>VDFB02270651.1:502382671-502981323 GCA_007258455.2 Sequoia sempervirens
CCATATCTTCGCGCCATGATATCGAAAATTAGCAAACAAGATATCGACGGAAAGAGAATTCAGAGAACTATCCAGTGGTGCTATCCATTTTGCAGTATTTTTCTGCTATTCAATATTCAAGTCAACTGAAGTCACACCTCCCTTCTGGACTCAAACGCACACATCTTCGCATCAGATTGTCAGATTTCGGAGATTCCAGTGGCATTCAGAAGATATTTCAGTGCATTTTTTTTCATCAGTCCAGTCATCTTCTTTGGTTTCAGCTCCAGGTATCTTTTTTTTGGTTTTTTGATTCTTGGACATCCTGAAGACTGAAGTAGAATTTGTTGATCTCGGAGGCATATTTTTCAGTTGCATATCTTTTTGGAAGTCTTCTATTTTCTGTTGAAGATCAGTGTCTTTGATTTTTGTGGAGAAATTTTCATTATGGGGCTTGCATATTTCTCTCCTCCTTTAGTTATGTTGCACAAAGGTAACTATCAGCAATGGCGAGATGGGATCTACCACCATCTTCAATCACTTGATTTGTTGCCATATCTATTTGGTATAGTTCCTTGTCCAAGTGACGATATTCATGAGCTTGCTTGGAGTTGCAGCAGGTACACTGTTTTGGAGATTCTTGAGATGCAAGTTGATTGTGATATTTTGAGTTCTATTGATCATTCTGATTGTCCTCACATTCTTTGGACAAAGCTTTGGGAGCTCTATGGAGATTCAAACACTCCACCATTCCCTGATGATCATGCTTCAGAATGTCATTTTTTAGATCAAGTACCCCATGATGCTATTCTTGTGCAGGAAGTTGATTACCTTGATCTTTCTGAAGAGGTTGACAAGGTTCCTTTCAGTGCTTCTTCTTCATCAGAGACAGTTGGTATCCCTTCACATTCAGTGATTCCTTGTCCAGAATCATTGATTGAGGCTTCCACTCTCATCATCCATCAGGACATGTTTAGTTTTTCAGACTTGACATCATATGATGGCTTCGTTTCAAGTATCACCAACTTGGCCACTTCTACAAGTTTGGAGAACATTCTTGAGGGGATATCACTCCTCTATTTAGATTTCACTTTGGAGAGTTGTTTTGAGTCTCCTCATTCCTTTGTCTCACCCTTGATTGAGAATTCAGAGACTACATTGGAGGCATTGAGTTTCTCTTCAGAGATTTCATATTCGAGACTTCTTCCCTGTCATTCCATTCAGGACTTGAGGTTTCTTCAGCATCCACCATTGGATTTGCTTCTTCCTAGTAGGAGATTTGTGGTTTGGACACCTTCGTTGCTTCAGACTTCTTTCAGTGGTTTTGAGGACACTTCATTCATCCTATCTTTGTCTTTGGATATTTTTCAGCATCAGTTTCTGCATCGTCCTGGTTTATCACTCTCTTCATTGATTGTGGCCTCTTCATCATCAGGCAAGGAGACACTTGAGCAGAGTTCTGCGACATCATCATCCATTTTCATCTTTCCTTCCTTCAATTCCTATCCAGAATGGGAAGCATCTCTCCACTTGCAGTTGGTTTTGTTTCTTCCGAAAGGGAGAAAAGTTGTTTGTCGACATTGGATCTTGTTCTGTCTTCAGACACTTACCTTCTTTGCAGGTGATCACATCTTTTGGGGGGGCTATATAGTCTCTCTCTTTCCTCCCTATGGGGGGGCTTTTGATTGTATTGTATCCATGTGACAGATGGTGTCCTTGGGGGGTATTTGGGAGTCCTCCATCCTTCCCATCCTATCTCACTTTTCTACATTTTCATCTCCTTTTTGGAGAGGGGTTTGTTCCCATTGCTCTCCAGCCTAGGAGATTTTCTGCATCTTCATGTACATGGTACTTAACACATGGCCTCAGAAGCCGACCCATCAGTTTCCATCATCATCTTGCATAATCATTGCATTTTCCTCCCTAAGTTGCACTTATGGGGGGGGTGTTGGTGTAATTAATTAATTAATTATTACACTAGCATAAGTTTACTTAGGTCTTGCATTTAATCATTAAGTCCTAGGTTGCATTATTAGATAAATCATTTAATAATTGGGATAATATTCCCTTTCCTAGTTTGTGGGATAAGATTCCTTCTAGAACTTATCTCATCATTTAATGATCATCACCATTAGGGTTCACATGTTGTCACATGTTGTCTGATCCCGACACATGGCAACATCTCATGCATATTAGGGTTTGCCTCATGCCTATATATTCAAGGCATCTTGTACATTTGTAACATCCAAGATCAATATATCAATATATCAATCATCATATCAATATAGAATCTTTAATCAGCATTCCATTGTTGCAACACTTCTTTTGTGGTTGATTATCTTTCATGGCTAAAGTCCTGCATTGAAGATTCCAGAGTTTCAGGGGCTGTGCAATTCATCATCTCAACATAAAATGTACATATAATTCCTTTCTTATATAGGATTATGACAAGAGTCTTAATCTTACACACTAAGAAAACTAACATAACGAACACTAAATGACTTAGGACACAAGAAGTAAATGAAATAAGATAAGATAAAATGAGATCTCATTGACAATGAAGACTTCTAGAATGATTCCTAGGACCTATGTAAACTTAACATGTGAATAGGACCTACTAGTGAACTAGTTACTTAAAATACAATATATTCACATGAACACTATGGGTAATTTAATCCTTAATTTATGTTATTATGTGTCCCTAAATAAAATTCAAGTATACTTACATATCCTCATTGCAATTAGATTAGTAGTTAACCTCCATATTGTGTATTTAGTTTTTATTGAAGACTATTGAAGATGGCCCCTTGGAATGACAAGCTTATTATTATCAATTATTTTCAACACATTTTTTAATAGATAATTTCACTATAGTAGAATTAAATAAAAAATAAGAACCTCAAAAAATAAACTCTCCATTATATAGAGGAAATTTAAATTCTAAAAAATAGAAAAATAAATTTATACACTTTTCCCTCTCCACATGCATTGGAATGTTTAGGATCTCTGATTGAATGCGATGTTGCAAGAGGAACATATAATAAAAACAATCATCGAAATTGCAAAAAAAAGTTTGAGATTGCTCAACTCAATAAATTGCTCACTAACTTTAACATCATGCGCAACATAAAATCAAATACGAAAACAAAAATCTTTGTCTATACCACCTTTGCAAAAAGAAATTAAAATTTTAATGAAATTTGTGATTTTTATGCAAAGTCCACTTTAGTGGACATAAGATATATAAAAGAAAATCACGATATCTTTTAATGTGGGGAATGATACATTATCTTTGTGCACAAACATTATAATCCTTGTTTGTCACCCATTTTTAAGTCCATAATTACCATTGCAATGCCATTTGATCAATTCCAAACTCCCATTTTATAATAAAGTGCAATATATTAACTTAGAATATTATTATGTTGTTTTTAAAAAAAATTAATTAATTTTGTAAATTTATTTACATATATTATATTCTTACTTAATCGTTAATATTTTGATTTATATAAAAAAAAAAAATTGAAAAAAACAAAAGGAATTAAATTTCTTTCATGCAATCTTTTAAACATATACCTTAAAAAACTTAAAAATTAAACAATAAAAAATAAATATTTAGAATCTCTAAAATTATGTAAATCTTTAAATAAATACAATCTTTTTAATGCATGCACTCCTCTTTCTGAAATTCTAAAAATACATAAAATTGATTTTTTTAGTAAAATTTTACGGTGACTCTTCAAAACTTAGGATTCCAAAGTCTGATTAATAATGAATATCTGGGGCAGAGTGCTTGACTTCTATCTGGGGCAAACTTTGTTCCTTAAACTTCCATCGACCATAAAGGTTGCGTAACCCTTTTCGGAGTGGGCATATATGCTTACGTCATGAACCGTGACCTCACGCTTGACTTTACTTGTAGACAGCTGGGCATCACCAGAGATCGCGTAACACGTGTGACTGTCACTTTCTGAATATTAAGTTGCGTTGGTCATCCCATTGTGTTTAGACAATATTATATCCTCCTTTTCTCCCTCCATTGTCCCTCGACATTCGACTGCTTTACAATACAACACTACTACATCCATTTCGACAGCTTCCATAATCGTTAATAACTACCATGGCACTCTTCTTCTTTTGTTTAATCTTCACCCACCTTGTGTTTCTGGAGCACGTCTCTGCAAACTTTTACAGTGACTTTGACATTACGTGGGGGACTGACCACGCTAAAATACTTGACAATGGCCAGCAATTGCAACTTACACTTGACCAGTCCTCGGGTATACTGTACATATTATGTATTTGATACATGGTTTACTGTTCGATTCACAGTATGGCTAACCTTACTTTATGTTCTCTTCCTATTTGCCTTCAAACAGGTTCAGGGATCGAGTCGAAGAATGAACATCTGTTTGCCAAAACTGATATGCAAATCAAGCTAGTGCCCGGTAATTCGGCAGGCACTGTTACTGCTTACTATGTAAGTCTTGTCTCTTCCATATTTTCTAATAGTCAAAGCAAACGATTTTACCTCTTCTGAGTGGAGAGTATGATGTGTAAGATGATACTAAATATTTGGTAGTTGATGGGCGCAGCTGTCCTCTGAAGGGTATAAGCACGACGAAATAGACTTTGAGTTTCTGGGAAACCTATGTGGAGAACCCTATATTATGCACACTAATCTGTTCTCTCAAGGCCAAGACAATCGAGAGCAGCAATTCTTCCTCTGGTTTGATCCCACTGCAGATTTCCACACCTACTCTCTGCTCTGGAATCCCCAACAAATTTTGTAAGTAATATTACTCCTTTAGCTTAACTGCTTAAGCCCTGCAATGTTAGCAACATGTTCATGACTTCAATATTTTGTACGGTGGTTTAACTGCACAGATTTTCAGTGGATGGAACTCCGGTGAGAGTATTTAAGAATAATGAGGATTTGGGCGTGCAATATCCAAAGAATCAAGCGATGAGAATTTATTCGAGCCTGTGTAACGGCGACAGTTGGGCAACCGGAGGTGGCCTTGTGAAGATCGACTGGACCAAAGCTCCATTCGTTGCCTCTTACAGAAATTTTACTGGACAGACGTGCAGTGCTTCCTCTAATTGCTCTTCAAATTCATGGTATAGTGAAGGAGCATTGGATTCGACCAAGCAGCAGAAGCTTGAATGGGTGCGCAAAAATTACATGATTTATGATTACTGTTCGGATGCTAAACGTTTTCCACAGGGCTTTCCAGCTGAATGCACACGTTAGCCATTGAAGCCGAAGGGGGCATGAGTTGCCAAATACTCATATCCTCATATCCTTGGTATTTATGGTATTTTTCACCAATTTGAGCGTGAGGGTTATCTAGATAAAGGAGTGGAATTGTACTTGGAGAACTTGGTAAGGAGGAAGTCTAACCCTTAATTTGTGGAAATGGTTTTCCAAGTCATTTGGGGAAATAGAGGGTTCTATGTATTCTATGGTAAGGAGGAAGAATGAGTAGCTTTTGGGTATTGGGCAATTTAGAGGAAAATAAAAGTAGTTTGGATTATTAAAACTGGGACAAGGATAGGGTATAATTTTTGAAACATATCAAGGTCGTGTTTGAATTATAGAGCTCTTTAGATGATGGTTGTTGATTATTATGAATAGTACAAATCTGTTCTGATTAAGTTTATATACTTTCAAGTTTTCAAATGGGTTGTCAATGTTTTTAAATATGTCATAGGAAAATTAATGACATTTCATGTCTTTCAAAATTCTTGAGTTTGTTGAGAACTTCACTATTTTGTTTGATTATGTGTTTTTATAGATGTCCTATCTTCTCCAAAAAAATGTTAGTTCACTTTTTTCAGAAGGAGACAATCTTTCAAGAACTATTTTGAAAGTCAAAAGGCTTCCAAGAACCACTTATTTCTTTTATATGAAATCCCTCTTTTGATTTGGAAATAAGCAATTGATATTTGAGTTGGATCCTAAAACTAATACTTTGGATGAAAAGGTGGTATAATCAAAGGATTTGCCTAAAATAAAATGTATTTCTATTTGAATTGTTTTTAATTATGATTTCCTTTGGCAACTTCCATGCCATTAGGAAATTATCTTATTGGACCACAATACATCATTAATTTCTATGCCAACTTCATTGATTATTTTCTATTATCTTATGAATAGTAGTTGTAATACTTTTATCTCTTGACTCATCCTAACCATTATTTTGTAGATAATAATCAGATGACTGAGATAATATATTTTCCATATTTTTAACAAAATATTTAAATCTCAAATAAAGAAAATTTGGATGTATTCATGAGTGACAAATTTATGAGGACCCCAAACTTGACCAAGATGTTTACTTAATGAAGTTACAAGTAAATTTTGAATTAGTCTATTGTATTGAAATTGCTTCAACCCACCTAGTGAAATAATCAATGAAATTCTAAACATATGAAATACACTCAAATATGAATTATGAGGAAAAATAAAGTCACTTAACTCCACTATCTAAATGGATCATCAATTACTGATAGTTTGAAGGTTAAGGAAAAAAAATTGGGTTTCTCAGAAATTGTTGACATGATAATATACATTTTGCAACCCAATCTTGAACATCTTTGAACATACTTGGGTAGTAGTATATTTTTTGATAATTTTAGAAGTGGCCACATAAGAGGAGAAATGGCCTCTATAATATTTGTTATGAAATAATTCCAATAACTTTGTGCATTGTTCCTTATCCATACATTTTGGGAATGCTCCATCAATTCCTTTCTTATATAATGAATCATCCATTTGATGTATTTGATGGCTTTGACCTCTATTCTTCTTTCTTTACTTGAGAAATATTTTGGGAACATTCTATTTGTATGCAAGTATGCAATATTTTAAAATAATTCATCTATCAATCCAATTAAGAGTGTGAGGGGATAGTCCTATAATTGTACCAATTTTTTATTTAATTTGTTCATAACCATGAGCCTACATAAATTGATATCAATACATCATAATTGTGTATATTGGAATTCCAATAACCTAGTATCATATTGAGTCCAATATCCTACGGTAGAAGAATAGACTTCACTATTATATCTTGAATTTGTATAGTAGAATATGAATTCAAAATATAAAATCTAGTGGCATTTATAATAAAAAATAATATTTTTTATTAAAGAGTAATTCAATTCATGTTTCTTTAGTGGAACTCTTATGTAATCAATTAGAGATTAATTTCTTCATTATTGTGTTGCAAAAATATTGTGGAGATTATATGTTTAAAGAAGATTAATAATACATAATAAAATCCTTTCAAAACTTGAGATGTGTGAGGACAAGAGCATTAGCTATAGTTATTTTAATCTTTATTCGTTTATTTGAATATTATTTTATCTTTCATGTGAGCAAAAATTTTGGTCAACTCAAAATAGTGTAGAACAAGTCTTTGAAAGAATTTTTCCTATCCAAAGAATGGTTAAACACCTAATTTATTTAATGATAAGGTCAATTTTTGTATATCTTTAATCTTATCAAGGCAATTTTTGTTCTCTCTTGGGATAAAATATGTCTAATCAATTTACCTTAAGTGACTTAAATATGGACTTCTTTGGATGTACATACATACCTTGTTGATGACATCATTATAGCATGAGTTCAAGATGGTTCATATGGTCTTCTCTCTTCATAGAAAATATTATGGAAAACCATGTAAAGAATATATATAAAAGAATCAAATAACTAAATTCAAACCCTTATTTCATGCTTAATTATCAATTTCAATTGAGCCTAAGAGACTAGATCACCTAAGATGAAAGACTATAAAACATCTCTCATAAAAGCCTCTTATTGCACATAAAGAGTTTTGATAAGCTAAATAATATTGGATGAGAGATATAATTTTAGTTTTCTAGATGTGAAAGAATAACCTTGCATTCAAAGTTTTCTTGAAAATAGTGCATATTATGTGTTATTTATAATTTTGAGAGATGTTTGATCAAGGGCTAGGATTGATTGGAGATATCAATAGATGGAATTTTTTGATAAGTTTAGAACCATGAGACCTCCAAGTAGCACCTTGCAATTGATACATAAAAGAAGCTCCATGATCCAAGGATATTGGATGGTGGAGACCTTCTTGCAATAAGTATAAATATAAGCATGGATATTAGACAAGGAATAGGGTGTGGTGTTGATATTGTATCAATAAAATATTAGTCATTGTGGAAGAAATATTACTAAGAGAAAATACTTAGGTAGTTTGAATTTATAGGCTTACTCTACTATAGACAAATTTACAAAATCCCAATGAAACCTAGGATATGTAATTTATTCTACACTAATGAAACAATAGAAATAAAAATAAATAAATATATATATATATATATATATATATATATTCTAAAATTAATAAGAAAGATAGATCAAAATGCTAGAAAGTGACAAGAAGTTCATAACTATTTATATGTTATTTTTTTTTCTCATTGAATCTGATTTATTGTTTTTGATCCTTGATAGATGAAGAAAATATCAATTTTATGATGCAACAAGTTACTCATATAAATAGGAAAATATATAATATATCTATGAACTATGTTGCACCATATGGCTTGGTCTTAGTCATGAATACATTATGTAGGCTTTCTCTACTTGCAAAGTTATAGATTACATTGATATATATATATATATGGGATATATTAGATCATATATCTTTGTAACTAATTGTTTTAAAAAAATGTGCGTACAAATATGGATCTTAATAAGTGTTGATAACATTTATTCTAACAATGACCCAGGAGATGCCTATATAGGAAAATTGTTAGTTTCCCAACTTGAGGTATCTATTATAAATTATATGGAATATCAAAATTATATTCTAACAGAGTTTGCATAGGTGTATAATTTTAATTTTCAAAAAGGAACACTATGTCATGCCATGAAATCTCCTCTAAGGATTGATTTGCATCATGCGAGATAGTTAAAAGAGTTAAAATTCCATGTATGATGGTTTGGGAAGGTCAAGGAGACATTTAGTGGATTTCTTTTGATGTGATTGGGGTAGAATTTAGTTAGAGTGTTGAGGATAGTGACAATACACTTCTGGTATGTATACATAGTAGCGTAAAATCAAGGTGTAAAATATATAAATTTTCCCTTTAAATTATATGTACTTTTTTTGCATTGATTGGTCCATTATTTTGATAATAAAAAATGTTCTAATAATATAGTTTTTCATTAAATCATCAAATATGTTTCAACTTATATAACTAACTCCATTTAATAAGGCCATGAAAAATTTATCACCTCATCATCTCTTCTAAGGGTAGTTTCATAATGTAAAAATATGTATATTATCATTAATAATGGCATGTACTAATCATTCTAATCATGATGAAGAATATACTAAAATTTGATGAGAATCGATAACACTATATG
The DNA here is from genome assembly GCA_007258455.2 of Sequoia sempervirens. Classification (NCBI taxonomy): domain Eukaryota; kingdom Viridiplantae; phylum Streptophyta; class Pinopsida; order Cupressales; family Cupressaceae; genus Sequoia; species Sequoia sempervirens. The sequence goes on from VDFB02270651.1 coordinate 502,392,063, forward strand.
TTCATAGGATTGGGGTGTCGTGTTGATATTGTTTTCATATGATTCATGTTAGATTAAATAAAATAAACCTTGAATTTTTCTATATTTTTAATATGTTTTTTGTATTATTAGATATAGTTATTAAAAACATCATACATTTAATTAATACAACCTAATAAAATGATATAGAAGTCATAGAGATTAGAACCATAATTAATATAATTTTATTTTGATTAATGCAAATTAAGAAACTACCTAATCTAAGAGAGAATACTTATAATAGTTGGGACAATATTATGGCTTAACTATACATTTAGAAATAGATTAATGATTAGAGACACATGATGAATGAATACTAATATTTTTCAATGCTAGTACTAGGTTGATTATGAGATTTAGGATATGGACCCATTTCTTTGGTGTTCTTTTGTTATTATAGATTTTTAACTTTAGATTTAAAACATGTTTGTGACTATGGGAAACTACATATGAGAAAGGGTGGTGTTAAGGTGAACATTTATGGGGATACTATATAAAAAGGGAAGATGATTCAACTTCATTGATGACAATAAGGACTAATGTTAATTGGTAAAGATGAAATAGAAATAAATTGAGAGTAAGATTTTGATTTTCTTAGTATATTGTGTTCAATGTTTAGATTTAGTTTTGATCTAATTTAAATTGATTCCTAGGAAGTGTGTATTTAATATATTATTTTACATAATTAGACTATCTTAGAATGATTCCCTTGAATAATTTTTTTTTTGAAGGGGTAAAAACTTTATTGAAATCAAGAAATTAACATAACATAGGGATCAATGAACCCACAGGCTCCTGAGTAAGAAAGCACTAGAACATCCATCCAAGACAAAATCCACCATCCATATAGCCACGAACACCTTATCCCTCATGTCCTAAAAAATGACCCTCTCTAATTCATGACAATAATCAGGGGATAACTGTCCCCACCCCTCAACCTTTCAATCATCTACATGCTCCAATGCCCACTTAGCCAAATAGTTAGCAACCCTATTCTGTTCACATAGGATGTGGGAAAAAGGAACCACTTCCAACATAGATCCCATCTACAAAATCTGTTGAACCACCACCACAAGCTACCAATTAACCTCAACCACCTTTTTCTCTTGTAACATATCAACAATAATTTGTGAGTTAGATTCATAGATAATCCTACACCAACCCAGGGCACAAGCACACTCAATAGCCTAGAGAATCGTCAATCCCTCCATAAAGTTGTTAGAATGCTACCCTTTATGAATGGAGAAAAAGAAAATAATTGAGCCATAACAGTCTCTTCCAACTCCACCAATCCCAACAGGCCAAGGATTACCCCTAGAGGAACCATTTGTATTGATCATAAAAAAATCCATCAGAGGAGGCAATCATCTTCTAACCCTTTGAACTTTCTTTTTAGCCTGTCTACCTCTTCTGACACAAGTAGAGACTGAAGTCAACCCCTGCAAGCCCAATCTATTCACAATCTCATCATCACTCCTCTCCAATGGATAAGCCACTTCACACTTGGCTTCCACCATCTCTTGGATCATACCAAAAATTTTGTGCCAAACCTATTGAACCATCAACCTATCCCCACAAAAAACCCTTCAATTCCTTTCCAACCAAAATTTCCAAAGGATGAACATAGGACCAATGCACCACACAATCTAGAGGAAAGAGGCCTTGGTAGGGGGTCTTCCCAGAATGCTCCATAACTCAACAAGGGAAGAAGCATGAACTCAAGGATATTTCCAAACACCCCACCATAAATGTTAAAGCATCATAGAAAAAGAACAATGAAAAAACAAATGGGAAGAATCCTCCTCACTGCAGCTGGACAAAACACAAATAGAGGGACCATGGAATCTATGCTTCGAAAGATTGTCCCAAATCAAACATCTATTCCAAGCCAGATTCCACACAAAACAATTACAATTTGGCCAATAAAACATGTTCCACAAATATTTCCACCAAGGGACCTCCACCCCACCAAACTTACAAGACAACAACTCTTGATACCCACTAGCCATAGTGAAAGCACCCTTAGGATTCAAGCTCCAAGCCAAAATATCCTTATCCCTAAGGGAACTGCATTGTCTACTAGCAAAAATATTTTGAAGCTCAGCACCCTCCTCCTCTAATCCGATAACAGGCCAATCAGAAGGATCCTTCCACCTTGCCACCTCCATCTAACCACATGGATAAGAAGTCTTAAAATCAATCACCCTCAACCAACCAGCCTACTAAGAAGCACTGGAAAAGGTTCAATAGATTAGGATACTAGCACAAAATGGGGGAAAATCCATCCCAAGAATCATACCAAAAGAGAGCCTCACCCCCCCTCTTACATATCAAAAACAAGCCCTCCTTGATTAGTGCAGCCCCTTTCTTAAGCATTCCCCAAATCATAGAACCTTTACCCACTAGAGGATACTTGGGAAGCTCCTCCTTCAAAACCTCTGAAAGGTACTTATGAGATAAAATCCTAGCCCAGATATGATCTTGCTCCACACACCACCTCCAGTAAAGCTTTGTAGCCAACGCTAACCCGGACTAAGATGACTATCTCAATCCAAGACCCCAAACTACTTTGGGTTGCACACAATATCCCACTTCACCAGGCTCCACTTAGAGGAGGACAAGCTACCCTCCCATAAGAATTGTCTAGCTAGGTATGTGCAGGATCATGATGGGCCAAAAAGTGGTGAAATCATGGGTATGTGGCTGACAACTTTTTTCTTACCCAAAATTGATGAAATGAAAAGGGTTTTTAAAGGAGATTCTCGGCTTTTCACCAATATAAATTTTTCTTTACTTTGAATTTAATAAATAATTATTAGTCATTTTCTATTTGAATTATGACTAAGGTCCTAATTGATAGGCTGATTGAAAAACATCTATAGCTTTCAAACAATATCACATTTTTTTAATCCAAAACATGTGTCACATTATATGCTTCACATACTATAGGATTAAAAATAAATAAATTGAATTTTATGAAATTTTGACCAAGTTAAGGTGGTCAGACATATGAGTTTTTATATTTTTAAAAATTTGTAATAAAAAAATCATAATTAAGTATTTACTTTGGAAAAAATTACGAAAAAATATGCATCACATCGGGACATGAGTCTTCTACTTATATCTAAAATCTTATAAAAACATATTATCATTTTATTGTGGCTAAGGTGGTCAGACAGACACCTACTTCTTATTTTTTTTACTGAAATTTAAGTACTACTCCATTGAAATTTCAAATTTTCACCAAATAGATTTTTTGTTTAAAAAAAACCTAGTAGTTTAGAAACTACATTCAATTTTCTATATATTCTATTCTTACATATTTTTGAAATAATATAGATAACTTATTCAAATTTTTATGTCAAGTTGCCTAACTATGATTTTTCTGAATTTTTTGGCACTTAAGGGCTTGTTTTTTCCATGATGATCCTACACATACTCATCCAAAGAATCCAAATCCTTCATAAACCCAATTGGAGCCACCTATACCATGCACCTATAAGTAGGAAGAGCCTGTACCATAGAATTAAGTAGTGGAATACAACCAACAAAATACAACCATCTATGAGTCCAATGATAAACTTTCACATGAAACTTGTCCAAAATATGCTACCATGACTCGCTAGGAAGACTACAATAAGAGATAGGAATGCAAAGATAAGTTAAAGGGAGAGAACCAATCTGAAACCTCAAGATATGAGAAATCCTTTGTTGAATAAGTTGTAGAGTATTGAAGAAGAAAATGGAAGATTTATCTTCATTAATCCTTTGACTAGAAGAAACAAGATAGATATCCAAAGCCTTGTGCAAATTCGTAGCCTCTCTGATCTTAGCCATACTCATCAAGACAATATCATCCACAAATTGCAGGTGAGATTGAGGAGGAAACCCATTTCCCCACCCCCATCCCTAGATCAAACCCAACTCCACATTGTGCTTCACCAATCTCCCTAGGCCATTATCAAGAAGAATAAATAAATAAGGAGATAGAGGACCCTCTTGATGAAGGCCTCTAGAAGCATTAAAATGAGAAGGATCACCATTTATCAACACCAAGAAAGATGTGGAAGTAACACAACACATAACCCACTAAACCCACTCTTCAGCAAAACCAAAAGCAATAAGAATTTTTTGCAAGGACCACTTAACTCTATCATAGGCCTTTGCCATATCCTGCTTGATGAACATATCCTTTTTCTTTCAAGGATGCCATAGAATGAATGGTTTTAGTAGTAATGACCACCCCATCTAGAATTTATCGATCCTCCACAAAACCACTCTATTCCTCAGAGATAAGCCTTCTAAGCCATCACTTTAGTATTTTATCTTGATCAACTTGGAAATGATTTTATAAACCATATTACAAAGGGAAATAGGTTGAAATTGACTTAGATAATCTACCCATTCACATTTGGGAATGAGATCAAGGAATGTAGAGTTCAAATCCCACAACATATGCTTATTCCTCTGAGACTCACGAACCACCTCCAAAATGTCCAACTTAATGATATCCCAAAATTCTTGATAAGATTCAACCGAAAAGCCATCAAAACATGAGGCTTTCCCTTTCTTCAACTGGAAAGTAGCAGCCTCCAACTCCTCTAGTGAGATATAGCCCAAAATATGCTCATTCATCTCCCCAGTAACCAAAGAGGGGATAATGGATAAAACACGGTTTTCTTCCGCCAAACCATCTTGAGAATCCTCTCTAAATAATGAAGCAAAAAACTGTGAAGCTTCTCTAGACATATCCTGCAAAGAAGATAAATTCTCACCCTTGTCATTCACAAGAACAAGCATAGAATTACCATGTCTCTTGGCTTTCACTAAGTTAAAGAAGAAAGAAATGTTTATGTCTCCCTCCTGTAACCACTCAACACAATCCTTTTGGTTCCAATAAATTTCCTTGCACATCTCACACTCTTCCAAAGCTTTCAAAGTCCTTGTCTTCTCCCTGAGTAAATCCTTAAAAAGACCAAACTCCCTTATCTCCTGAGTGATGACATCCAAGTCAGCTTGAGCATCAACCCTAGCATGAAAAATATTTCCAAAACACTTCCTATTCCACCTTTTGAGTTGATATTTCACATATTGCAACCGTTTGGAAAAAGAATACATAGCAGTGTCATAAGTAGGTCTTCCCCTCTACCACCATTTAGCCAGATACTCCTGTAGATTCATTTTTCTACATTTTTCTCAAAAATAAACAAACATTAGTATTGTCATTTAAAACAAAGCAAACCAAATCATCTCTATGAAATACTGAATCATGTTAGGTATGCAACTAAGAAAACAAGCCAGCTAAATAAAACACATAATAACATGAATCAAACATTATCTCATAGTGGATTGGTTCTTCTTTGATGTGGAAAGAAGCCCTTTCCCAATCCTTGATAAGCTCCAAATATGATGAAGATGCAAGATGATAAGTGATCTAGTTGTGTAGTTGTGGATAAAGATACTAAGATTGTGGAGGACTGATACAATAGAGGAGGCCTCTATTTATAACCAAGAACCATGGAAGAATGCAAAACATGGAGAATGTGGGAAAAAACATGAGCCAATGACAAGATGCCACTTGTCAAGATGTCAATGGAGGAAGGATGAGCACATTTTGGTCGATGTGCCAAAGAGGGGGAGATTTGAAATTCAAAAGATGGCTTGTTGGAGAGAGAAGAAAGAGTCTTAAATGCCAAGTGGGAGACATGTAAGAGACAATGTATGAGGATTTAATGCCATGTTGGAGGACAAGACATTTGGAGGGATTTTCAAACTTGGAGGAATATTCCCTTTTTAATACCATTTTGAAAGTAATTAGGGAATTATTAAATCAAAGAAATGATTTATTGGTGCAAGTTGCAAAATCTAGAGGATTCAAGTGATTAGGATTAAATTAATCAGGATTTGATTAATTTAATAGGAGATTAGGTGATTTTGACTTTTGACTTAGATTTTAGGATAAAAATAAATCAAAATGAGAAGAAAATGGTTTTAGATTTAATTAAATAAAGATTTGATTTATTTAATCAAAGAGGATGGTGTTAGTGTTAAATCAAATAAAGATGAAATTATTTAATTTAAATGGATGACTTTAGGATATTAATTAAATAAACTTGATTTATTTAATTAAAGAGATAACTTATGAGATTAATCAAATAAACTTGATTTATTTAATTGATGGGTGAATATGATTTAATTAAATATGAGGAATGCATGATGTTAAATTTGCATGTCTACATTTTTCCCCTCTTTGAAGCAATGTACTTGCTGTGTTGGTTCAAAGAATAAACTTTCCGAGATCAAAATTCAAAAAAATTATGATTTTTTCAGATGCCCCAGCAGAAAGAAGTATACTAGTACATTACCCCCTCGAGAGATCAAGTGAAAAGATTCGATTTGAGCGTTGATCTCACAATAAAGAGGTTCAAGATGGATGTATGGATGGTTATGATGATGATGCAAATGAGATGGTTTCAAGATGCTTAGAATAACCAATCTATATTATCCTAAACAACTTAAAATGATGATGTAATGCATGTGAGATGGATGATGTGATGATGCCTATATAATTATGCAATGCATGTTTTATGAAAATGTATGGTCTATGAGATGCTTAGACTAATAGATCTATATTATGCAATGATGAAAATACATGTGAGATGATTAGTGTTTCTTATATGATATGATATGATATGCAGTATGTTGATGGTTTGTGGATGCAGGATGGATGCATTGGCAATGATGATTAACTATCCAGGTATGATGTTAGTGCGGAAAGAAGAAATGAGATGATGACAAGAGGATTCAACAAGCCAACTTTATTAAAGATGATGAGAGATGGATGATTTGCTTATCAGGAATTGGGACTTTGAAAGGGATACTTACCTTATGTATAATAACACACATAGGCACGATGCATCAAGGTATAAAGAACTAGGATGGTGTTCTACCTAATGCGATGGACTTTGACTCGACAAACAAATAGGAGTATTCTTGTTCACACCTGACATACGAAAACCTTGCTAGGATGCACTTTAGAAGTTTCAAACATCTTAGACCAAAAATTAGAAAGGTATAACCTATCAATACAATAGTCAACAAGCTACAAAAAACACCCTCCATACATACCTAACAAAGCAAGTATTCACCAAGTTATATTACAAGAACGTCCAACAAACACAGCAAACAAAAGATAATGATCAATTCCCCATTCCTTTCTCTCTAGATAGTTTTGATTAGACATCATCGAGAGGTCATTGGAATGAGCACAATAAGATAAATCAAAAGAAAAGATGCATCCTAGGACATGTTAGTGGATGGTGGCAAGTTGATAGGTTGCAAAAAGGCTATTGATATAAGGTCAATTGACATGTTTGTGAATGACCAAGAGTTTGATTTTGCATTTAAAGGTTTAAAGTTTTCTTTTGATTTTGCATTTGAAGCTTGCTTTTGTTGATTGTTGTGGTTATTTCTGTTTGTATTTCCAAACGATGAAGGTGACAATTGTTTTATTATGGATGATTGATTATTGTGGGTGAAAGCAAGATGAGACAAATGGATTTTTTCAAATATTTGGATGTTTTCGATGTTCTTGAAATGTGCTGAGGCTGTTTTTGGTATTTTCAAGATTTTACAAATGTTTTGATTTTCAAAATTTCAAATGTTTTTGAGTTTTCTAAGATTTTATGAATTTTTTTTGATTTTGTGTTTTTTTCAAATGTTTTTGTGTCTCAAGGGATGATCAAAGATTAGCCTTGCCTATGTTTAAGCTCAAAGACGACGTAGTTCGGATTCCATGTTTTTGACTTGTTTAGGGATTTTCTGAGTGCTTTGTGATTTTGACATGTTTTGAATTTTTTTTGGATTTTGCATGATTTTTTTATGTTTTGGATATGGAAATGTGTGACGATATCAGTGCTCTCTTTTGGGATTTGTTGAAAACCAAGCTAAGGATGATTGACTAGATTGATGGATTGATAATGATAACATTGTTGAGGATACACAACAATGCAAGGATAGTGTTAAGCAGCATGAGGACTAGGATGGATATCCCAAGATGATAAGGGATTGATGATGATAATATTGTTGAGGATACAGAATAGTGCAAGGATAGTGTTAAGCAACACAAGGATTGGGAATGATATCCTAAGATGATGATGGATTGATTGGGTTCAATTAATCATAATTTTGAAGCTTGACTCTAGAACAAAATTGTTTAGAATGATTTGATGTGATATTGAAGCACACATTAGATGCGACTGATATTGTTTGTTTTGATTGATGTTCAATGAAAGATGAATCTTGATAAGGAATGTCTTCTCATCAAAATGTTCCATGGGCTAGTGATTTGGATTTTGGCTCACAAATGCTTGACCAATTTGATTTTATGTTTGCCAATGTTTGGATCATCATGTAAGTTGGAGGATATAGATCAAGATTTATTCCTGAAGCAAGATGTACATATCTACCCCCAATGTCTAGCAATGTATGGAATGCCATGGGTGGATGCTTGGATAAGTGTATGGATGGAATGGATCTAGTAAGCATGCAAAGGATGCCAAGGATTATCTTGTGATAAGATAATGTGTTCAAACAGAGGATTCTTATTTGGATAGTGCTTCATGGCTCAGATAATGCTAGATAGGATAATGAAAATGACTCATGTCAAGATGTCTACCATAAGAAAGTGTAAAGTGTGCACCAAACTTTCACCAAGATCAAGATAATTTGGACAATGGATTTAGATGGATGAAAATGGATTGGATAAATAGTTCATGGATGAATGGATTTATTATGGATGGGATGGATGGATTGTTGGATTTATTATGGATGGGATGAGATGCTTCCATCTGAATTAGCACACGTGGATACTCAATTCTACACATGATGCCTGTTTTCCAGGTTTTCATCATGGTAACTATCCAAAGTGCCACCATAGTGGTTTTCACTAGAGGACAATTTTTTTCTTTATTGTTTTCAATCCTTTTTCTGATTTTTTGGATTTTCATATTTTTGGATTTTTTTGGGATTTTCTGAAAGATTTAATAAGCTCATGTTGAACCACTTTGTGGTGTTGATTTAGATTCTTTTGTGATGATGTGCCATCGATATCCTGCTTGAAGAAGTTGCTTTCCAAGATACATGCACTTGAATGCAACTTTCAGGATTCTTGATCTGCTTTGTTGATACCATGGTTAACTTTTTCTTTGTGTGCACATCACAATAGAGTGCCTTCTAAATCCTTATGATGAAGGGTGGATGCCAACACATGGTCAATGTGAGAATTGGATATCATGTGTGGATGTGTGGATGGAGTGTGTTTAGGGATAAAAGATGGATTGGTTGCTAGTTTGCAACTTTTGACTCTCCAAACTTTAGAAGATGAGCAATAATGGGTGGATATGAAAGTGTGCATGGAATTATGACCAACTGCTTGATATAATTTGTACATTTCTTGAGAATCCTTCTTTTGTGTTTGTGGACATCTTTGATGGATACTTTCCCCTTTATCATTTTTCCCCATAGTTTCTTTGACTGATGGAGTTTGATAGGGATAATATTTATTTTTATTCTTTGGTATCCATGTGTATTTGATTCTTCCATTATGTTCCCCAGCTTCTTTTGATTTGATAACATTATTTATGCTTTGATTCAACTCTTTCTTTTGATGTTGGTCCCATTTCATGGATGGGGTGATGGGCAGATGAAGATTCATGACATGGTTGGTTGTAGTATTGGCATCGGTTTCATCATAAGAATTCTTCATGCTCCTTATGTTTATTTTTTCCTGAGACATAGTTGCCCCCAGTATGGTGGTAGTGGCACATTTGTTCCTTGATTCTGCTTGTTTTGAGATGTCTTGTTCAATAAGCATTCTCTAATAAATGACCACTGCAGATGACATATTTTAATTTGTTGCTTTGCTGACTCTGAAATACCCTGTTTTGTCTAACTTGTTTCCTTGAGTGGATAATGTTGGATATCCTCATACATGATGTGCTCAGTTTGAATTTGGGATATATCTGATGTCGATGTTAACAACTTTATTTGACAATAGGAATCAATAACCTACTCTTTTTGTGTTATAATATCAAGAGAAAAGGAATCCTATTCTGAATGAAGATCATCTACATGTCCATCCACAGAAAGCATCTCATGGGTAGATGGAGGATTATGTGCTATGTGGATATGATCATTATCTGCGATCTCTTGTATAGATAGAAGAGTCTCCATTAAATTATTGAAGTATCTTGGAGATACGAATTCTTGATCTTGATTAATTTTGGAAATGCTTTTGAAATGCTTTGGATCAAGTTCTTGACATGGGTCAGTTTCAAAGGATGGATTGCTTATAAAGGGTTCTCAGATGTCATCATTAGTCATGGTAAATAGTTCAATATCCTCTTGATCTTTGAGTGGAGTTGGATCAAATGTTGAGTTGAGGATTCCTTTAGTATCTGTAACCATGAGGTGAAAGGATTCGAATATGCCTTGCAAAGGACCATTGTTAGACCTTAGTGAAAGATGTTGATCATGCTTTGGAATAAATTCTTGAGATATTTCCTCTAACTGATTAGATAATGTAGAGACATTTTCAACATGATCATTGGTCGATGGATTGTGGATTATGTCAATAGGATCAAATAAATCTAACACTCCTTGAAATAGATGACTAAAAGTGGCTCTTGATGTATGGTGAGTTGATCATCGGATGGGGTAGAAACATCTTCAATGTGCTCATTGATGGATAAGTCTTGATCATTGTTTTCAACAATTGTGGCAAAGAGATTTTCAAGGCTATCGCTAGTGGTTGAATCCTGATTATTGTCCCCAATAGTTCTTATTTTTTGATCAATCAGGTCTTGGATGATATTTTTGAGTTGAATACAATATGATGTTGTGTGTCGCTTGATTTTATGGAAATCACAAAGGTGATTTTCATTGTACCATGGTTGTTTTACTAAGGGCTCTTGATAATTTTCATAGGTGGGAATTGTAATGAGTTTTTCTTGCACCAACTATTACATGATTGATTTGATTGGTTTCCCAAGCAGTGTGTATTTTCATTTTTTACCTTGTGAGATTTGTACTTTAAATTGACCTTGTGATGATTGATCTTGGAGATGTGGAGGTTGGGTTTGTTGTTGATGTTGTTGATCTTGATATCTGACTTCTTGACATTAGAGATATTGTTCTTGACGTGGTTGTGGACACAACTCAATGCTTTGATGACATGGTTCACCCAATGGAAGAGTGTATTGATCTTGGGATGGAGATGTCTCTTGGCACAATGACTCAACTATTTTGGTAAGTGAAGCAATTTGATATTGGTTTTAATCTTGAGACCCTTGATATAGTTGATTTGGCTTTTGTTCAAGCGGATTTGGAATGTACACTTGTGGTGTTTGCATGGGATATGTGGACAAATTGATTTTGGATAATGTTATGATTTGGGATGATGTTTAGATTTGGCATTATAGCTTGAAATTGAACATTGTTGTGGTTGGGAATCACATTGCCTTTATTTAGGTAACTTTGATTTTGCATGGTGTTACCTTGACTTGGATCACTACATGGAATCGTTAACATATTGTTTGGACTTTGGACAACATTTGTATGATTTGCAAACATATCTATCCCAATGTTTACCAATTGTGGATTTGAAATTTTCATGTTTGGTAAACTTGTACTGGGTATATTCATGTTTGACATATATGGATTTGGTGGGATAATGCTATTCGTTTGAAGACTCATGCCTTGATTGTTCGGTTAATAGATTTGTAAGTTTGGTCTTGGATTTAAATCTATCATTGGGAAAGGTGTTCCAAAATTTTGACTGGGCATACTCATATTTGTTTTACCATTAAGGTTTGTAGGAGATAATGATCCCATGTACGGATTGTATAAATGTGAGTGTTGATAATCAATTGGCATTGTAAGGCTTTGATAGTTTGGTTGGTTTAGACCGATCATGACGTATGGATCAATTTTATATTCCATGTTCTTCTTGTGTTTTGACCTTGTTGCAAAAGTGAACCCCCAAGGAATTTAGGACCAATGATGAGATGAAGGATGAAAGGGGTGAATGATATGGGTGTCAAACATTTTAGGAACTTTGGATCAATGCTAGACTTAGAGTTTGATTTTGATTGGTTTGATTTGGATAATGAACTTGTAAACCCTCAGATGTTAGATGTTATCTTAGCATGTTATGTTAGGATGAACTTGTGTTTTGACCTTGTTGCAAAAGTGAACCCCTAAGGAATTTAGGACCAATGATGAGATGAAGGATGCAAGGGGTGAATGATATGGGTGTCGAACATTTCAGGAACTTTGGATCAATGCTAGACTTAGGGTTTGATTTCGATTGGTTTGATTTGGATAATGAACTTGTCAACCCTAAGATGTTAGATGTTATCTTAGGATGAAATTGTTCAAAGAAGGGTGTTGATTTAACTAGATGTATGAGAAAGGATGCATTCCCACACTCCTAACTAAAAAAGGTGATTTTGATTTTTTGATGATTTACCCAAGTCTAGAATGATGTTTTGAAATATCTAAAGTTGTTTGTGGGATGAGATGATAAATGTTTGGGATGGATGAAGTTTTTTATTTGATCCTAAATGAACCTAAAGAGAACCTTGTTTACAAGACCAAGATACTGAAGAACATGCTTTTCTCTAAGAGTATTTCAAAGCCAAAAGACCAATGTTTGCATGAAAACCATATGACCAAAAGATTCCAAGCACATGTGTGGGGTCCAATTGTTTCTTAACTTTTCTTAATGAGTTATTTTTACCACAAAGACACTCTTGATTAGCTTTTGAAACTAGATGTACAATGTCCTAAGTCTTTCATCCCACAAGTCCATTATGTGGAAATCTAGAAAATCATGGAAAAAGTTTCCTAATGTTGACCTTAATAGGAGCAAATTGAGATGAAATCCAAATACGTAGAAGCCTCTAAGGATGATAATACCAACGACAAGCAATAGCATGCAAATTCATTCAAGGATATTTGCTTCTCCTAAAGGGTTTAAGATTTGGTGCCTATGTTGAATGTTTATTTTTCCAATGTCTTTGATCAAGCAAAGTGTTATGTTTCCAAGAACATGCACAATCCTATAGATATTAAAGATTATATTTGTTGAATCCCCACTTGGACAAGTCTAGCTATGCCTACTTTTAGAGAATGGTTAGATGCTTGACCCCACTGGCTCCCCTCCATGACACTCACTTATACGAGGTAGCCAAGCATCAGTACCCATGAAACTCCCATGGAATACTTTCCATTTCTACCAAAAGTCGTAAAAGTGTGGGGCGGCTTCAAAACGACTGCTCTTGCACCAACAAATAGATCAAGGATTTTGGCCTTTTTTAAACAAGGGTTTTAATTTGGAATTTTCATTTGTAGGGATTGATCCATGTGGTGAGAGACCATTGTTTCCCTTCTCATCAAAACAAACTGCATGATGATATCCTTTGTTCTAGTATCCACACCTATATACTGGCTAGAAATAAACTTGGCTTTAGTGTGTTACTGGTTGGGTCATTCCCTTGGGTGATTACTTTTTCCCACAAGGCAGGCCCTCTAAGATAAACAAAAGTGAGAAAACATTTTCGTAGTTCGATCGATCTTTGTTGAGAAACAAAGAGAGAAAACACACAATATGTTCCACTTACACTCACAAGACGTGTTCAATTTTAATCCCAAATGAAGTGTGTGGGTAATTACTTATGAAAATTAATGTCACTAAAAGGAATTTTGATTCTCAATATTGTCATGAGGCACGAGAGAAGCACATATGTCCTTTTAATGATATTACTTTGAGTAAGCAATTACAAAACAAAAAAGCACTTGTTCATTTTAAGTCCACAAAGCAATGATTTGATTCTTTTTTTAGAGCACCGAAATGAAATATGGAGATTGCCTTGTTCAATTTTAGACCAAATCAAAAAGTTAGTGTCTAAGTTCAATTTTAACCAAATTAAAGACATCAAATCAATGGTTAATTTTAAACCCCAAAACAGAAGTGAGTTGGCCTAAAATAGAAAACAAAAGCGGAAAATAGAAGCTCTAGACTATTACAATAAGAAAATTTAAAAAATGCTTTCTTTTTTTTTAAAGTTCAAGTGCAATTTCAATGCTTAATTCTCCAACTCAAATCTACTTTGATCTATCTGCCATGATGTGAAGTAGATCAAATTTATAGTTAAGCATGACAAACTGATCAAAGTTAATAGATAGACTACACCTCAGCAATCTGCACACAACAACTTTAAATTAGAAAAACAAAATGAATCACAAGTCCAGAACTTTATTTAAATTAAAATAAAAAAATGATTTTTTTCCTTTTTCAGATGTAAAGTACAATTTCCAAATTGCAACATCAAAAGCCCATCACATCAAGCTTGGATCCCATTTTTATAAACAAACAAAATAGTAATTGTAGTCAGATTAAAGGTCGGTAGTAGTCGCTTTCCACAATGATGTTAATCTGCACAAATAAGCATTTTAGATTTGCAAAATCCTACTAGATTTATATTTTTTCATTAAAGATCAGCACAAGGCTTAGCAGACATAAAAGGCTGTTAGATTTTGTTCACTACTATATGCGCCAAATTTTGCTTTAAACCAACCCTCAGGGTATGTGTAGGATCATGATGGGCCAAAAAGTGGCAATATGATGGGTATGTGGCTGATGACCTTTTTTTAACCCAAAATTGATGAAATAAAAAGGGTTTTAAAAGGAGATTCTCAGCTTTTCACCAATATAAATTATGTTTACTTTGAATTTAATAAGTAATTATTATTCATTTTCTATTCAAATTACAACTAAAGTCCTAATTGATAGACTGATTGAAAAACATTTATAGCTTTCAAATGGTATCACATTTTTTGAATCCAAAACATGTGTCACATTATATGCTTTGCATACTATAGGATTAAAAAGAAAAATTGAAAAATTTAAGGTGGTCGACATACGAGTTTTAATATTTTTTTAAAGTTGTAATAAAAATTTCATAATTAATTGTTTACTTGGAAAAAATTTACAAAAAAATATGCATCACATTGGGACATGAGTCCTCTACTTATATTTAAAATATTATAAAAAATAGACCAAGTTAAGGTGGTTAGACATACGAGTTTTTAATATTTTTTTAAAGTTGTAATAAAAATTTCATAATTAATTGTTTACTTGGAAAAAATTTACAAAAAAATATGCATCACATTGGGACATGAGTCCTCTACTTATATTTAAAATATTATAAAAAAATATTATCATTTTACTGTGGTTAGGGTGGTTAGATATACACCTACTTCTTATTTTTTCCCTGAAATTTAAGTACTATTGCATTGAAATTTCAAATTTTCACCAAATAGATTTTTTTTTTAAACAAACCTAGTCGTTTAGTAACTAAATTCAATTTTCTATAAACTTTCTATTCTTACATATTTTTGAAATAATATAGATAACTTATTCAAATATTTATGTCAAGTTTCCTAACTCTGATTTTTCTTATTTTTTTGCCACTTAAGGGCCTATTTTTTCCATGATGATCTTGCACATACCCCTCACTAAAATTCCATTAAGACAAAAAATTACTATTGAGAAAGTAGATGAAGCACATTTGATTAAGACAACAATATAACCATAAGAAGACCCAAGTTAGTTAAGACAACAAAACATCGAGATAAGAAGTCTTTTCTCTAAAGACCTAGTTACACAAGCTTGTTAGAGAATTGAAGAATGCAACTTTAATGCCCAGTAAAGCAGTCAATCACCATACCAAGAAGAAACTTTGAACAAAAATATTAAATTCAATAAATACAAGTTGTAGTATTCGTTAGGCATCATCATAATTAGCTTAGTAAAACAACACCATTGATTCATGAAATGACCTCTATGTGGCAGGATCTTGAGTGGGTGAATTTTGTATCTTTCAATGCTTATGTTTAACCAAATGCTAAGTACACAACATAGTAAATCTAGTATTTATCTAAGATTAGAACACCATACACAACTTATTCTTCAACAAAATGGCTTTTAGAAACATTTGAGCTAATGCAAATGGCAGGTGTAACCAATAAATAAATGACTTTTAGAAACTTTTCACTCTCCTATTAAGTTATACTTAAATGGCACACCAAACACTCCAATAGGGCTTACAAGTTGACAAATATAGAGTGTAAATATTTACAATCAAAGAGCATAAACCTTCATAATCTATGAAAAGACAGGCCTCAAATGTCCTCACTCTATTGTGGGTCAGAATTTTGGCAATTTTCTTTTAAGATTTTCATGAATAAGGACTATACCCTTTTGACCAGTAAAATATCGAGGAAGCTAATGCCAAAATGACTTCTACATAGATTCTATTAGATTATTTCAAGAAATTGATGGACCCATTAATTTCATTAATATCGATATCTAAAAATTTAATGTTCCCAGACGCCAAGGACAGTAAAGGATTTCCAGGTGTTAGAACATGCATTAAATGTGATTGCAGAGAATCGATATTATGATAGTTTACTCATAAATTTTTCCTTAACATCATCCATTTCAAAATGATGTTGAGCATATAATTTGGTGGACATCAATAAAAAAATAGTGTGAAAAGCAGCTAAAACTTTACCAATGTAGTTGGTGGTCAACATAGTTGTTGATGTGTACGAGCGAATAAATTTTTTTAGAATCTTTCAAGCTAATGCAATTATCAGGTATAAAGCTAAGTTTCACAACCTTTGTACAACATCCTCCTAGCATGAGATAAACATAGACTTACGTTGGGAAATCCACATTTCGCTTCCTTCGTTTCCTAAAAAATGTGGACCATTCCACCCAACTCCTTCATCGTGTGGATTGCCTACACCTACAAAGACTACGCCTGCCTCTTTGAATGGAAGAACCACCCTCAATGGCTGCAAGTACTGCTTCAACCTACAACACAAGGAGAAGGCTCGCTGGCTTGAATATGAAAAAGGAAACTTTCTTATTTCTCAAGAGATGTTAGTAAATGACACGATGTTGTCCTCTATTTGATCATTTCTTTTGTTTATGCCATATTTGATTGCTCCTTTGTATTCTATTTTAACACATCAAAGCTCAACTTACTCTTGTTCCATTACAAAGTCTTCCATTAAAAAGATCAGATTACACTTTACCTGAAGTATGTTCATTCAATGATAATACAAAAGACAGTTATTGAATATAATTTTGTTAATTTCAATCTTTGTCATTACTGATCATGTAAATCATTCTGAGCATTTGCACCCTTTTCCCATGACTTCCTAGCTTGTGCCAAAATGGGAGATTTGGAATAGGGGTGGAGGAAAATAATAATAATAATAATGGAAGCATTATTTTAACATATAATAAGGTTGCAATGCTTTGATAGTTGTGAATGCAAAAAGTAAAATTCCCAAATTCACTTCAATGTATCAAATAAAATTTCGGTTATCATGCATCACTTGGACAATACAAAGTAGTTTTCATATTGCTCATTGATATGATTCATTCTATTTTTGTTTGCATTCCCACATGATTTATTGTAGTAGACATTAAAAATCTTGAAGAGATCCATGCAACAATAGTTATGTTTGAACCATGTACACCTAAAAGCATATTTAAAAGTCTATATTTGAGCATAATGCACATCTAATGAGAATAAGCCCTCCTTCTACTGCCATTATGTAGATGCCTTTTTCTACATTTTTCTGAAAAATGAACAAACATTCTAGTATTGTGATTTAAAACAAAGCAAACCAAAACATCTCTATGAAATACTGAATCATGTTAGGTGTGCAACTAAGAAAACAAGGAAGCTAAATAGAACACATAATAACATGAATCAAACTTTATCTCATAGTGGATTGGTGCTTCTTTGACGTGGAAAGAAGCCCTTTCCCAATCCTTGATAAGCTCCAAATATGATGAAGATGCAAGATGATAAGTGATCTAGTTGTGTAGTTGTAGAGAAAGATACTAAGATTGTGGAGAATTAATACAGTAGAGGAGGCCTCTATTTATAACCAAGAAGGATGGAAGAATGCAAAACATGGAGAATGTGGGAAAAAACATGAGCCAATGACAAGATGCCACTTGTCAAGATGTCAATGGAGGAAGGATGAGCACATTTTGGTCAATGTGCCAAAGAGGGGGAGATTTGAAACTCAAAAGATGGCTTGTTGGAGAGAGAAAAAAGAGTCTTAAATGCCAAGTGGGAGACATGTAAGAGACAATGTAAGAGGGTTTAATGCCATGTTGGAGGACAAGAAATTTGGAGGGATTTTCAAACTTGGAGGAATATTCCCTTTTTGATGTCATTTTGAAAGTAATTAGGGAATTATTAAATCAAAGAAATGATTTATTGGTGCAAGTTGCAAAATCTATAGGATTCAAGTGATTAGGATTAAATTAATCAGAATTTGATTAATTTAATAGGAGATTAGGTGATTTTGACTTTTGACTTAGATTTTAGGATAAAAATAAATCAAAACATTTGAGAAGAAAATGGTTTTAGATTTAATTAAATAAAGATTTTATTTAATTAATTAAATACAGATTTGGTTTATTTAATCAAAGAGGATGATGTTAGTGTTAAATAAAATAAATATGAATTTATTTAATTCAAATGGATGACTTTAGGATATTAATTAAATAAACTTGATTTTTAATTAAAGAGATAACTAGGAGATTAATCAAATAAACTTGATTTATTTAATTGATGGGTGAATATGATTTAATCAAATATGAGGAATGCATGACGTTAAGTTTGCATGTCTACAACTCTTGCAAGGAAGAATCTCTTAACTAGACATAAGATGGAACTTGAAAGAGGAGGACTGAGCAACACACGCTGAAGTAGTAGATAACTTAATAGGCCAGTGATCTGAGCCCCTCCAGTCCAAAATCTCAAAGCAAGTAGACCACAATCCTCTAACCCAAAAATAGGAAACCAAGAAATGATCAAGTCTCTCAACAATATAGTTCTCTCCCATTCTCCTATTGTTCCAAGTAAATTGACCGTTACAAGGATTAATGCCAACCAAATTCAAGGCTGATATGTTATCACAAAAAGGAAAGTCGAGGGCTCCAATCTTGCAAAACCCCTTCTTCTCACCCAACTCAATAATGGCATTAAAATCACCTGGCACAATCCAAGGGAAAAAAGGATCAAGCCTCTGAATGAAATTAATATGAGACCATAATAACTGCTTACCAGGAAAATTAGTAGGCACATAGATGTTTGAGAGTAGAATAGGGGTGATCCCACAATAGTGGTTTACAATTTTTGGCCAAACTGGACACTGAAATTATTATTATTAACTAAATCTTCACATTCGGGCACCTATAGCGACTAAACTGTGAAGAATTTGAAGATGATGCAAACTAGAGTCTCGTCAAATTTTGTCAGTAGATTCTAAAAATATTTTTTTCAAAATTTTTGGAATTAGATTGCACTTCTTTTTCCATCTCCCACAAAATTTGGTTTTTTTCATAAAACAACATTTTTAAAAAGTGATGCACACCGTATAACGCATAACTTTTTTTCCATGAAGGATAAAATTCTAATTCTTTCAAATTTAGATTTTTAACTCCGGTATCTAGTGCTTCCACTTGGTTAGATATTTTTTTATTGAATATTTTTTCTTTAATCAAGTTTTGAAGTCAAACCAATTACAATTCAGACATAGTGCGACTGTATAACGCATAACATTTTTTGTATATATCGAAATTCATTTTTTCTTTTTTTGTTGGATCAAGGACTTCAATATTTGCTGCACTCATGTTTTTCAATTTTTTTTTTATAATCTACTATTTTTCCACATGTGCAAAATAGAGACCTTCATTTTTGATGAAAAACCTATGTTTAATAAAACTAGAAAAACAAATACATAATAAAACCAAAACATGTTAAAATTATATTTGTTGGATAGCTTGTTTTGAGGACTACCTGATTCTAGTTGGATTTGTGAAGATTCCTCCATTTTCATCCTCAAACCTAGCTTCGAGCGTAAAATTTTAGGCTTTTTGTGAACAAGGTCAAAAATTAGGGAAAAGGGGGGTTTGCTAGAACTAGGGGGGGTTCTAGTGAACCCTCAAGAGTTTGAGAAAACCAAGGTTCATTCAAACCCTGGTTCATTCAAACCCCCTTCAAATTGTATTTTTCTTTTGTTTTTTGGGTGGGAAATGTGGGCCCAGTAATTAATGGGCTCGCTTGAACCCTAGTTCGGTCAAACTTGTAGGTTCATTTGAACCCCTAAAATAATTTTTTTTTCCATGGGGTCATTTTTTTTCAGTTTTCCTTCCTCCATCAAATTGCAAACCACTATTGTGCCTTGACCCATAGTTACCCCCGACTCCAAAATTGAGGCAGCCATAGAGATGGAAAACTTGGAGGACATCCACCATTGAGGATGAATCTTCACTGGGTTCCATAAGCAAGCCACTCCCCCTGCATTACCATGAGCCCCAATACACTAGAAATCGCCCTGCCCCCACAACTTTGGCAAGAAACCAATCATATTTTCTACAGATAACTTAGTCTACTGTAAAAAATGAACATCAAGAGAATGAATTCTCACTAATTCACAAACAAATTTTTGTTGAGGGCTATTGTTCAAGCCCCTTACATTCCAAGAGAGGACAATTATTTTGGAGGGCTAGA
Organism: Sequoia sempervirens; assembly: GCA_007258455.2. Lineage (NCBI taxonomy): Eukaryota > Viridiplantae > Streptophyta > Pinopsida > Cupressales > Cupressaceae > Sequoia > Sequoia sempervirens. The sequence continues at coordinate 502,412,753 of VDFB02270651.1, forward strand.
AAAGTGGGAATCCAAGGTTCTAATACCTCCAGACTCCACCAAATTCTCCCCCATCATCTTTATTTTTTCTAGGCCCTTCTTTCTCCCAGCTTTGGAATACTTATCAACAAAACCTTTCTTTTGGTCTTTTTAAATAATTCTCAATGAAGGGGAAGCCTTGTTGCCTTTTACCGAATCAGATCCCACTTTCACCAATGGAGTAGAGATCTCCCCCTCCCCCATATTCATATCCGCAAGAGGCTCAAACCTCCCATGAACAACCAAACTCAAATGTGTTTCCATTTACAAAGCCCCAATCTCCTGAGAAGTTTGGTCATGATCTAGAATAATTCCTTCCAAAACCCCTTCTGAAACACCCTAATCCATGAGCATCATACCCGCATTCACCTCCTGCTGACTAAGATCATCCAAAACCTCAAATCCATTAAAGGTATCACCTTCCTGACACTCCTTAAGAGTCCTCTTTTGACCCCAATTCCTATTACGAGTCTTAATAGGAATAAAACCCTCCACACCTACAACCTCACTAGGAATGGGGTCCTTGCCTATGTCGACCTTAGGAGTATTATGAGGTAGCTAAGTAGTTTGAGATTTAAAGGTCATCTTCTCTATGGATACCCATATTCATGACATAGATGGCAACAAAAGGGCAATGTCTCATAGTCAAGTTGTTGCACCCAAGAATATGAACCCGCACAATTTTCCAAGGAATCTAAAAGAAGATTATTTAAATCCATTTCAACACAAATGCAAGAAAAATTCATTAGGTTTCTATCCTAAGTTTGCTAAGAAGGACCCACCAATTCCCCCATTAGCAAAGCAACTTGATGCAATATGGTATTGCGCTAATATTCAATTCAAAATCTAGGGAGATGAACCCACACCAGAACCCAGTTCAGAAGCACCTTTGAAGGATCAAAACCATACTGTTAGGGTTCAATAAATGGGTGATCCCACAATACTGGTTTACAATTTTTGGCCAAATTGGACACTTAATTAATTTTTTCTAACTAAATCTTCACTTTCGGGCACCTATAGCGGCTAAATCATGAGGAATTTGAAGATGATGCAAGCTAGTGATTTGTGAAATTTTGTCTGTAGAATCTAAATATATATTTTTAAAAAAAATTGGAATCATATTGCACTTCTTTTTCCATCTCCTTCGAAAACTAGTTTTTTTTAGTAAACACCATTTTTAAGGTGTGACGCTCATTGTATAACACATAAATTTTTTTCCATGAAGTATAAAATTCTAATTTTTTCAAATTTAGATTTGCAACTATGATAGCTAGTGCTTCCAATTGGTTTCATATTTTTTTATTGAATATTTTTTCCTTAATCAAATTTTGAAGTCAAACCAATTTCTATTTAGAAATAGGCGGACTATACAACACAACTTTTTTTGTATGTATCAAAATTCATTTTTTTTTGTTAGATAAAGGACTTCAATATCTGGTGCACTCATATTTTTCAAAAAAAATATTGATAATCTTCTATTTTTCCACATGTGCAGAATATAGAGCTTGATTTTTAGTGAAAAACCTACATTCACAAGAAATAAAAAAATAAATATAATAATTAAATTAAATTTATTTAAATTATACTTTTTTGGAAGCTTGTAATAAGGACTACATACTTACAAAAAATAAATTTTAAATGAATTCATTTGATCCCCCAAAAGGTAAATCAAAAGTGGTTTTTTATCAACATTTTGATAGGTGTAAAGGAGACTTCGTTATAGGTATGGTTTAAAACTAGCCGGGTTCTATCTAAGGGGATTTGATCTAAGGTAGTTTGATCAAATCCTCTTCATTTGGAATGCTTTAAATGGAACATTTTAAAGCTTAAATCATTATATTTTCTAAAAGTATGTGATTTCAACAAAAATCAAAATCTCCCAGAAATTGTAAACCAACTTTGTCAGGTCACCCAAATAGACCAATCTGGTTGTAGAAGTAAGGCCCGCCTTCAAACACTCTATTGTGATCCGCCATGCAATTAAAAGTCACCATGAAGTAACTATTTTCTAACAACATTATTTCCATCTCACCCTCTAGGGACCAAGTGTACGATGAGCCAACATCTCTAAAAATTGGAGAGAAATCCTCATTCCCAAAAAATTAGAGAGCAAATAATTCTTAGAGTAATACTCAATATCCTCTACGATCAATTTTGGTTGAATCATTAGCACCAGCCTATCTTTTCTTCATTCCAAGCACCCATTAATTTTTGGGATACGAGGACCTCTAGATGGAGAAAATCCTCCATTCCCCAAATCATTAGCGAATAAGTTATTATCAAAAACCCTTATTGGAAGAGAAGGAGATTTTGGTCCAAAAGCAGATCAAAAATCCATAGTAGAATTGACCCCTGAAGCCTCCCCTATATCCATCACTGGAGTGGAGAGATGGAAAAACTCTTAAAGAAGAAAACTACAAATAATACACAAAGCAACAGATGATGAGAAAAACCCAATAGAAAATAGACAGCCCCTGTACACACCAAAACCCCCACTCGATAGCTTCAAACCCACCATCACCAAACTAGAAGCGACCAAGCTCATACTTTGAGAAAGAATGACATGCAACTGCGACCTCATAGGTTGCAGACTACCATGCCAATGCAACTCCGTTCACCTCTCATCACCATCAAACTAGCATTCCCTTAACTAAATAACCCTAGAATCATAATTCTATTTTTTGGTGCACATACTAATTATATTTATTATGATTCTTTAATTATATTTTTGGTATTCTAACTCAACTAAGTCATTAGGATTAAAGTGATAATATTATCTAATGATGCTTGTGTATAGGAGCTAGTGGGTAGTAATTAATTATCATATTGTATAATTAGTTATTGTTGAAGACTATTAGCACTAGTCCCTCAAAATGACTTACTATTGGAGTTTTCCCCCTCAAAATAACTTATTATTATTACTTTTTGTAGCATATTTCATATTAGATATTAGAGTATGATGTGACAATCTAAAAGATAAGAAAAAAGGTAATTTTTTTAATTTAGGAGGTTAGATTATGGAGAACGTGTCTCCCTTGATTTGGTGATTTTTCCTAAAATTCAAATGGCTAATCAAGGACATATAAAAACTAATATTGTTTAAATTTGAGGTCATCTAAAGCTAATTTAAAGGACTTACTGTGACATTGCCTAGTTTAAAATAAATTCACTCCCTTGAAGGCTATAAATAAATAAAAAATGTTTTTTTTTTAGTCAAGTGAGTTCTATAGTTGGGTAAGTTACAAGAAGAAATTATCTTATTTTGATTTTTTTAAGTTATTATAAAAATATCTTTGTCACATCATTATGACACCACAAACTAGAGGCAATGGTGAGAATTCCTACACAACAAAGAAATATTCCAAGAATGAAGATATGGATTTAGAGATGATTAGGTGGGATTGGTAGTATGATGTCTTCATTTGATGAGAGTGCATAATTTGGAAGTGAATATTCACAATATACAATTTGGAATACAAAGAGAAGTACACCATCTAGAAGAGAACATGCAGAAAATACAATGATAAATGGCTAGATTCAATGCACTATTATCATCCCTTATAAATAGTACAAATAAAATGTAATTTTCACAACCATGTCCTCAATTCCATCATGCAAGATCATCAAGACAACCTAGTCATGGTACAAAAACAACACAACCTCAACACATGGACGACACTTATCTTGGACCTTAAAACATGCTACCAAAAGCAAACATTAGGAAGTTTGATGGAAATGATTTGACTACCTAGATTAAACAAATGGAGACATTTTTGTGTATTATTAGATCCTATTTGGGTAGGTCACAATGGTATCAATATATCTAAAACTTGAACAATTCATTTGGTATCAATGACTCTATACTCAAAAGTAAAAAATTACTCTCAATGTCAAGTTTGTATAGAAGAGTTCTAAATACACTATGATAATAATGTGAAAAAAAATTAGTTTAATCAATTTACAAAGCTATGACAAGCAAACTTAATCAATAATTATATTAATCAGTTCTAATAAATAAAAGAAGGGAAAACAATTTCTTTCCAGTTATACCTATAAAGAAATATATGCACTCCAAATAAAAATATAAAATATTTTAGAATAATAAATAAGATTAAATGAATAATTTAAGTCACATAAATAAATATCTACAATCATGATTTCCCCCCGTCACGCAGAAACTTGTTCCCGATTGCATCGTTTCACATTACGTTTCGCAGTGGGCATATTTGCTTGCGTCATAACTCATGACCTCATTGTTCCCTTCATTCTACTTATAGTCGTAGACAGCTGGGTAGCACCATAAACAACTTGTATGACTTATCAAAATCAGAATCCCCTGGATATCATGTCGGTCGGACATTCCATTGTGTACAGATAATATCCTTTTCTCCACTGTCCTTTCAATGCACGACGAAATAGACTTTCAGTTTCTGGGAAACCTTTCTGGAGATCCCTTACTCTGCACACTAATGTTTGTTCAGAAGGGAATGGTTGGCCTAGTTCACACCAACAATTTATTGAAGACATTCTTGAGGAGGAAGGCGCACTTGTTAGTTGGAGTTCTATTGATAGAAATTATCGTCCTTCATGTTTACCTAATGCTCATCTTTGTTTTAGACCTGGTCTTATTAGATTTTGCAAGTGTGTCTTTCTACAATCTAAACTCCTTTTTGTGAATATTGTACTATTGTTTATTTTAATATAAAATAAAGTGGGATAGATAGTGAGTGATCTCTAGTTAGTGTCTCTAACCGATCCGGACATGTTTATTTTTAATATAAAGTAAAGTAGGAACATTCATTAGATATATATATGTGTGTGAGAGAATATTGTACTATTGTTTATTTTAATATAAAGTAAAGTGAGATAGATAGTGAGTGATCTCTAGTTAGTGTCTCTAACCGATCCGGACGTGTTTATTTTTAATATAAAGTAAAGTAGGAACATTCATTAGATATATATATGTGTGTGAGAGAATATTGTACTATTGTTTATTTTAATATAAAGTAAAGTGGGATAGGTAGTGACTAATCTCTAGTCAGTGCCTCTAACCGATCCAGAGTTGTTTATTTTTAATATAAAGTAAAGTAGGAACATTCATCATCATCATCATCATCATCATATATATATATATGTCAATAATGAGGATGTGGATTTAGAGTTAGGATTAGGTAGGATTAGTGGTCTGATGTTTTCTTTGTTTCATGATAAAGTGCATAATTTGAAAGTGATTATGTACAATATACAATTTGAAATAAAAAAAGAAGTAGACCATCTAAAAAAGAATATGCATACAAAATAAGGAGAAATAGCTATATCCAATGCAATATTGTCATCCCTTATGAATACTATAAAGAAAATATAATTTTCACAACCATGTTGTCAATTCCATCATGGTAGACCATCAAGACAACCTAGTCAAATACAACACAACCTCAATCTATAGATGACACTTATGTTGGACTTCAAATCATGTTCTCAAAAGTAGGTCCATGACTGTTTGATAAAAAAGATTTGATTATCTGGATTAACTAAAGGAAAATAAATTATGTACATCAAATCCTATTTGGATAAAAGTCTGAATGACTTCATTATATCCAAAGCTTGAGCAATTAATTTGGTCTCAATGATTATGTTCTCAAACAAATAAAAAGTAATCAATGTCACTTGGTCATTTTTTATAAAAGAACTTCAAATATACTATGATAATAGTGTGACAAAGAATTACTTTGATCAATTTACAGAGCTATGACAAACAAACTTAGTTAATGATTATATTCATCAATTCCAATAAATAAAAAAAGAGAATACAATTTCTTTCTAATCATATAAAAAAATACTTGCACTCAAAATAAAATATATTTTGAAATACTCCTATAAATAAAGGAAGAGAATACAATTTCTTTCTAATCATAAAAAAGAAATCTAAGCAATGAAATAAACAAATATTATTAAATATTCAAATAAATAAATAAATAATACAATTTCCTTATGGACTCAAAATAAAATAAATAATAAATAAGATCAAAACGAATAATTTTAGAAGTCATATAAATAAATATTTACAATCATGCTTCCCCTCTGTCACACACAAACTAGCTCTGTTGCGCTTCCCTCGACATTATATGTCGCATACCCATTTTGGAGTGGGCATATTTTCTTACGTCACGACTCATCACCTTACTCTTTGCTTCTTTTATCGACAACTGGGTAGCACCATAACAACGTGACACGTGTAATATATCAAAATCCCCTGAACTTAGGTTTTCCTCAAACATTCCATTGTGTGCAGACAATATATATCCTGCACTCCATTGCCCCTCGAAATTCGACTATATTACAATATAGTACAACTGCATCCATTTCATCTCAGTTGTTACAAGGGGTTAACCACACAATGAAGTAGACTTTCATTCTTTTGCAGAAACTTTATTGGATAGGCATGCATTGCTTCCCTTACTTTTGGAATTCATGGTGTAGAAATTATAATGTTTGAACTTTATAAATTTGGAAATATAAATAAATAATTTATTTCTAATAGAAAGATTGACTAAATAATTTTATGACAACCATGAAAGGCATCTTCATGCTTATCAATAATTTTATACTAAATAAAAATTTCTAATTAAGAGCACTTCAATGCAACATAGTTGCAAGCTTTCATAAATATAATTCTTCATGTAAAATAGAAATAAATCTTTTAAACAAGCATAGACAATTATGTCAGGGAAGGTGTTAACTTCATTTTAAAGAAAATGTGTTGTGTTCACTTCATGATGCTACTTTTTCATAAAGGAAACACAAATATGGTCTTATCCCAATCTTGTGGTCTAAAGGAAAATCCAACTTTTAGCAACATTTCCATGCCACTATCAAGAAAAAATACATTCCTTTTTAACACCTTATTTAAATAAGTCAAGATACAATTGCTTCACTTGTGTCTTGTTGATATGCATCATGCCTTTTCTAGGTATTCAATAACTTCTTTAAAAGAAAACCCAACTATACAACTACCAAATTGCATAAAGCAATGCTCCAAAAAACCAAAGAATGATAGAAATTCCTCTAGCATAAGGATATTTGATGGATCTTAAGCATTTTATGATATTACAAAATGATTAAATTATTGATCCATTCATTTAACATTGTAGAATGACTTAAATATAAGCTAAAGAATTGACTGAATCAACTTATAATTCAAAAAAAGACTTTTAAGAACCTACAATTTCTATGAAACTTCTTGCAACTATGTTCTAATAATATCACAATAAATAGCAAAATTAAAAGTAAATTTATATAATGCTAATATATTCCATGATGCTAACATTATGAAAATGCTTATATTAAGCTAATATTTTCTAAGCTTTAAGGAAACTTGTGTTTAGATGGTATTCTAGGTCAAAGAGGTATGCTAATAATAAGAACCCACCACAAACAAAAAAATTAGAGTTCCAAAGGATGATAGTTTTAGCCATGTAGTAGACTTGTACAAAATCTATCCATTTTGGAAAAAATATTATTATCATATTTCCTTCTATTTGACCAAGTAAACTGTTGTGTTAGAAATTTAGCATCATATTAATTAGAATCTCTTAATAGGGATATGAATTTCTAAATATCCCTTAATCTTTATCTTTGTTATTCTTCTTAGATGGTATCTAATAATGCTTTAAAATAAATAAAAATAATAAAAATATCTTCAAGATTACTTCTCATAATAGAATTTATTTGATACTAGAATTGTTCCTTTTCTTGAGTGGATTGAGGGCCACATATATTAATCAAGAGAAAAAATAATATTAGAAGATAAACCACCAAATTGAAAAATTATTCACAAGTCAAAAGAAAGGATATCACTAATTGATATTCCCATATGTTTTAAAATGATACTGGGACCACCTATTGTTCCTTTTACTTCTCTATAAAAATATCCCATATACTTATAGGAGAAAAGGGGAATTTAAATCTATTCATATTATGCATCACAATTTCCTATAAGAGAATGAAATTGGGATCATATTTATCCAAGGGCCTCTAAAGTAAAAGATTCTTTGAGGGGGTGTTACGTCCCCTTCTATTATAGGAGATAAATTTCATTAATAAACCTTACATTTCTTGATTCTCACAAAGACTGTATGTTCCAATTGGGATTGGTTTCCTACTATAACATCTACCAAGGTAGTTTTTTTTGTAAAATAACACATATGTTATGTATTCTTACCATAATATTTCCAAAATATCTCTTCGTATAAGGAACATGTTGGTTCTCCAACTTGCATTCAATAGTTTCTAAAAAAAATTGAAATATTATGTTTAAAATGATTGAGGAGTTGATAATGAATGAGAGAAATCTTAACATCAGTCTCTTGCGCTTTTGGCTCTAAAAGAGCAAGATGGGTATCCCTCTAATACATACTAAAATGGAGAGAAAGAGGGACACTAAATAGGGCTTTAAAGATACACAATAGGTGCCTTTCCCTAGGGGAATTTCATTAGGAAAGAGATTACAAGGAGTAGAGATCAAATTTCAATCTCAAAGGTGAGTCAATCAGACCTGGATCTCAGTTCCTTTAGGGCAGTAAGATAATGGGATAGATCTAAAACCAATTTGAAATGAAATGCAATACTTTGAAACTAGATGAACAATTAGACCTAGAACATGAAATGAAAATTCCCAAAAGTATAGAAACTAAAACCACAGTTTGCAAGTGGATTTAAAAATGATAAGGACAAATGTACCAATAACAAAAGGTTGATTTTAAGATTTGTTGAAGGATAGATTCACCCTAGGGTGAATGGGTCCTGGTATGGGCTTTTGAAAATTATTTTTGCAATCTTCTAAGGTAGGATCTTTGGTTCTATTTTTCACAAGTTCCACTACCAAAAAGCTAGGAATAAATTTGAATCTAAGTTTTTGTTACTTGACAAAAATGAATGCAACTAATGCAATATTGTAAAACTTCTCTTCAGGATCTTCAATCCTTCTTCAACCTATAATCTCCACATACAAAGAGGGAATTTTTTTGTGTTTGAATGGGGTTTTGCCTTAGTCAAACCCCATGTTTGGTAATTAAACCTTGATAGAAAGATAATGACAATGGAGAAAGAAATGATGAATGAAAACTTGTTTACTAAAACTCACCAAACCTTCAATGGCCTCCCAGAGAGGACTAAAGTCAAACACATCACTCCAAGGAATTTGATTTTTCTTTTCTTGATTTGTTGGATACTTGAATGCCCAGATGCTTTGATGATCAACAATTCATATTAGCCTTCAAAATGTGACATGAACACACATAAGCTTGAACATGATGATATGATCTTGATTGCTACAATAGATGATTGATAAATCTACTCTTGAATTCTCTTGACAATAATATTTACTCATATGAAGTATTGTAATTGATCCTTAGAATGTCTTAGATTTGAAGTGATAAAAAGACTATGTATTTATAGATGTTTATCTAATTTACCAAAAAATAGATTTCAAAAGAAGATATTTGCATATGAAATTTGAATCATTAAAAGACCTCCAAAAATATATTTAAAAATGAGTTCTAGGACACTCACTCTCAAATGTGATTAAAATATTAAAATTATATTAATTAAATGTTGGTTCCCCTTTCAGAAAATGAGATAAATAAGGCTCTAGAATGCATAATTAAATCCAATAAATTAATGGAGCCAAACAAAGTGTGAAATTGTAAAGGTATACAATTTCCTACACTACATTTATCCCCCACTTTAGTGAGAGTATGAAATCATACTCAGACTCACACAAAAGTAGACAAATATGCATTAGAGAGGTCCAAGTGTACAAATGTCAGAAATATAAGATTACAAAGATCAGGGAGGATGATCAAGCCCCTAGGATCCAAGATCCCATTGGAAACCAACATAAGGGACACACAAGATGTGTAAGATATATATGCAACACTTAGACAAGATACATAAGCATAATTGATATTAAAGCTAATGAAAAAGGGATGGACTAGCCAAAATTGCATTGTTGTCCATCAAATATGCTTATGGACCTAGTGGAAAGAAAGTTGTGTTATTCTAGGTGGCCATGAAATATGCTCACAAGGGCTAGTGTAATTCTAGTATAAACTAGGTGAGACCCAATGCCTAGATGAGAAACACACACTAGGTCTACATGGTGTGTACCCATAACAAAGGTGGCACGTGGGAAAAATCATCACAAAAATTGTGTACCCATAAGTTAGTGCCAAAATGATTAATGCTATTCCAACACTACACTAATTCCAACCTCTATGAATAAAAGTAAAAAAAAAAGTTAATATGTTCATGCCAAAATGATAATGCCAATGGATGCCCCCACTTTAAAGAAATTGCTAAACACTATACTATGAGTAATTATTTTAAAGTAGAAATGATAAATTCAAATTGATAAGAGGGCCATGCGAGATTATTTGGAAAGCCCTATGGAAATCATATGTTTCCAAATAAAGTTGTCTCATGAAAAAGAGGGATCCCCCACATGCAATCTCATACACATAAGGGATCCATGGATTCAGGGTCAATGTATGTCTTTGTGTATAGTGATATGATAGAGCTTGGAACTATCATCATTCCCCAATACCTTAAGGAATAAAAAACACAAAGGAGGAATGATGCATAAAAAGATATAAGGCAAGAAAACCTTTTGGGTCAACATGGAAGAGACCTAAATGTCTCAATGCTCTACATCATCCCAAAAAGGGAAAGCACAAGACAATGATTCAATTTCTTTGTATCCTTGGACCAACAAAGTAGCAATGGTCATCCAAAGAAAACTCACAAACATAAAGGAATACCAAGCAACACAATATGGGGGATCATAGTATATACACGTAGTCGCAAAGAACATAAGAAGAATAGTATGTCACATGTAATCCAACCCATAGTAGGTCATCTACATCCCAGTCTTATTCATCATATATTAAAGGTGTGTAACTATCCAAATGAGCAACGATAAGTGCCATTCTAGGACAAGGATATCAAACCTGTCCCCCCCAAAGATGTAGGAAAAGGATGATCCAAGATAAGTGATGATATGGTGATCCTTGCAATATGGAAAAATGATTTATATAAATTCCAATACATGCAATAGTGAGTATGCTATGATTCTATAACTATCACATGACAAGGAGAAAAGTGTATGCATGTTATCCAATTATATGGATAATATCATTTTCATCTATTAGCTTCTTTAAAGCATGGCAGTCATCAGTATGATGCCTAAGAGTTCTATGAAATGCATAGTTGTAGTATAGAAAATTGGACACTCTTGAGAAAAGAGACAATTTCATGCCTAATTAGACCTAATTTTGAGCACCCCTACATTATTTATCCTTCAAAACAACATTTATATGCCCCTAAAACCCATTATTTTTTATCTAAAGGCTCATTTCACTTGAGAAATCACTTAAATCCCAACAAACAACATTCAATTCGTCCATATCCCAAAAACCCACCTTCAAAAACCATTGGTGGGACCCATTTGCCACCCTGGGTGAATGAGTCCCCTCTAGTGGGAGCCATTCGCCAAGGGTGGCGAATGAGTCCCTTTTGAGGAAAAATTCAATTTTGAGTGGGAATTCAATTAATTCAACTTAATTTTTTGCTGGATGTTGGCATCTTAGGTCTAAATAATGAGAAAATTCTAGGTGTTGATGCTTATAAATACTCATTTTAAGTCATTTTTCACATCTGTTAGTCATTTCACAAAATAAAATTCTAAAGTCAAGTCTTCCACAACAAGTTTCATTAGCAAAATTGAAGCTTTAGGGTAGCAAACTAGGGTTTTTGCAGGTCTTAAAACTAACTTTTTGGGTCAAGTTTCAACATTGCAAGGAGTTGATGATGGATTCCTATGGTGAATCATGGAGAAATATAGGTTGAGGAGATGCAAGTAGCGATTAAATCACACCTAAAGACTTGTTTTCAAAGTGATTCCATCTTCCATTTCTTCTCTATCTTCAGATTAAGGCTTTCATTTCATTTACATTCCATTTGCATATAATTTTATTTCCATTTTTGATGTGTTGTGATATTTTCTAGGGTTGAGGTCTTGCATCACTCAAATCACATTTGTATTTCTTATTCTAGCACAATAGAATAGGGTTTTTAACACACTTCAAACTTTCCTAGTCTATAACACTCTTAAGGCTAGGGTTTTATGTAGGTTTTTCTCTATTTAAGGTTTGATTACCCAACTATGGGTTTGACCAAGGAAAATCCCCCATTAGACAAACAATTTTAAGTTGTTTCATAGAAATTTTCTAAGATCCAGATTTAGGTTTCTGTTAAAAAGTGTTGTATAGGTGTCAAGGTGTAGAACATAGATTTGAAATTACAAAAAATTAAACGTGGAATGATTCACCATGCATGACGAATGAGTCACTCTTGAGGTGAATTTTTGAGTTAGATGCAGATCCCAACACCTAGTTGGTAGAAAATAATTTTTGGGAAAAAAAACCCTAGCCTAGAACTAATTCGCTCAAGGTGGCAAATGAGTCCCGATCAGCTCAAAAGTTAGAATTTCTAGATTTCCAGATTACTTTCCATTCATTTTCAGCTTTAAAAAGGTGCAGATATTTTGAAAATCAACTTTTTTTTTAGTTTAATTTCCATTTTCATTCATCATTTTAAGCTTTTTGTAAACATCACTATGTTTTCAAACATTGCATATATCTTAGGTTTTTCATTCATAATTAGATGATTGCATTGCTTAGTTGCATTTAGATCATCTCATTTTTCCTTAATCACATCATACATACATTAGATTGAGTGAACCATATTGATTTTTAGTGAGGTTTATCTCTCTCCTTTTAGGCGGAACATCCTAAGAGTGCAAGATTAGTGTATAAACCTCACTCCCAAAAATCTATAGTTCATTTTGGTGAACCTGCATATTGAACATCATATCATTCTGATTTGTATTTATATTTGCATCCTAGGACTTAAGTGCATTGTATTTTGCATTATTTTTGCATCATAGGGCTTCTTAAAGTTGCATTAGTGAAAGGATCATTTAGAGTTCATTATTGCGTCTTATTTCATTACTTCATTTCAACATTCTGCATTTTCAGTTTTTATCTGCATTGTACAGACCTAAACACATTTAGAAAAGTAAAAAAAAAAGAAAAAACCTAAAAATATCTCTCTTGGGACTCATTCGCCACCTTAGGTGAATCAGTCCCACTGTAATTTTTGAATCAGTCTTTATAGAATTCAGTTTATTGCTTAACACATTTCTGTTTCCTACAATTTTTTTCTATCATAGTTTAGTTATCTTCTATGTCATTAGTATAAGCATCATTTTCTTTCATGGCGTTTATGGATAGTCTTAGATTTTTGTAAATTTCCTTTTTAGTATTTTTTCCTAGTTCTTTTAGATCATATTCATCAATACATAAAAACAAAAAAATAGAAACATCAAAAAAAACTTTGAAACAAATGATTCAATTTAGAAACATCTCATCCAAGCCTCTTAGTAGTGATGATGTAGACAAGTTAGATGAAGTTCTTCAGGACTTCCTCTCACTTGCTTCATCCTCTAAAGCTTGCAATGAGAAACCTAAACCAATTAACAATAACATATCCCTTCAACCTTTTGGTTGTGATGAATTTGACTTGTTAGATGAAGCCCTTTAGGAATTTATCTCGCATAAGTCATCCACTAAGGTTTGCTATGACCAACCCACTATAACGAACATTAACACCTCTAATGCTTATCCTGAACAACTTAAAATAATTGATGTTAACCTACCCCTCAAACCTTTTAGTCATGATGATTTTGACTTGTTAGATGAAGCCCTTCAAGACTTCATCTTCAATAAGTCATCCACTAAGGTTTGTTGAGACCAACCAACTATAATGAATGCTAACACCTCTAATGCTTATCCTGAGAAGCTTAAAATAATTGATGATAGCTTACCCCTCAAACCTTTTAGTTGTGATGATTTTGATTTGTTAGATGGGTCCCTTTAGGATTTCATCTCACTCAATTCATCCACTAAAGTTTGTTGTGGGCAACCTAAAACTAAGGATGTTAACATGATTTAACCTCAACTAGTTCTTTACCCACCCTCACATAAACTTCATCCTTCCAATAAACCTAAGTTCACTCTTTACCCACCTAAAACCAATGTGTTGTAGGAATCTAGTAATGTTATTGTTGCTCATACATACAATACTAGAAATAATTTGCAACCATTGTAACCAACCCCACTGTCTTTACCTTTTCCCGATCCGCCTAGTGCTCCTCACTTTCCCTTACACACAAAGGAGTATGATCTTGTTGAATAGTTAAATAATACTCAAACGCAAATATTTCCCTTTGGGATTTACTTTAGACCTCACCAAATCACCACACTATTCTTCAAATAACCTTACAACAAATTGTAGTTCCCACTAGTACAACTCTTAATGATGTGGAAGATTTAATACATGGAATGAATCAAATTAATCTAGACATTACTTTCCATCAACATGAGCTCCCTTCTTTAGAGTTGCAAAAAAAAATGAATCCTTTATGATAATTGCTCAATTCAATCGAATAGGTATCAAAACAACCCTTATCGATAATGGTTATGCCCTTAATTTTTGTAGTGTGAATCTCCTTGATAGACTGTGTGTTGAAAAGTCACAAATAATACCTGATTATGTATCCATTTAAGGATTTCACAACACAACAAAGCAACCTCTCAGTATAATCACTTTACCTATTACAGTTGGGGTGGCTACTTTGTAAACTCCTATTCATGTCATGCCTTATGATCTTTTGTATAATATTATTTTAGGAAGACTATGGATTCATGAGATGAATGTGGTGCCTTCAACCCTTCATCGTATCTTGAAATATGTCTATAACAATCACATTTATCAAGTTGAAATTGACCTCGAGCCTTAAAGTTGCTTGCAGCTTGAAAAAGGAGCTACAAGTCCGCTGAAAACATTAATTCCAACATCCAATAAAGACCCTCTTGAAATTGAACACAACGATGAGGATTCAGTATCTAAATTATTTGGTGATGATTGGGGATTGTTAGAATTCACACCTTCATTTATGGGCGAATACATAATCACACAAAAGATAGATGACACACAAGAACAACCAACCATCATTTCAACTCAAAATTCCACACAATCCTCGCAAACCTCTATCTCCTCTACTTTGGAAGAAAATACAACACACACAAAAAAAATTGATGAGATAGATTATCAACCTTCTCCTAGTCTGATAAAAATGGAAAGACTCTATGGAAAAGGCTATGCACTTGTAAAACAATTAGGATATACTAGAAAAGGGTGTGGAAAATATGAACAAGGTATTTGTGTTCCTATCAAACCTAATATGCAAGAGACAAAAACTAGATTGGGCTATTCTTTTTCTAAGCCGAAAAAAAACTACTCAACAACCATCTTTGAATTTCAACACTATTACATGTCAACTGAAACATAAAATCACCATCAAATATTCTAAATTGCTTGATTTAAACTTAAAACTAACATGGAAGTATTTTGATAGTGATGAAACTCTAAAAAAAATGTTAGGAGTTTATGATAATGCATCCTCTACTGCCCCCATGAAACTAGTTACTCGTGCTATGATCATTACCAAGAAAAATGATAGTGATATCATTGAAGAATCTCATGAGTATGAAGTTCCTAAATCAAATGCACTCCCTTTAGGAGATACAATTGATGTAACAATGGACCTCGACGATAAAGATAAATTTATTAAAATTGGGAAGTTCCTTGACGATGAAGAGCAAGAAGACACTACAACTTTACTTCATGATTTTCTTGACATTTTTGCTTGAAAATATTCTTATATGCCAGGAATTGACTCAAAAATTGTGAAATACAACATCATTCTTGTTGAAAATGCTAAACCCGTTTGTCAAAAGATATGAAAAATACACCCTAACATAGCTTTGCATGTTAAAGCAGAGCTTGAACAACTCCTTGATGCAGGCTTCATTCGACCTATTAATTATTCTCCTTGGATCTCCAACATTGTCACAATTGCTAAACCCGATAATCGTATTAAGATATGTATGGATTTTCATGACTTGAATAAAGCTTCTTTAAAAGATGAATTTTTTGCTTCCTAATATAGACATGATCATGGATTCAACTACTGGACATGCTTTGTTGTTATTCATGGATGGATTTTTTGTTTATAATCAAATCCTTATTAATCCTCAAGATCAACACAAAACCGCCTTTACAACTATTTGGGGAACGTTTTATTGGGTTGTGATTTCCTTTGGTTTAAAGAACGCTAACGAAACTTATCAATGAGAAATGACATTGATCTTTCATGATCACATCTACAAAATTTTGGAGGATTATGCTAATGAAATCCTTGCTAAATCCTTAACAAGACAAGACAATGTAAATTCTCTTTGGAAAATATTCAAACGAATACATGAATATAATATGGGATTAAATATGAAAAAAGTGTGTCTATGGCGTAGATAGTGGTAAAATTTTAGGGTTTGTCATATCTCACAGAGGCATTGAGGTGGACACAAAGAAAATTGATGCAATTATTAAAATTCCATCTCCTAGGAACATTTCTCAATTGTGAATGGTACAAGGCCAAATTCAAGCTATCCATCGTTTTGTTGCATCGTTAGCCAATCGCACATTACCTTCCATGCATCTTCTTAAAAATGGTGCACCTTTTGATTGGGATGAGGATTGTAAATAGGATTTTGACATTTCAAAGGAATACCTTGCAACC
Organism: Sequoia sempervirens; assembly: GCA_007258455.2. Taxonomy (NCBI): domain Eukaryota; kingdom Viridiplantae; phylum Streptophyta; class Pinopsida; order Cupressales; family Cupressaceae; genus Sequoia; species Sequoia sempervirens. Next base: position 502,429,530 of record VDFB02270651.1, read on the forward strand.
CCACTTGTTTTATAACCTGTCATGCTAAACAAACCATTTATCTTGTACATAGCAGCATCAGCCCATGCTCTTCCAACATTGTTGGCTCAATAAGATGATCATGGAAAATAAAATCATGTTTATTACATCAGTCGAACCTTAATTGATTATGAAACTCGATACTCGCCAATTGAAAAACAATGCTTGGCTCTTGTATTCACTACTAATAAATTATGACATTATTTACTAAATGTTGAAATATGAGTCATAACAAAATTCAATCCCCTTAAGCATCTTTTTAACAAAATAGACCTTTCTAGACACTTAGCTAAGTGGGTGTTGTTGTTAACTAAGTTTGACCTTAAGTTTGTTTCATAAAAAGAAATCAAAGGACAAGCCTTAACCAATCACTTAGCTGATGCTCCTTCTCTCGCTTTACCTAATCACGACTCCTTTCCTGATGATAGTGTCTTGACCGCTGATATTAAAACATGGGAATTGAATTTTTATGGATCTAAGTGTAGAACAGGTTCCACTGCTAGAGTGGTATTAATTCCACCCAACAGAAAACCTATTCCTTTGTCTTATTGGTTAAATTTCCCATGTACAACTAACATAGCTGAGTATGAGCCATTAATTGCAGTTTTTTGAGCTACTTTAATAATAGATGCTAAAACTATCAAAATATTTGGTGATTCACAATTAGTAATCAAAAAAATCAATGGAAAGTATATCAAGCTAAACATGACAAGTTATCAAAATACAAGGATCTTATAATGAAACTGTTAGAGAATTTTGAATCATTCACCATTGATAACATCCCACAAAAAGAAAATAGACATGCAGATGCAATGGAAAGTGTAGCCTCTCTTATATCCCCACATGATCCTTCAACATACTTCACCTTTGTTATTCATCCCATCATGAAACCCTCAATTGATACTCGATTAGAAGAAATTTTAACAATAACTCAAGATGACTTGTGCAAATGGTATGATACCATCTACCATTATTTAAAACATGGTACCATTCACAAGCCCACAATGACAAACACTCGAAATCGTTTATGCAAACTAGAAGCTATATATGTGATCCTTACCAATGTATTGTATAAAACATCCTTTAATGGTTTCTTACTAGAGTATCTTAAGGATTTTGAAATCCCTATAGCACTTGAATAGGGTCATGCTAGTGCCTATGGAGTTCATTTAGGAGGATGGTCGTTACTGCAAAAAATTATTTGTATGGCTTATTATTGGATACATATGGAGAAGGACTGCTACACTTATGTTAAATGATGTCACAAATGTCAAGAACATAGCAGTTTGATCCATGCTCATGCTTCTGAGCTTCGTGCCCAAGTTCCCATTTGGCTACTTTTAGTATGGGGACTTGATCTTATTGGAAAAATTTCACCTCCCTCTTCTGTTGGACATACGTTTATCATAATTGCAACAAACTATTCCATGAAATGGGTAGAAGCTATTCCTCTTCATTCTACAAATTCTGAAGTAATTTGTCATTTCATATTGGAACATATAATTTCTCGCTTTGGACTTCCTTCCACAATTGTTTCCAACAATGAGACCCCATTTAAGAATAATGAAGTCAAAAAATTTATTGAAATATTCAACATACAACATCAATTTTCCATACCATACAATTTGCAATCCAATCGACAAGCTGGAAGTACTAATAAGATTCTAGAACAAATCCTCAAGAAAACTATTAACAAACATCATAAGGATTGGCATATGCAATTACATTATGTGCTTTGGGCTTATAGAACGAGTGTTCAATTATCTATAGGAACTACATCCTATAACCTTGTTTATGGAACTGGTTCAATCATGCCCTTGTAGTTTGAAATTTCTACATTGTGAAATGCTCTTCAAGACCTTATTGACTACACCACTTATAAAGACCAATGATTGCACCAACTTGAGAAGCTCGATGAAAAGTGCATTAGCACTCTTGAGCATCTCCAAGCTTACATACAACAATTAAAATGAAAACACAACACACATGTCATTCTTAGAACATTTTGTAAGGGTGATTTTGTTCTTTATGTGAATCAACCTAATACCAATGTTGACAATGAAGATAAAGATAAATTCAGCCCTAATTGGTTAGGACCTTACATACTTGATACTAGTTATGGGTCTGGTGCTTATGTCTTAACAAAGCTTGATAAAACACCCCTTAAGGAACCTATTAATGCCAAGCATTTGCATCGGGGTATGTGCAGGATCATCATGAAAAAAATAGGCCCTTAAGTGGCAAAAAATTTAGAAAAATCAGAGTTTGGAAACTTGACGTAAATATTTGAATGAGTTATCTATATGATTTCCAAAATATGTAAGAATAGAATATGTAGAAAATTGAATGTAGTTTCTAAACTACTAGGTTTATTCTTTTTTTAAAATCTGTTTGGTGAAAATTTGAAATTTCAATGCAGTAGCACTTAAATTTTAGGGAAAAAAAAAGTAGGTGTCTGTCTGACCACCCTAACCACAATAAAATGATAATATTTTTTTATAATATTTTGGATATAAGTAGACGACTCGTCCCGATGTGATACATATTTTTTTGTAATTTTTTTCCAAGTAAATAATTAATTATGATTTTTTTATTACAAATTTTTAAAAATATAAAAAAATGTATGTCTAACCACCTTAACTTGGTCAAAACATCATTAAATTAAATTTTTATTATCTTAATCATATAGTATGTGAAGCATAGAATGTGATGCATGTTCCATATTCAAAAAATGTGATATTGTTTGAAAGCTATAGATGTTTTTCAATCATCCTATCAATTAGGACTTTAGTCGCAATTCAAATAGAAAATGAATAGCAATAATTTATTAAATTCAAAGTGAAGCATAATTTATATTGGTGGAAAGCTGACAATCTCCTTTAAAAACCCTTTTCGTTTCATTAATTTTGGGTAAAAAAAGGGTCATCAACCACATACCCATCATCTCGCCACTTTTTGGCCCATCATGATCCCACACATACCCATCAATGTCACCTCTAATCTCTTTGAATAGTATGATTGTTAAAGTAGTGTTGACTAAAGTTATGTGATGTCATTCTACATAAATTTAACATTGCTTCATTCTTGACAACTAATCTTGTGGTTGTCTTGAACACTAAGGTAATTATTTAAATTACTTTTATAATTACTTTAAGTTTCATACTATTCACCCTTGTGTTATGTTAAGTTAGATCCTTATATGAGTTATTGCTGAATTTAATTTAACCTAAATTCTCTAATCAAGAATGTTGTATCTATATAGTGAAATTAAAATATGTTTTACATCAGATCACATCAATCATGTTAAATCATGTAGACATTAATTAAATACTTTTACCATGAGTTATTTAATTAATCACATTGATATTTAACATCTAAACACATTAAGACAAATTATAAAAACACTAAATACACGTGTATATATATATATATCTCAAAAATATTTAATATACATCTCAGTACCGTATACAGAATCACAAGGGTATGTGAGAGCTAGACCCCTTGGGCTCTGGTGCTCATGATCCAACCCCTGGATGTCGTGAGACGATCAAGTGTGATCATGACCGCAAAATATTAGGTCTAAGTACATACTATAGACCCTGTACTCAACCAATAGTCACAAGATTCTACTTTGCCATCTAATCCCTCTTTGCTCATACATGTGCTAGCTCTGCATGTAGTCTCTCAACCTTTGTTGAGGTATGTGATGACTATCTTGCACTCTCAGCTCGATAGAGTCATCTTCTCATGCTCTTGTATGCTTCCCATAACCTCACGATAGGTCTGAACGACTCTAGATCCTCCTCCACAATCGAAGGGGGCATGTAGTCAAGATCCATCTCCTCCTCATCAATGGATACAAGCACTATATCCATGACAACCTAACGATCGAACTCTCACTAGTCTCTTGTCGCTCCTACAAGATAGACAAGGTACAAAATCAGTACACATCATCGTGATATATATATATATATACAAAACATAAAATACTTGTGTACATGCAAAAAATCAAAAACATCATCACCTATGTCTCTAGCTGAATGAGGAATATTAACCTCATCCTCTCTAGGGGGCATGGAGGATGTGCTAACCTCTCTCTAACTCTTGGTACCAATGTCTACTATAGATAATACATGTGATCTTGTCCTATATGTGTGTGAGGACTCTTCATGCTCATACCAATCCTTAGTCACTACCTCATCACTCTCACTCAGGGGTGGCTCCTCCTTGTAATACTCATCCTCCTCATAATCCTCATCACCATCATCCTCCTATCCATCCTGGTCCTCATAGTCAAGATCAACCTCTGAATCATACTTATCATCAATAACATCAGTAAATATGTATGTTGGCCTATATCGTACATCCTCTACTCTCTCCTTTGTCTCATCTCCCTCATCTGGTATTGGTCCCACATCACCTATAGGGACATCCATGGGAAACATAGGAGTTAGTCATGTCACTGACCACCACTCCTCATGCTCATCTATGCTACCAACAACATCAACATCGATGACCAGTGGCTGATTGTGATCAGAATCATCAGAATCTCTCTCATGAACATGATCTATAGTAAGCCAAACAGTATCCCCTGGCCTTCAGGCACTCTACACTAATCACCTAATGAAGGGGAACACCCTTGGTGGTGTTTGTACCTTCCCAAACTATCACATGACTCGCTCATAATAGAAAGGTGATACAACATAGTCATGCCTCCTAGCTAGAAACCTATCCATCTACTTCCTCCTCAGCTATCCTGTGGGATCTATCCATTATAGAGTGAGTAGCTAAGGTCTCCATAGGATCTCATCCTCCTCTAGCCGGTCAAATCTCACCCTCCAAAAATACAAATCTTCATACTACCACAGGCGTCACAAAGGATAGCTAAATGCTCATGGATATCCTACAACTATAGCACAAGGGAATTTGATAGGACTGGTGCATGTAATATGCTCAAGGAACCACACCTATAGAAGTGTGTAGTGCACCATACTATCGATCTCTTGAAACAAAAATTAGCCAAGATCATAATCTAAGTGTGCTAGAATGCAATAGCCCCAAGCATAGACTATCCTATGCTCGTACATCCCTCAAATAAAATGTACCAATCCTCCATCTAGGTGTGCCACTCATCCATCAAGATTGAGAACAAGAGCCACTCTATGCATCATAATTTGTCTAATAATAGGAGCTCACGAATATAGAAGCATGGGAGGCTTGATTCACACTTTCATGCACTCATCGTGAACAAGTCCACCTAGGCAATATTGCATATCCACCTTCTTATCACAGAATGATTGATCCGCATAGAAATATACCCTCTCTCCCCGAATAGGAACTCGGAGAATACAATGTACATCCTCGAGAGTGATGGTCATCTCCTTCGTAGGAAGATGAAACATACAAGTATCAGCATCCCAACGCTCGCACAGGGCCATAAGCATGGCATGATGGTATCTCATAGGTGGCATAAGATATGCCCAATAGATGCCTACTATTTGTAAATGTTCTATCTCTCTTTTTTTGATAACATTGGATCATGATCTCTCAAAAAAGTAAGTCGTTGTTGTGATAGGGAGGGGACCTATCAAAATCATAATAATAAGCTCTAAAAATCCATATAATATCTTCAATTTTCACATATTTCATCATGAAAGTGTGATGAAGTAGATCTAGTGTGCTTTTCTAATGACCCCAAACACTTTAGAACCCTTTCAGGACATTTCACAAAGAAGTGGGACACTTTGCGATTAAAAGCGACACTTTGCAAAAAAATGGGACACTTTGCAAAAAAAGGGGACACATTGCGAACTTTTTTTCCAAGATCCTAAATTAGCCTATAGATGCATTAAAAATCATTAATTATTACAAAATTACAAAGAGAAAGTTGTAGAATCAACTCACCTCATAATACAACTCATCGAGTGCCACCTGCTCTCAAAGCTCATCCAATTGTGAAGGTGTGTAATCTTGTTTACTCAGGACCTTCTCATCTTACTCGTCACTCAAGATACAAAAGGTAACATGCAATAGTAAGTGAAAAATTACTTTATTCTACTTCTTTTAACCTATTTTCATCACTTTTACTCTTATGCATCAAATTAGGGTTCTTTTATCTTAAGAGTTAATAACACATCTTTTCTTCAAAACAACGTAACGGGGGCTAGGGAAATCTGTTTTCAATGTCGTTTGATGCATTGGAATCATGATTCTGCACTTGAAATCGCCAATCATTTATCATTATGTGGCATGGTACTTGGAAATACCCTACGATGTGATGTTCTTTACTTGATGTGGCTAGATTTCTACCTTGATTCCACCTACATAAAGTAAGCAGAATCAAGGGGGGGCATACATCTACCCTCAAATTGGATTCCTAGGAGTTACATAAAAGGATTTTTAGACAATTAACGAATTTTTTTTGTAGGATGCGACTCTTAATGTTGTGGTCTTATAGATAACTACACTGGGGGCTTCATTCTCCCATCTTTTGAACGATTATCCTTTTATGTAATAAAGTGCACTGTTTAGAGTCTTTTAGCTTACACATGCACATAGATTCATATGGGTGCTAAAGTGGGGGCTAAATGTAGCATAGAAAATTGGAAAATATTGAGAAAAGAGACAATTTTGTGCCTAATTAGACCTACTTTTGAGCACCCCTACATTATTTATCCTTCAAAATAATATTTATAGGCCCCTAAAACCCATTATTTTTTATCTAAAGGCCCATTTCACTTGAGAAATCACTTAAATCCCAACAAACAGCATTCAATTCATCCATATCCTGAAAACCCACCTTGAAAAACCACTGGTGAGACCCATTCGCCACCCTAGGTGAATGAGTCCCTTTTGAGGGAAATTTCAATTTTGAGCAGGAATTCAATTAATTCAACTTAATTTTTTAGTGGATGTCATCCTCTTAGGTCTAAATAACAGGAAAATTAGGTGTTGATGCTTATAAATACTCATTTTAAGTCATTTTTCACATATGTTAGTCATTTCACAAAAGCAAATTCTAAAGTCAAGTCTTCCACAACAAGTTTCATTAGGAAAGCTGAAGTTTTAGGGCAACAAACTAGGGTTTTTGCAGGTCTTGAAGTTGACTTTTTGGGTCAAGGTTCAACATTGCAAGGAGTTGATGATGGATGCCTATGGTGAATCATGGAGAAATCTAGGTTGAGGAGATGAAACTAGCTATAAAATCACACCTAAAGACTTTTTTTCAAAGTGATTCCATCTTCCATTTCTTCTCTATCTTCAGATTAAGGATTTGATTTCATTTACATTCCATTTGCATATCACTCAAATCATATTTACATTTCTTATTCTAGCACAATAGAATAGGTTTTTTGACATACTTCAGGCTTTCCTAGTCTTTAACACTCTTAAGGTTAGGGTTTTATGCATATTTTTTTCCATTTAAGGTCTGATTACCCAACTAGGGGTTTGACCAAGGAAAATCCCCCATTAGAAAAACAATTTTAAGCTGTTTCACAAGAATTTTTTGAGATCCAAATTCTAGTTTCCATCAGAAAGTGTTGTATAGGCATCAAGGTGTAGACCAAAGATTTGAAATTACAAAAATTTGAAGGTGGAATGATTCTCCATGCATGGTGAATGGGTCCCTCTTGAGGTGAATTTTTGAGTTAGATGCAGATCCTAACATCTAGTTGGTAGAAAATAGTTTCTAGGCAGAAAAACCCTAACCTAAAATTGATTTTCGCAAGGTGTTGAATGAGTTCTAGTTAGCTCAAAAGTTAGAATTTCCAAATTTCAAGATTGCTTTCCAGTCATTTTTAGCTTTACAGGTGCACATTGATGAGTCTATTTTATGGTTTAATTTTGGTAGAATTTATGATCTATTTGTTGAAATTGTCATGAACCTTGATGCTTGAATGTTGATATTTCTTCAAAACCATAGACATTGGGCCTAATTTTATCTCTACAAATATTTAATGATATTGACATGTTAAATGGAATATCTATGTTAATTATACATGTGGATTAATGAATGTTATTTAAGATAGTTAGAGATATGCGATTATTGTGTGTACTAATATTGCCATGCAGATATGATTCAAGGCCACTAAATTGAGAAGATTATGCAAACTGGTCATTCACCATAATGGCTAATAAAGTGGTCATGCAAAGGTCAACAAAGGGAAGACTATCAATGGTGGGAGATTCCTCATGGAAACCAAGATGTAACCACCTTGTAAATGACCTTTATTTTATGTTGAGAAAATATAGGCATTACTATTGTGCTAAATCTGTGTTGAGGCAAGCACATCTAACTAGATTCCATGCATGCATAACCACCTCTCCACTTTCTCTATTTTTCCTAAAGTGGCATCCTTCCAATTCATGGAGTTGACCACCTTGCTTCTTTTTCTATAAATAAGAGTCGAATTCTCCTCAGAGGGTTGCACGATGTGATAATGTACTTGCATTCTTAGTTTTCAACAATATAGTTACACTACTCTATTGTACTCATGTTTTACAATGAATAAGATGAAGTTATAAGCCCGTGCATATGAGTTTACATTAGTTTTAGAGGATACTCATCAAAGGGGACCCACTTGGTGAGCATTATGTCCTTTAGTTTAGCTTAGTTTACTTATTACTTTTTGTTTAGTAATTATTTAAGAATCTGGCATTGGCTATTCCTGCAACCACTAGAATTCCATTTTGTGACTGTTCGTTCAGCCAAACCAGATAGAGTAGATTTATGTTTGTTTGCTTACATTTTCATTTTTTTCATGCATTTCAACTTAACATAGTTGTTGGTTGATGTTCAACACTTACGTTATTTATTTCTAAGCAATTTACCTTCAACATTATGTTTTTCTTAGTTGTAGAATGAGTATGGCTACTTTGGATCCTTAGTGCACATACTGTGTCGACCCCTTTCAACTTCATGTCCCTAGGTTGACAAGTTAAATGCACCTTCATGATGATTGAATAGCTATTTAGTTTAGATGTCCAATCTTTGAATCACAGTTGTAAGGGATTAGTTGTTAGATCATTGTAGGAGGCCAACTTTTTTGGTGCCATTGTTCGGATGGCATCAAAATAGGGAGTTTTTTTGAGTCATTGGTAGTTTTTTTGCTGTAGTATTTATGAAAGTTGTTCTTAGTATGCCCCTCATTTAGGAAGTAATGGCCCCCCTTATGCTTTATCAATTCATTTCTTTGTGTGAGCTAGCTAATAGTGAGTTGATATTGCATGCATAGAAGGAGAAGAGATGCTTATGGGAGATTCCTTCCTACCAATCCTGATCCGTTCCAACTAGTTGAATATCATAACCTTCCAAGAGAAGAAGAAGAAGAAGATCCACACCCCTTTATTGATGCATTTCCTGATCTGACTAGCTCTGAAGTTTCCTCTAAAGACCAAAATCAACTTGAGAATCTCTTTTCTTTGGAACTACATCAAGTAGGCATGAGTGATGCAAATAGAAATAGACCTAACCAACTGACTTTTCCTTCCCCCATTACTCATCAGAATGAAGTAGACAACCTCAAAAATATCCCCGCTTTAGTCCTTCCTAAGTTCTATGGAATTGTCACAAAAGATCATGACACCTTCTTGTTCGAGTTTGACATACTCTACAGGAGTTATGACTATACCACCAATTCCCCATAGGCTTAATCTATTTCCTACCACTCTAAAAGAAGTTGCATCAAGATGGTTCATGAGCCTAGGAAGAGATACTATGGAGACATGGGATGACATGAAGACAAAATTGGTTGAGAAATACATGGAGTATTGCAGGGGCGGTGACATGAGAGGAGGTGACATTTTTAGGATGCAACAGAAGGAAGATGAGAGCCTAGAGGATTACATTGCAAGGTTTCTATTTTTTCTACAAAAATCTCCACACCATACACTTAATGAAGACTCACAAAAACTAATTTTCCTAAGAGGAATTAATGGAAATTGCACTGGTGCCTTGGACCTAATGGGAGGAGGAGATATCTCCAAGTTCCTTGGGAGGATATCAAGAATATATGCTAGAACTAGTCTAGGGCAGCTTCAAAGAAAGGGAGAGCTTACCAATATTCCATGGGTAACTCATCTACCATTGGAGTTTCAAGAATGGAGATTACTCATTTGTTGGTAGACTTCAAGCAAGACATTATAAACAATCTAGCTATTCAGTTGGATACACTTTATCCCAAGAAGAAACGAGAGGAGGTAGAGGAAACATTGGCAGAGTATTGCCCGCATTGTAGAAAAAAGAAGGATTGTAGATGCAAGATGGTAGCTAATATTGAAAGAAAGCAGATTGCACCCGAGTTCAAGCCAATTTAGATTGAAGAAGATTAAGTCTACTATGTTGCACAAAGGATTTATTGGGCTCCAAGACAAGGTATGCCACTATATCCACTCTCTTTTGTTGGGCCATATTTCAATTCTTATTCACCTGGTAACCAATGGCAGCCCCCATATTTATCCAACTATGGAGGATATCCACTACAACCTTGGAGTAACCCTCCAAATACCTAGCCTAATCATAAAAACTCTCCATCCCAATGGTAGCAACCTCAAGGAAACTAGCATCAGTTTCAAATAAATTGGTAGCCACCCCTAGGAAATTAACAACAAACAAATCAATGGAGGGGAGGATAGCAATGTCCAAACTAGCCAAATAGCTACATGTAGCCACCTTCTCAGCCCCAACAACCTGCTATAATGCCTCCTCCTACTAATTCAAGGTCAAATCCACCTAAACCTACTCAACTACCATCTCAACCCACACCCAATCCAAATAACAGACCACAATAGTAGCTTGTATACTCTTCTGATTCAAATCAATTCTCTGCATATGTTGTGAGTGTGAGTGACATCCATTTTTTTTTAGTAACTACTATACCAGCTCCTTCCACACCCATTATCACTGAGCTTCCTATGGAAGAAGAGGATCCTTTGAATACCCCCATTCAGCCAAGTGCACCTAAAAATCCTAAACTAGTCCCAATCAAGAAGACTAAACAAGAACCACTATTTCCTCAGAGATTAGAAGCTTCCAAGAAGAAGGAAGAAAAGGAGGACACAATTTTGACATTATAGATCATCTAAAGCATATATGTGTCTAGATACCCCTATTTCAGGCCATACAAGATGTTCCAATACATGGAAAGGCAATTAAGGAAGCATGCCTTAAGAAGCAAGGTAGGAAGATGAAATCCCCCACTACGGTTCATGTGGTGGGGTAGCTAGTTGACATCATGCTTGGGAAAGTGACTATTGTTGATGTTCAAAAAAACACAACAACATTAAAAAAAATATCTCTATTCTATTTCTCTTGAAAAAGAAACACAACATATAGTAACCTAACTCCCAACGTCTTGGTAGTTGGTTCTTAATTGTGTTGATATTGCTCAATGGTCAATATAACTATAATGTTAAAGGGTCCTTTGCTGGTAATAAGGAACAAAAATGCATTATATCAACCAACCTATGTTTGGGGGGTTTAAATAAAGATAAAAATCTAGATTAGAGCTTTAAAATAAAAGAACATGAATGAAACTTCTTAATAGCTAGACATGTATATCAATATTGAGTTTTTCTTTACCTAACCAAACCCACAACATGATGCAATTCATAGAATAATCTACACCACTACATACATTCATAGTGCTAATTCATAATCACAACCATTCACTAAACATTTTACTTTAAAAACTTGAAACAAATCATTCACTCATCATTAAAACACAGATCAAATAGATATAACAACAATTTCATTCATAGATAATTCAATGAGATAATCTTGAATCCAATTTCCTCTATTGATTCTTATCAAATAGAAAACATTTAGGCACAACAAATCACTAGCATACATATTGATTATGAATCATTAACATTATCAAAGAGGTCTAAACTTAACAACATGTAAAATGTATCCAAGTTCAACTGAACTTTCAAAGTATCTTGCTAACAACTTGTGAAATTCTAAGACTATGATTCCTATTGCTATCATTAGGTGACTAATCTTTCTTCAATGAGTCAAACTTTACAAAATAGATCTTAAAATTATATATAGACATGTCATGTGCAAGTTCCTATCAATCAAAACCTCAGATCCACAAATTAAGGAACCAAGGCTGCATGAAGGAACTAGACTATTGATCTTCAGTTATATCAAGATGTGACTGCTTTGTTACAAAAAATTATGATGCCCAAGAGAGAAGGTGGAACTAAGGAATGGGCACTAGAGTCTAAGTTGTGCCAAAATCCTGTAAAATAGGAGAAAAGAGGATGTGGTGTCAAGAAAAGAATACTATGCTGCTATCTCACTCCTACGTTGTTTGGTCCATGATGTAATCATCATAACTAGATAACATTTGTTGAAGGATATCTAAATCAAGACCATCTAACCAATTGTCTTCAAATTTGATCCTCTTTAATTATGTTGAAGCATATTCCTTAATATCCTTTAATTAGATCCCTTCTAGTAGCTTTTACCTCCTCCCTGATGTCCATAAATCTATCCAACAAAAAATCTTCTCCATCATCTCCTTTTTGTATTACCTCTTCAAATCTACTACTACACTTCTCCCTCAACTTTTCCAAAGGAAGACTCTCTTTAACTAGGATGTCCACATAAAAAATAATGGAAACGACTGCCTCCAATTAATAAATCCGCTCATTCAAGTCTTTTCTTGCTTTTTGAACCTCATTATTATGCTCATAGATGAACTTGGCTTTGAATCTTATTATGCTCACAGTCTTCTCAATAAAATCTGCATTTTTTTCTTCAATAATTGTCTACTCTAGGAGAGTTGATTTGGGCACTTTGTTGATGTCTTTAAGCTTCATAACATACTCTTTGTACTCTTCATATTTCTTTTCTAGGTCCTCAACATTTTGGTTCATATTCCCTACCAATTCAAGTGTTGCTTCATGAACCTTGAAACCATAAAATAACACCTCACCAACCTCTTGATTAAGTCTATCAACCCATCTGTCAAGCATCCCCGCCTTACTCCTCATCTACACCAAGTCATTAGCTTCCTTCTTTATTAGTAAGATTGGGGATTTGGGAGCAGCAACTTGTTGAGAAACTGGGGTGGAGACATCCTTTAGGAACTTGTGTAGCTAATCCATTTGGGCTTTAAGCTCGTCTTTCTTTTGCTTGTCTTTAATCATTCTAGATTTGGTGGAGGAAGCTACAATATCAATAAGATTCATTTGTTGGTTCCTTGTAGGTATCCCCAAATTCATAGTACCTAATTTGTAATCAGTCATTTGCATATTATCCTTGTTCTTATCCACTAGTGGAATTGCACATTCAACAATAATTTCTCCTGTATATGTGAGCTTGGTGGAGTGAAGAACTTTGGCGTTCTTTTTGGGTCTTCCCTTTTCAATCTCCTTCATCATCTCATCCCAATTAAGAGGAAGATGTTGAACTATTTGTTTCTTTTCTAAGTCAAGCTTCAACCATGTAGGAGTAGTAGGAGTAGTCACTATTTTTGTTGAAGAAGAGGCAACAGTTGCAGAAGATAAAGGTTGTAATATTGTTTTCTTAGTTTGAGAGTCAACCACTTACACATTCTGCTATTCTCTTTGTGCCTCTTCTTGTCCAAGTTTCTCAACCTCTTCCTTATCCTTTTTCTCTTGCAATCGTTTGGCTTCAAATTCCTTCTTCAAACATTCTTCCTCCAACTTATTTTCCTCATACATCTAGTCTATTTGATTCTACAGTTCCTTAACATAATTGCATGCTTCTTTGGATTTCTTCTCATGTAAAGCAAGTTGTTTAGCCTCCTTCTATCTCTCTAGGAATTCTAGCTCATCTTTATTTCTATGGGCCTCTTCCATAGCGTTGAATTTAGCCTCAAGGGCTTCCTTTTCTCTTCTTTGAGCATCCTTTTTGTCCTCAAGGTCATTAATCTTTTGCAACATAGCCAATTTGTTTCTTTCTTCTTTCATTTTGAGCTCTTTCTCTTTTTGTTGTTTCTGCTTGGCGAATTCATCAACCTTGACTTTAGCTTCCAATTCTTTCTTCTTCGCTAATGCATCAGCTTGTGCCTTAGCATCAATCTCCTATTGTTTAGCTAGTTCCTTAGCTTGTGGCTTGGCATCTTCTTTCCTTTTACCTTCCTCAAAAAGTTTACATTCATTTTCTTTTGTTAACATATGTTTAGTCCTTGCATCTTCAATCTCATCAAGGGATGTCAAAAATTGAGTTTCTTTGTTAGATGGGTTAGCCTTAGAATCTGTATCTATATCATGGATTTCTATTTTAGGCTCCTTCTCCTTCAATAACCCAACTTCCCTATGGAGGGTTCCTATGGGAATTTCCTCACTTGGTTGCTCTATAACAAGAGGATAAGTTGATGCTTCCCCTGCAAGAGATGTTGAAACACTTGGTTCTGTTGCAATTTCTTCTTCATGTGCCTTAGGAGGATCTTGAGGAGGAATTTCAATTTCTTCTCTAGCATTAGGAGGAAAGAACTCTAGGAGCTCCTTAGGAGCCACTCTTCTCTTAGTCCTCTTACACCCTTGAGTGGTACTTGCAACCTTTCTTTTCATAGAAGTTTGAGCCTTTGGCTCTTTAATCCTCATGACAACCCACTGTATGTGCCTATCCAAAACTGGTCTTGCAATTTGTTTTATGTCAATAAATTCTTCCACATTCCAATCCATTGGATCAAGATCTTTGGTGCCTACATTCTCTGCCTCATATTGGGGATCCAAAGTGACCCCATCATCTCATAACGTCTTTGGGATGCCTTCCTTTACCCCATACTCAACCATGAGTGGGATAGGAAGTGTTTCATAATTCCTTCTCCTAAGCTCATACTCATCCTGAAGATCCATCCAAAAATACTCTAATAGATTAAAGTGTTTCTCAAAAAATGTGGGTAGCAAACCCTGCATCCTATGTTTAGGATCAAAATGTTTCCTAGAAGTATATAAACCCAAAATCAACTAAATCAATTCATCACAAACTACTTTAAAGCTGTCACAAGGTGTGGACAACTATACTCACCCAACTTCATGGGGAGCTTATGACAGCTAGTCTTGTGCTTATTGCCAAACCTCATGTTGACTGCTAGAGCTTGATAGATAAATTCCATTAAAACAATCTTATTGTTGCAGCACCTAGGGAGTAAATGAGGGTGGCCATTAAAACTTCCCAACTTGAAGTAACTAAATTTTTGGTATTGAATAGACTATTGTCCCCATTCATTGACGAAGGCCATGGCCTCCCTACTTAATCTATAACCAGCATCTCCTATGAGTTGGTTAATGATAACATATAGAAATGCACCATTAACCCTTCTATAATGTGGCTCAAAAGTCTGTAAGGTGAGTTGATCATAATGTTCCCACACCTTTTTCTGTCCTTGGGCTTCTCCCAATAAATGGGTATGTGCAGGATCATCATGGAAAAAATAGGCCCTTAAGTGGCAAAAAATTCAAAAAAAATAGAGTTTGCCAACTTGACGTAAATATTTGAATAAGTTATCTATATTCTTTCAAAAATATGTAAGAATAAAATCTGTAGAAAATTGAATGTAGTTTCTAAACTACTAGGTTTATTTAAAAAAAATAATCTATTTGGTGAAAATTTGAAATTCCAATGGAGTAGTACTTAAGTTTTAGGGAAAAAATAAGAATTAGGTGTCTGTCTAATCACTCTAACCACAATAAAATGATAATATTTTTTAATAATATTTTAGATATGAGTAGAGCACTCATGTCTCAATGTGATGCGTATTTTTTTGTAATTTTTTTCCAAGTGAATAATAAATTATGATTTTTTTATTACAACTTTCAAAAAATATAAAAACTTGTATGTCTAACCACCTTAAATTGGCCAAAACTTCATGAAATTCATTTTTATTTTTTCTAATCCTATAGTATGTGAAGCATAAAATGTGACGCATATTTTGGATTCAAAATATGTGATACTGTTTAAAAGCTATAGATGTTTTTCAATCATCCTATCAATTAGGAATTTAGTCATAATTCAAATAGAAAATGAATAATAATTATTTATTAAATTCAAAGTAAAGCATATTTTTTATTGGTGGAAATATGAGAATCTCATTTAAAAACCCTTTTCATTTTATCAATTTTGCGTAAGAGAAAAGTCATCAGCCACATACCCATCATATTGCCACTTTTTGGCCCATCATGATCCTACACATACCCATACCTACTACATTTAGTCTAGGAAATATCCCTCTTCTAGCAACTGCATATATCACATAAGAGGTCATGAAGAAAATCTTGGTTTCTCTCACTCCAAGCATTTGATTGTGTATGCATTCTAACACAATCATGGGCCAGTCAAATTGTTGTCTACCATCTAAGATAGTCTGGATGAATGGAAACATCCACTCTTTAAACTGGGAAGCATCTCTCTTCCCAAATACCCTGGAGATCATCATTATTATGTCGACAATATCCTTGTAGAATTCTTCCCTTTTAGGTTGTTCAGGAAGGTTGGCTAAATAATTATTCTCCATTCTCATCCAATTCTTATTAATATGATTCATGTTGGTTTCCTTTTTTATTATAAAGCTTCAGTGCCTCTGCTTTATTGAGCTACCTAGGATTTTGTGGAGCAGGTGAATCAAACATAAACCTAATCATTTGCAGTGTTAATTCAATGATGACATTTCCTTGCAAATGCAGACACTGCCTAGTAGTAGGATTGTAGGTTCCAACTACTGCTAGTATTAACTCTGGACATTGGACAAATAATGGGAAGAGGGAGACATGTGCCAAACTAGACTGAACAATCCTCTGTGTCCTTCCTAAGACATCATCTGTGAAAGTTTCCTCATATAAATCTTCATAGTTAAAGGGCCCCAAGTTTGTGTCAGTGATATTAGCCCAATCAGAGTCCACCTTGCTGGCTATGATGGTAGGAATTTCATGCTTATAATTCTGAGTATAAGGGAGTTGTTCTACTTTAATATTCTTCAGTTTGGCTCCTTTCCTTGAAGTTTCTACAGGTTGGCTCCTTTGAGAAGCCTCTCTTGATGTTCCTGACATATCTTATCTCTGTAATAAAACCCTGTATTAGATGAACAAAAGCATAAAATCAATACATCATTTAATACCATCCTCTACTTCCTCAGGATAATTTTCATACTTAGCCAAATTTCATCTTCATCTAAAGCGGAGTCACAAAAGAATCGGGAATAGGAAACAATTCTAACATAAAACGGGGTTGAGAATGGAATTGAAACAAAAATAGAACTGGGATCAAAACAAAACCAGAACCGGGATCAGAACATAAACCAAATGTAGAACTAATTGCTAGTTCCAAGTTCATCCTCCACTCAAGTTTCAGCTCCACTTAAGGACAAGTATGAAGAAAAAAATCCACAATGACCCAAAGTGGGATCATTTTAGGAATGAACCTCAATGGAAAACATCCTTGGGATGAGTCCATTCCCGAGTCCACTTCCAACAGTTTAATATGAAAAATGAAGCACATTTTTTGAAGACATGGTCACATGAATTTAAGGACCTAGGTGTTATTGGTTTATAAGGAAATCCAAATAGAGGGGCTTAACCCCACCCCTTAACTGCATAAAGACTGATTTTAACCCAAGGGAAAATATTTTGTAAGCAAACCCTAGTTTGCATGACATGTCAACTCAAAATATTAGGCCATCACAAAACCAACACAAAATCATAGAATTGACATGGAATTGAGATCAAAGGGGTTTCCAAGTAGATTTAAAAAAATTCAAAGTACAAAAACCCCAAGTAAATGGAAACCCTAGTTAGGAACTAGGGTACAACAAAACACATGTGCTAGGAAAGTGACAACAAACAAAAAACAAACAAATGGAAAGAAAGAAAATAGAATGGAAAACAAAAAGGGACAAAAACCAAAAGAAAAAGACACCAAGAAACAAGTGAAGATAAATAGAAAAAAAGGTCTTGTGAACATGCCAAAACACGATGAACAAGAACACGAGAATTAAATGACAAAACACAATGGGAAAAGAAGGGAAAATAAACCCTACCTTGAAACGTCCATAGGGAAAGACTGAAACTTTGACAAAGATTCGCTCACCAACATGCCTCCACAATCGAATCACTCCTCTTGAAGTTCTCCTAGCTCTGGTTCACTAAAACAACTTGGATAACAAAGACAATGATCCAATTAGATATAATTAATATTTTAAAATCATTTCATGCATGCGAGGAGGCTGTAATTAATGCCATAAATGCAGTAGGTCGGAGGTGGGGAAATTAATGCAAAATGAACAGTTAACTACCATGAACAACAAAGACAACGTAGACGCCAACCTAGATCCACAATAGAACAAGAAAGTCCTTGAAAATTTTCTTATCAAACTCCAAACCCAGTTCCAGTCCCATGAGAAAGACAAATAACAAAAGGAAATAGGGGCTTGATCGGGACCAAAACCAAAACTAGAACTTTTGGAAAGTTCCAAGTTACATTTTGATTCTGATTCCACTCCAACTAAAGGAACAAGAATCGACACAAAGAGAACAAACATAATGGGAAGTGGGACTAGAACAAAAACCAACGAAAACATGAAAACAAAGAAAACGAGCGGAGTCAAAATCAGGATGGGAACAAAATTGGGAAATTTTACAAAGTTCCAAGTTTGACCCCAACCCCAGTTCTATTTCCTCTTGAGCAAAGAAAAAACACAAGGAAAATGACAAGAAACTCAAGGGAGAAACAAACCCAAGAGTGCAAGATACACCAACAAACAACGAAAAGAATAAGTAAGGAGGGTGGACTCGGAACCAGGATGAAAACTGGACTTGGAACCAAAATAGAAGTTTCAAGTCTGGTTTCAATTTTGACTTTTCTTTTTCCAGACCAGAAGAAAGAAAGACTTACGAGAAAAATGAACAAATCCTAAGTTCCAAACAAAACACCAAAGACAAAACAAAAAACAAAAAGGGGGACTCGGGTATGTGCAGGATCATGATGGGCCAAAAAGTGGCGATATGATGGGTTTTTGTAGGGTATGTGGTTGATGACTTTTTTTTAATCCAAAATTGATGAAATGAAAAGGATTTTTAGAGGAGATTCTCAACTTTCCATTAATATAAATTATGTTTTACCTTGAATTTAATAAATAATTACTATTTATTTTCTTTTTGAATTACAACTAAAGTCTTGATTGATATGATGATTGAAAAAAATCTATAGCTTTCAAATGGTATCAAATTTTTTGAATCTGAAACATGCGTCACATTCTATGCTTTGCATAATGTAAGATTCAAAAAAGAAGAAATGAATTTCATGAATTTTTGACCAAGTTAAGGTGGTTAGACATATGATTTTTTTCATTTTTGAAAATTTGTAATAAAAATTCATAACTAATTATTTACTGTGAAAAAAATTACAAAAAAGTATGTTTCACACCGGGACATGAGTCCTCTACTTATATCTAAAATATTATAAAAAAATATTAGCATTTTATTGTGGTTAGGGTGGTCAAATAGACACCTACTTCTTTTTTCCCCAAATTTAAGTACTCTGCATTGAAATTTCAAATTTTCACCAAATAGATTTTTTAAAAATAAACCTAGTAGTTTAGAAACTACATTCAATTTGCTACAAATTTATTGTTACATATTTTTGAAATAATATAGATAAATTATTCAAATTTTTACGTCAAGTTTCCTAACTCTAATTTTTCTGAATTTTTTGCCACTTAAGGGCCTATTTTTTCCATGATTATCCTGCACATACCCACCCATTTTATTCCAAACTAATAATGGGGTGGTTATGCAAGGCATAACAAATTATGACTCAGGTGGGAAAATGGTTTACCCATTTTCAAGATACTAAAGAATTCAGTCACCCAGAACCTCTGGTTTATAAAGCATGCTAACTTAAGTATGATCTTAATATTGAGTAAGGTTGAGCTAGAATATCATATTTATATCAGCATGAACTACTTTGAATCTAAGTATGTTTTTATATGGTGCATCTTTCTTTATAAAAACTTTCTCCATCCTTGAACAACTAGCATATAAGATCCAAGCTACATAGGTTGAGTCCTTCAACTGTCATGCAATAAAATCCTAGCAATTGCTCTATTGCCAGCCAGGCATTCATAGCCCCAATGGAGATACCTCTAGTTCTCTCAAAGCATTGATCTACTACCAGTCAGGAATCCATAGCCCCAATAGAGATACTTGAATCACCCATTTGATATTGAGTTTTCCTTTTCTTTCAATAGTTTTTTTTCTTTTATATGCTTCACTTGTGGAAATTCTTTAATAACCTTCTTAATACTCAAACATAATTGGTCTAAAATGTGGGTTGAGAACTACAATGGATCTTATGATAGTTTTGGGAATCTGATTTTTCACTTGAATCAGAGATATAGTCACCCTGAGATGAATAGGCACTTTACATAGGTAAATGTTTTATCTATTTTGTGATAGACGTCAATAATAGTTCATGAGATCATCTTCAATGTACCTTATTCTTAATAACTTTTCAAACCAATGTTAAAATGACCATAAGACATAAGTTTAGTACAAAATCTTTTAAAAAATATGCTTGCAAATACCTAAATCAATTTCTCTCCTAGTGCCTGCAACATAATTTAAATAACAACCCCTTCATTTCAAAATGGAAAAAAATGAAGGTCCCCAAAGACCAAGACAAAACAAAAAAATAAACAAAAAAAAAGAAACAAAAAGAAAAGGAACAAAGAAGCAAGCAAACAAACAAAAACAAAACAACAGCTAATTACGTATAATACATATATACAACCAGTTCAGAATTTAGACCCTCATGGGCCAAAGTAATGCTTGAGAAATTGTCCATTGATGGGAAATGGAATAGGTTATGTTGTTAGAGTAATCAAGAAAAAACATTCTCACCCAAGATCTCATGTATTTGATATAGACCCAACCAGAGTATGTCAAACTTTTGGTGGTCTCCCTTTTTTTCTTTAGCTTTATCCCACAACAACACAAGATCTGATATCGGAAAATCCTTTATTTTAGCTCTTTTGTCAAACCAATGTTTGACAATAGCTTGGTGTTTAAAGAACTGTTGTAAAGCAACATCTCTTTGTTCTTCCATGTTCAAAATATTACTTAGCCTTACCTCAATCCGATCATCCTTTGAATAAAATTCCTGCATAAACCTAAGAATAGGTATATAAAAATGTATGAGGAAGAATAGCTCTTGGCCATAGACTAACTTAAATGGGGAATTTCCTAGAGTCATTTTAATACGGGTTCAATTTGTGCATAAGTAAAATTTCAACTGGGTATACCACTCTCTGGGATTATTCTCTAGCAATTTCTTTATCACTTCCAACATGTTCTTATTGGTAGACTCTTCTACACTATTTCCTTGAGGATAGTAATTAGAGTACTTTAAAATAACTTTATGTTCATAGGCCCATTGTATGAACTCAACATATGAGAAAGTAGGGCCATTATCACATACCAGGGCGAAGGGTACTCCAAACCTAGTAATGATGTTTTCATTAAGAAATTTGATAACCACCTTTGTGGTGTTGTTTTTGCATGGCTGAGCCTTGGTGCAGTGCGTACTGTAGTTAGTTGTTGTTAAGATGAAATTATGACCTACATAAGAGTTTGGATTAATTACCCCTACAAAATCCAATGCCCATTGGGTGAAAGGTCTTACCACGTGAACTGGTTATAAAGGCATTGCAGGATTATGCTCCTTGGGTGCAGAGGTCTGGCATGTGTGGCATATACTGTCATGTCAGTGTGTATCCCTAAACACATGGGGCCAATAGTAGCCTAACCTAAGGATTTGATGGGCCAAGGAATTTGTAGATCCATTCCTTGTTCCATGTTTACCATGAAATTCAGCCATAGCATTCTTGGCTTCTTGTTTATCCAAACAACATAGGTAAACTCCTTCATAATTTATTTTGTATAGGGATCCTCCTTTAAGCATGTAATGATCACTCTTCATTCTCAATTCTCTCCTTTGAGTAGCATTCATCCCATCTGGGCATCTATTTTTGAGGAGGAAGAAGATCAAATTTGTGTACCACAGACCCTTGGTGAATAATTGCACTGTATATTGTTGGCAAATGATACTCTTTTCAAAATCTAGAATAGCCTTAAATAACCCCTATCCTTAAACGAGCTTCATTGGATAGATTTCTAGATCATATTGTTTCAAAATAGCCATCCATTTTTCTCTTCTCTCCCCTAACTCACTTTGCATAAGTAGAGATTTAATAGTCAGAATAGGAACTATGGCAACAACTTGGCTCTTAAGAATGTAGTTCCTGAATTTTTTTATTGCTCACACCAATGCAAAGGATTGCTTCTCAATGGGAAGGTACCTAACTTCTACATTTTTGAATGGGGATCTCATGAAAGCAATTCTCCTTTCATCTCCCTCTCCTCTTCGTTGTGTTAAAACAACTGCACATGAATGGTCAAATGCAAAGGAATAGATATAGAAGGGCTTTAGATAATCTGGGCTAGTCAAGATTGGTGCCTCAAATATTGATTGTTTAATTTGCGAGAAAGAAGATTTAGCCTCATTGCTCCATTCTATTTTTTCATAGTGTCTCATCATTTCATTAAGAGATTTGACAGTTTTTGCAAACCCTATTATAAATTTTCTCACAAAATGTATCCTTCTGAAGAAGGATCTCATCTTGTTTTTACTCCCTATTATTTTTAGTTTCAAGATGGCTTCAACTTTTTCAGGGTCTATAGATATCCCCTTTCCTGATATTACATGGCCTAAAATTTTCCCTTCAGAAACTCTAAACACACATTTTTTGGATTTAGGGATAGTCCATAGCTTATACATCTCTTAAGGACTTTTGCTAAATCAACAACATGGTCCTTTCTATTCTTTGATAAAATAGTTAAGTCATCTACATAGATAATGATACACTTACCTATCATATCCTTGAATGCTACATCCATTGCACGTTGGAAGGTAGCTCTAGCATTGATAAGTCCAAGCGACATCCTGGAAAATTTCCCCCACTTAGTAGTGAAGTAAGTCTTCATTCTATCCTCATGGCTAACAAGCACTTGATTATACCCAGAATAGCCATCCAAGAATGACATCATCTAAGATTCATTGACAGTTTGTAATACCTCATCAAGAGAAGGAAGTGGATAGTTATCCTTCTTTGAGGATTTGCTTAGGAACTCCTAAAATCAACACATAGTTTGATCTCTCCACTTTTCTTGCATACTAGAACCAAATTGGAAACCCAAGTGGAGTGTCATATTGGGAAGATGATTCTTGCTGACAAAATATTTTGCACTTCCTTTTGGATTAATGGTTCAATCAAAGCATTAACTAGGCATTGCTTTCGATGGAAGGTCTTTTCTTCTAGCTTCAGAGGTATGGTATGCATGATCACCGAGGTGTCAAAAGTCTTGAAATATTCATAACTCCAATCAATGGCTAGAATTTCTTCTTTTAATACCTTAACTATTTTATTTCTAATCTCCTCAAGGAAGGTTTTACCTATATAGACATTCCTTTTGGGACCTGAATAAGCCAGATTAACAGATTCGTACTTCCCTTCATCACTTTTTGTTGCCACCCTTTCATGAGCCCAAGGATCAAAGTCAAATATTCTTTCCAAAGCTACCATCCCCTTGGGAATGCTATTGCTTTTCAAATTCATTATCCCTTCGATGTCACAACTCTTCGAGTCCCAATCCCCATGATCTCTTTCTAGCTCATCTATTATCTATCTGTCAAAGAAATTAGAACTTTCCAAGAAGGTGAGTCTATGTTGGTCATCATCGAAGACCTGAAAATTCTAGACAGTATCCCAAATAGTTGGGATTGAGACTAGTTCAACTGAAAATCTTTTCAACTTGGAGTCCTTTGATGAGCCCAAAATATGCTCATAATTTGGATATCATGGTGTACTTTTACTACACACACTTTTTTCATTCATGGTTGTTTAACTCTTTTGAAACCTTTTATTTGGGGGGTATCCTATAGCAATACACTTTCATGTTTCTGCAGCCTATCATGTTGACATGTCTATATTTATTACCTTGTTTGACTCCCCAAATGACTGGTATAACGCATGTAGTTTTTGAATGATGACATAGATTTAAATATTTGATTAATGAATGGATATTGTGTATGTGCCATGCGTCTTTTTTTTCGCATCTGTTACCTTGTGTTTCGTAGGTTGTTGAAGAAAGTATGATCGAGTCAAGCACAGCTGATCTTGGCCTTGCAGTAAAGTCCATTTCCTACACGACTTCGAGGAAGCTCTGTCGAAGACTCTTTGACCAAAACTGTTGGGATGGATTTTAAATATCAGTTAATCTAGAAAGAGTGGAGTGCTAGATTCTCTCTGGATCAGGTTGAACAGATAAACTCATTTATGAAGTTTGTTCCTCAATTTCGGGATACATTTTACATCCACATCTTTCTCTGTTAGGGTTAGTTAGTTAGTTGTTTTCCTGATTTAAATAAGTGTTCCTCCTGTGCGAGTGAGCAAGCATAGTGAGATAGAAAGGATATCATGTAAAAGTTAGTATGATAATAAAAATAGAGTTTGTATGACAAGAGGTAGAGTTTTTTGTTAGTTTACATATGAACAGAACAATGTATACCATTCTGAGTTTATGAATAAAATTTGATGAAGTTCTGAGTTCAGTACTTGAGTAATTAGTTGATGCTTGCTAAGGGGGCCCACTTAGTAAGTATCTGTAGTTAGATAGTTAGCCGTTCATTTTCTGTTGAACATAAGTTAGATTTCATCTTTGAAGTTTCTGTGCAAACTCAGTCTCATATTGTTCTTGTAGCATCAGGAATCCATCCCTGTGTCTGTTCCTGTAGCATAAGGCCAATTCATAGTTTGTTTCTCAGTCGTAGCTATTATGATTTATGCTTTGGTTAAATTATGGTTGAGTTTAGAGAACCTTGCATTACCTTCCTATCATGTAGGTAGAATTCTTTCCAAGTATTTTTTTTCGTTAAGTTGTGACTAAAACTAGTTTTTAGTGCATATATAGTGCCACTCCATTTTAAGTATACGTTCCCTAGTTTGACAAGTAAATGAACGACCATGAAAAGATATTAGTTGCTTACTGGAATGTCCAATTCCCAGGATAGGTTTTGCCATGATTTTTATATCCTTTTGTGGGCACGACCATTTTTGGTGCCATTTTTGGGGATGGTGTCAAGCTAAGAACCTGTTAGAAGTCATTTTTAGCATTAGTTTAGTTTGTTAATTTAGAATTTTCAAAATCCTTCAAATCACCATTCATTCTATTGCATGCATAGAAGAAGAGACACGCTGGGAAGATTCCTCCCTGAAAACCTATTTGTTGAATTGCCATTTGACCCAGCTAACAAAGAACCTGAGAAAAATCCATTTGCTCTGATACTACAACAAGCAAATATGGCACACAATCCACCTAATCCACCTCCTGCTTTTGAGTTTCCCATTGTTCCCAGCAAGATACTGATAACCTTAAAAATATTCCTTCTCCATTACTTCCCAAGTTCTATGGCCTAGTTATGGAGGACCCAGAAAATTTCTTGTTTGAGTTTGATATCCTTTGTCACAGCTATGATTACACTTCAGATGCTCACAGGTTGAACTTGTTTCCTTCCACCTTGAAGGAAGGAGATCTCAGATGGTTCATGAGTTTGGGAAGAGGTGTTGTTGATAGTTGGGCAGCCATGCAAACAAAATTCCTTGAGAAATATAAGGAATATTGTAAGATTGGTAGTAAGGGAGACGATATATTCAGAATTCAACAAAAGGAGGATGAAAGCCTGGAAGACTATATCTCAAGATTCTTGTTTTCCCTGAAAAAAATTCAATCCATACTCTCAATGAAGAATCTCAGAAACTACTTTTTCTAAGGGGAATCAGTGATACCTGTATAGATGCCCTGGACCTAATGGGAGGAGGTGATATAACCCAACTACCTTGGGATGATATCAAAAAAATATGTCTTAACTACTCTCAAGCAATTGTTAAGAAAGGTAGAGGCCATCAAGCCATAGTGGGAAAGTCCTCTACTAATGGAGTTTCATGGATGGAGATCACAAATTTGTTGTCAGATTTCAAGTAGAATATCATAAACAACATGGCTACATAGTTGGATACTATGCAAGCTCACAAGAAACATGCAGAGGCTGAGGCAATCCTGGATGAGTTATGTCCACATTGTAGATAGAAGAAACGTGACTGCAGATATAAGATGGTGGCCAACATGGAGGCTAAACAGTTACCTACTGATTTTAAGATGATAGAAGGTGCTCCAAGACAAGGTATGCCTCAAGATCCTTTAACTTTTGGTAATCCTTATTCTAATTACAATAACCAGTGGCAACCTACATATGGCCCATCACAACCTTGGAATACTGCTCAACCTCACTAGCCTAACTATCAGAGCCCTCAATGGCAAACCCCTCAAGGAGGTTGGCAGCAGCCACAAGGACAATGGACTCCACCTCCAGGTAACTGGCAGCAGAACCCTCAATGGAGAGGTTCTCAGCAATGGCAAAACCAACCCCCTGGATTCCTGCAGTCTTAGTAGCCACAACCGCTGGCCCTTATGCCTCCTCCTGCAGCACCTGTAGCAAATACTGGCCCTCCAAAACAAATGCCTATGCCTGCTCAACCATTGCCAAATCCTAATAATAAGTAGCAGCAACAACAACAACCTATGTATTCTGCAGAAGCCAACCAGTATCCAACTTATGCCCTGAATATCAATGATAGCCATCTCAGGTCTGGAACCACTCTCCCTGCTCCACAACTACCTGTAATTACAGAGATTCCAAACTCTGCCACTGAACAACCTACTGATCTTGTAGAAGATATACCTATACCAGCTACTGCCTCTAAGGAACCTATCCTACAACCGTTGGCTACACCACCTTTTCCTCAAAGATTACAAATTACTACACCCAAGACCATCGAAGAGCCTACCTTTGATATTTTGGATCAGTTAAAGAATTTACAAGTTCAAATTCCTCTTTTTCAAGCTATTAAAGATGTTCCAGTTTATGAAAAATTCATTACAGAAGCATTTTTAAAGAAACAAGAAAGAAAAAGGATCCCCAAACTATTCATGTTCTAGGACAGTTAGCCGATATTATGTTGGGGAAGGTTGTCATTCCAAAATATACTGATCCTGGAAGTCCTATAGTAAATAAATATCAATGGTCAAGTAGTAAGAAATATTTTGGTTGACCTTGGTGCAGCCATTAATGTGATGACCAAGCACACTATGGAGTGTTTGAGTATCCCAAAAATTCGGTCTACACTGACTGTCCTGCAGCTTGCTAATATGTTCCACGGTTACACTTGATGGAGTGATAGAAGATGTCATTGTCACCCTTGAATCCTTGGAATAACCTGCTGATTTCACCATATTGTCCACTAAGGCAACCTTAGGAGGATATCCTATTATCCTAGGCAAACCCTGGTTAGCTATAGCTGATGCCCTTATAGGATGCCATTCAAGAGACATGACAATTTCTGATGGTCAGTCAAGAAAGAAATTAACGTTATACCCACCTGCACAACCTCTGCCAGATTTGTCTCAACCAATTTGGCCAGATCTAGGAGAGGAAACTAAAGAATTCAATTCATTAGCTCAGTTAATGATGCTACAAACTGATCCATTTTCCTAGCTTCAGAGTGAAGATAACCTGCTTCTACACATTTTGCAGTTTAGTTCTGGTTTGAATAGCCCATCTGTTTTGGACAGCTATTCTCAGCAATGTTTCTTGCAGCAACTAGACCCTGAGAGCCATCATGATTTGCTATTTTGTGATATATAGGCACCACCTTTATCAACAACCTCAATAAATGATCTCACCAAATAGATAGAAGTATCTCCAAACCATTGTCTGCATATTAATAATAAGTTGCCTATGTCTCAACAAACTGCCCTAGCCACAATGCTGCAAGCCCACCATAGAGCTTTTGCATGGGACTATGGGGATATGAAGGGTTTAGACCCAAAACTCTGTACACATCGCATATATATTAACAGTGACTTCAAACCTATCAGGCAACCTCAAAGAAGAATTAATCCAGCTTTGAGAGAAACTGTTAAAGAAGAATTGTAGAAAATGTTAACAACTAGCTTTATCTACCCAATCTTCGATAGTCAGTGGGTTTCCCCATTGGTCATTGTTCCTAAGAAAGGAGGAAAATGGAGGGCATGTGTAGATTACAAAGAGCTCACCTTGGCAACAAATAAAGATTACTTTCCTCTTCCATTCATTGATCAAGTTCTAGATAATTTAGCTGGGAAAAATACTTCTCATTCTTAGATGGCTTTAGTGGATACAATCAAATCAAGATTTCTCCTGAGGATCAAGAAAAGACTACTTTTACATGCCCTTGGGGAACGTTTTCTTATTCAGTTTTTCCTTTTGGTCTTTGTAATGCTCCTGCAACTTTCCAGAGGGCAGTCATAAGTATCTTCTCAGACATCTCATATGATTGCATGGAAATATACATGGATGACTTTACTGTTTATGGTACGACATTTGAAGAAGCTCAAGCCAACTTGAAGAAAGTAGTACAGAGATGTGAAGATCACAACCTATCGCTGAATAGTCAAAAGTGCTTCACGATGATGCAGGAGGGAATAGTCCTTGGTCACTATATTTCTGCTGTAGGAATTCAGGTTGATCCTGCTAAGATTGAGGTCATCTCTAAGCTACCCTCTCCTGCTAAGCAGAAAGAGGTACAAAGCTTTCTAGGCTATGTTGGATACTATAGAAGATTCATCAAGGACTTCAGCCAAATAGCAGGCCCCTTATACAGTCTGCTGAAGAAAGATGCAGATTTTTCTTGGATAGAGGAATGTGAAAAAATATTTCTTGACTTGAAAGTCTTCCTTACATAGGCACCTGTTCTGAAAGGACCTGATTGGTCACTTCCATTTCATATTCATACTGATGCATTGGATTATGCCATTGGAGTAGTGTTAGGGCAGAAGGATGGTTCGACAAAACATGCACTCTACTACATAAACAAAAATCTGTAAGGGGTTGAATTAAACTACACTGTTACAGAAAAAGAAATGTTGGCAATCATCTATGCCCTCAATAAATTCAGGCATTACATCACTGGTTATCATATATTTGTCCATACTGATCATGCAACAATCCAGTATCTCATGAACAAAGCCTCAATATCCGGGAGACTGGCAAGATGGTTATTGCTGATGCAAGAATTTGACATTACAATTGTGGACAAGCTAGGTAAAGCCAACGTGGTTGCTGATTTCCTTTCTAGAATTCAAAGGCAAGATGACTCTGCGCTTATTGAAGACTCCTTTCCTAATGAGCACCTATTTGCAATCAAGGTTATTCACCCATGGTATGCTGATATAGCAAATTATCTAGCCACAGGAAGAACTCCTTAATTCTCCCCTAAGGAAAAGAGATTATTGGTAGAGAAAAGATTTAACTTTTCTTGGATTACAAATTGCATGTTTTATACAGGGCCAGATCAAGTTATGAGGAGATGTGTACAAGAGGAGGACACTCGCGATATACTGCATGCAAGCCATGATGAGTCGTGTGGTGGACATTTTGCTACCAAAAGGACATCAATGAAAATTTTAAATACTGGTTACTATTGGCCAACTTTGCATAGAGATGCAACCAAATATACCAAGAGATGTGACAGATGCCATTGGATGGGAAGACCAACTCGATCTGATGAGATGCATCTATTTCCACAAGTTGTAGTTACACCCTTCGACAAATAGGGACTAGATTTTGTAGGACCAATTGATCCACCTTCCAATGGTAAGTCCTTCCTCCTTGTATGCACAGATTATGTCACAAAATGGGTAGAGCCTAAACCTATGAAACATGCTAGGGATAATAAAGTGGCTGAATTCCTCTATAAGGAAATATTTACTAGGTTTGGTGTCCCTAAGGAAATAGTGACAGATCAAGGAGCACAATTTACTTCTACACTTATCACAGCTTTAGTCAATGAATACAATATACGACACAGGAAATCAACTCCTTATCACCCCCAAGCCAATGGCCAGGTTGAGGTCACCAATAGAGACATAGAGGCCATTTTGACTAAAACTGTAGATTTGCATAGGAAGGACTAGGCCACAAGGTTACCAAAAGCTATATGGGCCTATCGTACTACCTGGAAGACTGCTACAGGATATACACCTTTTGAAATGGTGTATGGTAAAACAGTTGTGATGCCAATAAAATTTGAACATAAGACTCTAAGAACAACATTAGAGATGGAAATGGACTTAACAAATGTACAAAAGGACAGAATCATGTAGCTTAATGCTCTGGATGAGCTCCGAAAGAATGCCCTGCAGCACACTGAGATAATACAAAATCAGAGAATAAGGTGGCATGATAAATACATTAAGGAAAATAAATTCAAAGTAGGAGATTGGGCTCTGTTTTATGACTCACGAAATAAGGACAGTCTAGGAAAATTACAAACCAGATGGTTGGGCCCGTATGAAATTGAGAATGTATTTGCTAATGGTTCAGTTCAACTTGTTACAATTGATCCTGTTAGATTCAAACTATTAGTTAATGGACACCGCCTCCAGTTGTACCATAAACCAGTCTCAAAAGAAGAATTCATGTAGCAGTTCATTCAAGATCCTGCCACTAATCTTCCTGCAGCCAAAGGCTTTAGCCTTTCTCCTGTAGCTTCACCGTAATTTTGTAATGCATGCTCATAATAAAGGTTTCCTTTTTAAGGAAACTCCTTTTTCTTCATTCCCACTTGTTGCCACATTTCACTTCTTATCTTCCATCCCATCCATCCATTCCATCCATTCATCTCATTCGTCCATGTCACCCATCCACCTCATTCATCCGCACCACCCTTAATTATGATCTCATTCCCAACTGTCATCTCATGCCAAAGCTGTCATCTTTCTCAACATGTACAAGCCTTTATTGAAAGGTACGCAATATCTTTTGTTATCGCATCATTGATTTATTTCATTTTATTCATTTACTACTATGTCTGTATCAGTCATTATTACCCAATCTCTGCCTGTTCTTTAGTACATGTGTGGACACATGTCATACTTTAAGTAGGGGGTGGGATAATCCACTTTTAAAACCTATCCTTTCGTCACTGCCACAATTGCTCAAATAATATTTCTTTATTATTTTCTGGTACTTTTCAAATATGATCACATGTTTTTCATTGTAAATCACAATTAAAAATGCTTGTTTAAGTAGTTCATTTTTGGAAAAGAAGGGAAAAGTGACAGCGGGACAAAAAGAACTAGAACAGAAAGGAAAAATTTTGGATTTTCAAAAAAGAGTTGAGTTCAGCTAAGGAAAAATTATGAATATGGGTGGTCAACTGGTAAGACATGAGCATGTAGCTCATGAGTTATTAATGCAAAATCTTCAAAAAATCCAAGCATTCAGCCTCTGTGGTTGGTTGAATTACTTTTTGAGTTTAGATACCTTCAATGAGGAGGCTGCAGGCAAATTTTTAAGAACCCTTTCTAAAGGAGAGGCTACAGTATGGGGTCTAATAGTAGCTGTAACTAAAGAAAGAATTGCAGAGGTAACCGGGCTTCCAGCCGTTGGAGAGAATTTTTCTTTGGATCTTGTCTCTACAAGGGTAGAATTTACAATACCCACTGATGGACCCTTGGAAGTCTCTAAGTAGGGATGCAAGCGAGTGTCGTTGCCTCCTCCATATCCAGAATACACTGCTTTCATAATCAGGTATTTAACATGTGAAGGTCATTTTTCTTACCTGCATTCTTACCATTTCAAATTGCTGAGTCATATGAGGCATGGGTTAGCTGTTAATGTTCCAAACTTTTTGTTAAAATTTTTGGAACAATGTACCCACAGAACCCAACAGGGGAAGGATAACTCTATTGCCCACCATGGCCTTATAAAATTGTTGATTGAACACTCTTTGAGAGATGTATCACCTCTTTCCTGGTAAGAATTTGTTGCCCAAAAGAGCCTACAACTTCTAGAACACCCTAGGGCACTTACCTTACGACCTCAGAAAAAGAAAGAGGAAATGGCATCTACCAGTAGGAGAACAGGGCAAGGGTCATCTGCTCTTGCAACACCTGGTCCTGCAGCTCTCACACCAGAGTCCTGTGCCCGGGTGCAAACTAGGTCTGCCAGTAGGAGAGAAAAAGGAAAAACAAAGGCAGGAGAGTCATTTGGGGTAGAACAAACCCCAAAATCTGACCCTCGTTCTCAGAAAAGGCAATGCTCTTCTCCTGCAGCATCTTCTCATGTAGAAATTTCTCCTACAGCAACACCTATTGCCATCACCAGTTCACCATCATCCTCTGATAAGGCAGAACCCTCTAGGAAATTTTGAAAGAGGAAGGCTATGAGAGCACCTTCGACAACTGCAACATTGCCAAGAAGAGTTTCCACAAGAAAACAATGTAAAGTCTCCCCTGCTTCACCTCAACCTGAGGTTATTATAATTTTAGAAGAATTTGTTGAGTTTGAATATGATGTTTCTCAGAATGTGTTTGAGAGTGCTGCACAAAGTCCATTTGTTATTCCTAAAGAAGAAAAAATTGCGACAAGGGAAGCTGAGCATAATGAAAGGGGGGTACCAAGTCTCGATGACTTGGCTGTTGCGGCTATGCAAATTTCAGAGGAAGCATAGTCTTCTCCACTGTAGCAACATGAATTCATCCTGCAGCAAGAGGAGGAACAAACTAAACAATTGAAAGTGGCCAATGAAGCTTCATTTCCTCCAATAACTTGTCAAGCCATTGTTGTCTACAAAAAGACATTTTTGATTGAATTTTTGGAATATTTCAAAGCTACATGGAGACCAGTTACATTGCAAACCCCAAGTTTCTGCCACCTAGCCAAGACTGAAATGCAACAAAGTCTTTGGGAGGAAGAAAAGAAGAAACTGAAAAAGAAAATTGAAAGGAAGAAACATGAAATTCAGGAGTTAAAGGAGAAAATGGATGAAATGCTGAAGGTAACTCGTCAGATTATGGAATACAGACCACCACCCAGAGTTTATGCTATGTGCCTCAAGGAACAATTCTTTTTGTTCCAGCTAATGAGAATTTCCAGAAATCTAAATCCTATTATTCACACTGCTAAAGAACTCCACGATGCATACCAGGCAGCTCCTAATTGGCTAAGGAATTCTTTGTGCGAATTTTATTTACATGGCTTTATAATTCCATTTGAAATAGAGTGAAATACCCTTCTGTACATTAACGACATCCATTTGAGATCACTTATGTCTTGGGTGGCAAACGAAGAAAATTATGGCATGCAATGGGAAGCATATGAAGAAGCGGAAAGGAATGAGCCTGTTCCATTGCGCCCTGAGAGTTCAGACCCCCATACAATGTTGAAAACCTGGCTTATTGTGGCATATGGCTTTAATAATGATACAGTCAAGATGAAAATATTTGATCTCAAAAAATAGGTATATGATGATTTTCAAGAACAAACATACTCGTTTTGGAAGCTGTCATACTCCAGAATTGAGAAGAGGTGGGAGAGATTAACTGTTGGGTTAAGAAGGTCTGAGCCTCACAGTCCCCTGAATTTTACGACAACTCTCAAAATATCAAGTAGATACATATAGTTGGGCCTTCAAAAGAGGTTTGAATTGTGGTTGCCCTTGAAATTTAGACCTCCTGTGCTAATGTGGCCTCTTTATCCCTACCAAGCTACAAATATTAATGAAGATACATAAGCTCGTAGGTATGAAAGGTGGCAGAGTTTCAGAGGTTTTTATTAAAAATTTGGAACTCCATTTTAGGGTCATGCCTCAACCACTGATTTCAGAGAGACCACCAAAAAGTTTAATGCTGGAGGACCAACATTGGGTTAAGTAGGGGGAAAATGATGAGTCCAAAATATGCTCATAATTTGGATATCATGGTGTACTTTTACTACCCTCACTTTCGTTGTTCATGGTTGTTTAACTCTTTTGAAACCTTTTATTGGGGGGGTATCCTGTAGCAATATACTTTCATGTTCCTGGAACCTATCATGTTGACATGTCTATATTTATTACCCTGTTTGACTCCCCAAATGATTGGTATAACACATGTAGTTTTTGAATGATGAAATAGATTTAAATATGTGATTAATGAATGGATATTGTGTATGTGCCATGCATATTTTCTTTCGCATCTATTACCTTGTGTTTTGCAGGTTGTTGAAGAAAGTATGATCAAGTCAAGCGCAACTAGTCTTGGCCTTGTAGTAAAGTCCATTTCCTGCATGACTTCGAGGAAGCTCTGGTGAAGACTCTTTGACCGAAACTATTGGGATGGATTTTAAATATCAGTTAATCTGGAAAGAGTGGAGTGCTAGATTCTCTCTAGATTGGGTTGAACAGATAAACTCATTTATGAAGTCTGTTCCTCGATTTCAGGATACATTTTACATCCACGTCTTTCTCTGTTAGGGTTAGTTAGTTAGTTGTTTTCCTGATTTAAATAAGTGTTCCTCCTGCGTGAGTGAGCAAGCATAGTGAGATAGAAAGGATATCATGTAAAAGTTAGTATGATAATAAAAAAAGAGTCTGTATGACAAGAGATAGAGTTTTTTGTTAGTTTTCATATGAATAGAACAATGTATACCATTCTGAGTTTATGAATAAAACTTGATGAAGTTCTGAGTTCAGTACTTGTGTAATTAGTTGATGCTTGCTAAGGGGACCCACTTAGTAAGTATCTATAGTTACTTAGTTAGCCATTCATTTTCTATTGATCATAAGTTAGATTTCATCTTTGAAGTTTCTGTGCAAACTCAGTCTCATATTGTTCCTGCAACGTCAGGAATCCATCCCCGTGTCTGTTCCTGCAGCATAAGGCCAGTTCATAGTTTGTTTCTCAATCATAGCTATTATGATTTCTGCTTTGGTTAAATTATGGTTGAGTTTAGAGAACCTTGCATTACCTTCCTGTCACGTAGGTAGAATTATTTCCAAGTATTTGTTTCCGTTAAGTTGTGAATGAAACTAGTTCTTAGTGCATATATAGTGCTGCTCCATTTCAAGTATACATTCCTTGGTTTGACAAGTAAATGAATAACCATGAACAGATATTATTCGCCTGCTGGAATGTCCAATTCCTAGGATAGGTTTTTTCATGATTTTCATATCCTTTTGTGGGCACGACCATCCTTCATAGGATCCAATGTGCTAATAGCAACTACCAAAGCATCTTCAATCTGATTGTCTTCCCTAGGAATCAAAGTGATTCCCAAAGTGTCAAAATCCTCAATCAGATTCCAAACTCTATTTCTGTAAGAAGCTAACCTTTCGTTATAACAAGTATATTAGTTGTGGACTTTCTTGGAAATTACTTTAGAATCCCCCATAACCATGAGAGATAAGACTTTATTCTAATGAGAAAACATTAGACCTTGAGAAATTTCTTCATACTCTTCCATGTTGTTAGTGCAACCAAACTATAACCTGTAAGAAGAAAATTAAGTCTTCCTCTTCGAGTTGGTTAATTCAATCCCTGCCCCACTTCCTTATTTGGACTTGGAGCCATCAAATTTAAGACTCCATAATTGATTCAGAGCTAGGATCTCTTTCTTCTTTAGGGTTATAGGTATTTTCTTGCTAGAAGTATGTGGCGGCTTGAACTAGTGCTAGCCATCAAGATTTGAAGGTAGTTGGGGAAAAGGTTTACTAGAAGGTTCACCTGGATTCAAAATCTATTCAGGAATTGTTTCCTGAATCTCTTCTTGGATCAGATTATGATTTAGTACATTTTTTACCAATGCCTTGGGCATTGGAAGGGTATCTAGGGTTGGTGTAACAAGCAAAGGTTGAGATTCCTCAATATCTCTTTGTATTTTAGAGCATAGAATCTGAGTCTGCTCAAGTTGGGAAGAATCTTCCTTTTGGGAAGATTGGCTCTTGTAAGGATGGTTGCATCTTTTTCTTCAAATGAAAACTTATTGGTGAGTGCTTGGGGTTGGATTTCACAAGTTTTCTCAACCTGGCAGACATGGTTCAATATATTTACATAGGGTTGACACATCAACTTAGAATGATTCTGATAATGGACCCTACACCAATTGGGAAGAAACAAACTCCACATATCAACCTTTTCTCCCAGTACCAACATATCTTGTTGCAACTTTTTTATTAGGACTTGCTAGTTGACTTAGTCATTGGGTCATTTTGTTCTAGAGGCAATGGATCATTAGGATAAAGTATAGATAAATTCATGATTTCCTCATTCTTGTAGACTCCTATCTTAGTTTTAAAATAGGCTACCTTGTTGGGAGTATCATATTCAGTAATCATATGTTTAATCCTAGGCCCACTCTCAATTCTGATCTGTGCTGCAATCCCTTTCCAAGGTAGCCACATGTGTGAGAAGTCCAAGGAAAAATATCCTCAAATACTCTTCATTAGGTCTTTGTTCAAGAGCATACCATATGTTTCTAGGATATTAACAACTTGGATATCCATGTAAGTTTGGATCCTTGGGTTAGATCCAACCTGTACATGAATATTCTTAAGTTCTCCTACCACATTGACTTCCGTTTTATCCAATTGGATGACCTTTTTATTTTTCTAGAGTGGAATTAGACCTAACTTCCTAAAAATTGAAAATGGCATGAGGTTTCCTGAAACCCAAGAATCTAGTAAATAGTTGTGCAGGTTCTTTCCAAAAATTTTGAAACTCAAAAGGAAAGGTGGGGTATTGGTCTTACCTTTATAGAGAGCTACATTCATCTTGTTTGTTGGAGTTGACTTACCTTTCCCTTTTGACCGGTCTACCTCCTCCAAGGCTCTTAACACAATTTCCCATTGGGCAGGGCACCACTTCATAATGTCAAAGAATGAAAATGAAGTATTTTGGTTCTACATCTCTACAATGAAATCAAACTCCAAATCATTCTTTACCTGATATTTAGGAAAAGAAAGTGGGTCACCTTTATTTTGAAATTCATATGGACCCTTTAGTGGTGGTGGGTTATTATCTACATTCTGATTTAGTGGGATCATGTTATTAGGAGGAGCAGATGTGGTAAATGACCCTCTATTCTAATTTCTGAGGAAATGGCCTCCCTTGGTTTGGAAGGCCTGGGCATCATATATGTCTTCCACTATTTCATTCTCTTCCTGGTTGGGGAATGGAAATTCTTCATCAAATATGTCATAGGCCTTCACAATCTATATTGATCCACTAGACTTGTTGGATGCACCTTGCAATGGAGCATCAACTTGTGCAATTTTGACCATTTTTTGCATTTCTAGGAAGTTAACCTCAAAATGAGCTGCAATATCATGCAACCTACACCAATTCATCATAAAGTTGAGATCTACCACATTTCCAGTGTGTGGCTTTTTATCACCCACTTGATAATTATTGGAAACTCACTAGTTAGTAGGCCCAATATTCCATGATATATTATTGTTAGACCTCTGATTATATCCCCTATTCTGATTTTGATAATTCTGGTTAGAGGAATTTTGGTTTGGAAGTTCCTATTGGTGTTATAATTTTGGTTGGATTTTTGGTTGGAGTAACCACCATAATGGTTATATCCTCCCTGATTTTGGTAACCTTGGTTTTGGTTCTAAGGGGGATTTTGTCTAAGTTGGGCCATATCATTGGACATTTGAGATAGAGTCTTCTTGAGAGTTTCCATTTCATTACTCAACTAGGCTATTTTTTCACTCTCTACAGTCTTCACAATAGGTAGTTTATTAACAAGATTTGACCCTGGAGCTTGATTTTGGTAATTTTGTGTTTGCTGGGAGGAGTCCTGAGCACCATTAGTGAAGAATGGTAGGGGAGGTGGGGTTTGCAACTCAAACATGGGTCCATATTAGGAATAAGAAATCCCTAGTACCATGTTGAATAGAGGAGTTGGGTTAGGCATTTGATGTCTTATGGGAGGAATAACTCCTCCTAAACTCCCCATTTGCAAGCTTATCTATTGTTGCAATTTGATTGCTAGGTGATAAAATTTATACAATGAATCAATTTCATTAGAAGCATATGTCCTTTGCAAAAATAGTCCAATCAAAGGATCCACAACCCTCAAATATGCCAAAATGGGAATATTCTCAGCAACCAAGTAAGGATCTTGTAGCCTTCGGTACATTCTATGGAATCTTGTGTTGAATAAAGGAAATGGTCTATGGGATTCCTTCCTTATTGTAGAAAATTGATGATATAGAATGGTTGGTTCTGCATAGACTTGAAACTAGTTAATAAAGGCATTTTCCAAGTCTATCCAACTCAAAATAGACCCTTGGGGTAGGTTTAAATAGTAGTTGTATGCCATGTAACCAAAATATTAGGGTAAAAATCTACAAATAACATCATGAAGAGCTACTTGAGTATAAGTACAAGCATCCTTAAATTCCTGTATGTACTCTTCAACAGTTCTTGATTCCCCATGCATATACTTGGGACAAAATATCTCTAGATTCTTGAGAAAATCATGTATACCCCCAGGGATAGTCCCTAGTGGATAGGGGTTATTCACGAAGAAAGTCATGGTTTGTAGTGGAGCTGGTTGTGGAATAGGTGAGTTTTTCCTATGAGGTGGTGTGGGTGGATTTGGTGGAAACCTAGGTGGAGTAAGTGGTGGTGACAACAGTGGAATCAGGATTCTATGAGCCTAGGGCCTATACTGAACAAGGGTTTGGAGTTGAATCAAAGTATTAGGATTATGAGAAGATCTAAGAACTCTCTCATACCTATCTGGTGAGAATGACCCAATTCAATCCAATTTGTTCCTCAGGCCCTCCTTCTAATGCCAGATCTATTGATGTTCAAAATAGCACAACAACATTAAACAAAATATCTCTATTCTATTTCTCTTGAAAAAGAAAGAAAACATATAGTAATCTAACTCCCAAGGTCCTGGTAGTTGGTTCTCAACTGTGTTAATTATGCTCAATAGTCAATATAACTATAATGTTCAAGGTGCCTTTGCTAGTAATAAGGAATAAAATTGCATTAGATCAACAAACCTATGTTTTGGGGGTTTAAATAAAGATAAAAAGATAGATCAGAGCTTTAAAACAAAAGAACATGAATGCAACTTCTTAATATCTAGACATGCATATCAGTAATGAGTGTTTCTTTACCTAACCAAAACCACAACATGATGCAATTCATAGAATAATCTACACCACTGCATACATTCATGGTGCTAATTCACAATCACAACCATTCACTAAAATTTTTACTTAAAAAACTTGAAAAAAATCATTCACTCATCATTAAAACATAGATCAAATAGATATAACAACAATTTCATTCATAGATAATTCAATGAGATAATCTTGAATCCATTTTCCTCTATTTATTATCATAAAATAAATAACATTTAGGAAAATTAAACCACTGGCATACAAATTGATTATGAATCAATAACCTTATCAAAGAGGTCCAAACTTAACAAAATGTAAAATGTATAAAAACTTAAAATGTATTCAAGTTCACCTAAACTTTCAAAGTATCTTGCTAACAAATGTGAAATTCTAAGACTATGATTCCAGTTGCAATCATTAGGTGGATAATCTTTCTTCAATGAGATGTAATTTATAAAATAAAGCTCAAAATTACATATAGACATGTCATGTGCAAGTTCCTATCAATCAAAACCTTAGATCCAAAAATTAAGGAACCGAGACTACATGAAGGAACTAGACTACTGATCTTCAGTTATATCAAGACTTGATTGCTTTGTTACACAAAATTCTAACACCCAAGAGAGATGGTGGAACAGAGGAATGGGAAAGGGAGTCTAACTTGTACAAAAATCCTACAAAATAGGAGAAAAGAGGATGTGGTGTCAAGAAAAGAATACTCTACTACCAACTCACTCCTCATTGTTTGGTCCATGATATACTCATCATAACTAGAGAACACTTGTTGAAGGATATCTAAATTAGGCCGATCTAACCAATTTTCTTCAAATTTTATCCTCTTGAACTCTACTAGGGCATATTCCTTCATATCCTTCAATTTAATTAGTTCCCTTATGGTAGCTTTTACCTCCTTCCTGATGTCCATAAATCTATCCAACAAAAAATCTTCTCTATTATCTCATTTTTGCATTACCTCTTCAAATCTACTACTCCACTTTTCCCTCAACTTGTCCAAAGGAAGACTTTATTTAACTAGGATGTACACATTGACTAGAATGGTAACTATTGTCTCCAATTCATGAATCCACTCATTCAAGTCTTTGCTTCCTTCTAGAACATCATTCTTATGCTCATAGATGAACTTGGATTTGAATCTTATTATGCTCACAATCTTCTCAATAAAATCTACATTGTCATCTTCAAGAATTGATTGCTCTAGGAGAGTTGACTTGGGCACTTTGCTGTTGTCTTTAAGTTTATTAACATACTCTTTGTACTCTTCATCTTTCTTTTCTAGGTCCTCAACATGCTGGTTCATATTCCCTACCAACTCAAGCATTGCTTCATGAACCTTGAAACCATCAACTAACACTTCACCAACCTCCTGATTAAGTCTGTCAACCCATCAGCCAAGCATCCCCACCTTACTCCTCATATGCACTAAGTCATCAACTTCCTTCTTTGTTAGTAATATTGGGGACTCGTGAGCAGAAAGTTGTTGAGAAATTAGGGTGGAGACATCCTTTAGGAACTTGTGTAGTTGATCCAATTGGGCTTTAAGTTCATCTTTCTTTTTCTTATCTTTAATCATTCTAGATTTGGTGGAGGAAGCTACATTATCAATAAGATTCATTTCTTGGTTCCTTGTAGGTCTCCCCAAATTCAAAGTACCCAATTGGTAATCAGGCATTTTCATATCATCTCTATCCTTATCCACCACTAGAATTGTACATTCAATAGTAATTTCTCTTGTATCCATGAGCTTAGTGGAGTGAAGAACTTTGGCCTTCTTTTTGGGTCTTTCCTTCTCAATCTCCTTCATCATCTCATCCCAATTAAGAGGCTAAGGTTGAACTGTCTATTTCTTTTCTAAGTGAAGCTTCAACCATGTGGGAGTAGTAGGAGTAGTGACTATTTGTGTTGAAGAAGAGGCAACAGTTGCATAAGATAAACGTTGCAATATTGTGTTCTTAGGTTGAGAGTCAACCTCTTGTACATTTTGTTGTTCTCTTTGTGCCTCTTGTTGTGCAAGTTTCTCAAACTCTTCCTTATCCTTTTGCTCTTGCAATATTTTGGCTTCCAATTCCTTCTTCAAACATTCTTCCTCCAACTTCTTTTCCTCATACATCTGGTCTCTTTGCTTCTCTAGTTCCTTAACATAATCCCATGCTTCTTTGTATTTCTTCTCATGTAAAACAAGTTCTTCAACCTCCTCTCTCTCTAGGTGTTCTTGTTCCTCTTTCTTTTTGTGGGCCTCTTCCACAACCTTGAATTTATCATCAAGGGCTTTCTTTTCTCTTTTTTGAGCAACCATTTCCTCCTCAAGGTCATGAATCTTTTCCAGCATAGCCAATCTATCTCTTCTTTCATTTTGATCTCTTGCTATTTTTGTTGATGTTTCTTGGCCAATTCACCAGCCTTGAATGTAGCTTCCAATTCTTTTTTCTTTTCTATTGCATCAACTTTTTCCTTAGCATCAATCTTCTATTGTTTAGCTAGTGCCTCAACTTGTCCCTTGGCATCTACTTCCCTTTTAGCTTGCTCAAAAATTTTCAATTGGTATTCTTCTGTTAACACATATTCAATCCCTGCATCTTTAGTTATATCAAGGGATGACACCACATGAGTTACTTTTTCAGATGGGGTATCCTCAAAATCTGTATCTATATCATGGATTTCTATTTTAGGCTCCTTCTCCTTCAATAACTCAGCATCCCTATGGAGGGTTCCTATGGGAATTTCCTCACTTGGTTGCTCTATAACAAGAGGTTGAGTTGATGCTTCACCTGCAAGAGATGTTGAAACACCTGGTTCTATTGCAACTTCTTCTTCATGTGCCTGCCTTAGGAGGATCTTGAGTAGGAATTTCAATTTCTTCTCTAGCATTAGGAGGGAAGAACTCAAGGGGCTCTTTAGGAGCCAGTCTTCTCTTAGGCTTCTTGTACCCTTGAGTGGTACATGTAGCCTTTCTTTTCTTGGAACTCTTAGCCTCTAGCTCTTTAATCCTCATGAAAACCCACTAAATGCTCATGTCCAAAACTGGTCTTGCAATTTTTTTTATGTCAATAGATTCTTCCACATTCCAGTCCATTGGATCAAGATCTTTGGCCCCTACATTCTATACCTCATATTTGTGATGCAAAGTGACCCCATCATCTGATAATATCTTTGGGATGTCTTCCTTTACCCCATACTCAACCATGAGTGGGATAGGCAATCTTTCATAATTCCTTTTCCTGAGATCATACTCATCCTAAAGATCCATCCAAAAATCGTCCAATAGATTAAAGTGTTTGTCAAAAATAGTGGGTAGCAACCCTACATCCTATGTTTAGGATCAAAATGTTTCCTATAAATATACAAACGAAACTTTAGCTGAATCAATTAATCACAAACTACTTTAGCTACCACAAGGTGTGGACAACTATACTCACCCAACTTCACGGGGAACTTATGACAACCGGTCTTGTGCTTATTACCCAACATCATGGGGAACTTATGATAGCTAGTCTTGTGCTTATTACCCAACTTCATGTTCACTGCTAAAGCTTGATAGATAAATTCCATTAAAATAATTTTATTGTTGTAGCACCTAGGGAGTAAATGAGGGTGGCCATCAAAACCTCCCAACCTGAAGTAAGTAAATTTGGGGTGTTAAATAAACTAGTGTCCTCATTCATTGATGAAGGCCATGGCCTCCATACTTAATCTATATCCAACATCTCCTATGAGCCGGTTAAAGCTAACATATAGATATGTATCATTAACCATTCTATAATGTGGCTTAGAAGCCTGTAAGGTGAGTTGATCATAATGTTCCCACAGCTTTTCTTGTCCTTGGGCTTCTTCCAATATACCTATTGCATTCAGTCGAGGAAAGATCCATCTTCTAGCAATTGCATAGATCACATAAGAGGTCATGAAGAAACTCTCGGTTTCTCTCACTCTAAGAATTTGACTATGTATGAATTTTGACACAATCATTGGCTAGTCAAATTGTTGTATGCCATCTAAGATAGTCTGGATGAATGGAAACATCCACTCTTTAAATTGGGAAGCATCTCTCTTCCCAAATACTCTAGAGAGCATCATTATTATGTCTACAAACTCCTTGTAGAAGTCTTCCCTTTTAGACTAATATGGAAGGTTGGCTATAGAATTCTTCTCCACTCTAATCCATTTCTTATTAATATGATTCTTATTGGTTTCCTTCTTGTCATTGTAAATTTTCAGTGCCTCTATTTCATTGAGCTACTTGGGATTTTGTGGAGCAAGTGCATCAAACATAAACCTAATCATTTGTGGTGTTAAGTCAATAATAACATTTCCCTACAAACCCACACACTACCTAGTAGCAGGATTGTAGACTCCAGCTACTACTAGTATCAACTTCAAACATTGGACAAATAATGGGAAGAGGGAAACATGTGCCAAACTAGACTAAACAATCCTC
Organism: Sequoia sempervirens; assembly: GCA_007258455.2. Taxonomy (NCBI): domain Eukaryota; kingdom Viridiplantae; phylum Streptophyta; class Pinopsida; order Cupressales; family Cupressaceae; genus Sequoia; species Sequoia sempervirens. The sequence continues at coordinate 502,473,096 of VDFB02270651.1, forward strand.
TTTGTCCTTCCTAAGACATCTTTAGTGAAAATTTCCTCATATAACTTTTCATAGTTAAAGGACCCCAGGTTTGTGTCATTAATATCGACCCAGTTAGAGTCCACCTTACTGGCTATGATGGTAGGAATTGCATGCTTATACTTCAGAGTATAAGGGAGATATTTTACTTTAATCTTCTTTAGTTTGGCTCCTTGCCTTGAATTTTCAGCAAGTTGGCTCCTTGGAGAAGCCTCTTATGTTGCTCCTGACATCTCTTATCTCTACAATAAAACTCGATATTAGATGAACAAAAAGCATAAAATCAATACATCATCTAATACCATCCTCTACTTCCTCAACACAAATTTCATACCTAGAGGAATTTCATTTTCATTGGAAGGGGAGTCACAGAAGAATCAGGAATAGGAAACAATTCTAACATAAAGCGAGGTCAGGACTGGAATTGAAACAAAATCAAAACTGGGATAGGACCAAAACAAGAATTGGGATTGGAATAGAAATCGAACTTGAAACTAATTGCTAGTTCCAAGTTCATCCTCCACTCTAGTTTTTTATTTTCTTAAGAAAAAGTATGAAGACAAAAATACACAATGAACATAGGTGAGATCATTTTAGGAATTAACCTCAATGGAAAACATCCTTAGGACAAGTCCATTCCTGAGTCCACTTCTGGTAGTTTAATATGAAAAATGAAGCACATTTTCTGAAGACATGGTCACATGAATTTAAGGACCTGGGTGTTATGGGTTTATAAGGAAATCCAAATAGAGGGGCTTAACCCCACCCCTTAACCACATAAATAAAAATTTTAACCCAAGGGAAAAATATTTAGTAAAGGTTGTTAGCAAACCCTAGTTTGCACAACACATCAACTCAAAAAATTAGGGCATCACAAACCCAATAGAGAAATCACATAATTGACATGAAATTGAGATAAGAGGGGTTTCCAAATAGATTTTTAAAAATTCAAAGTACAAAAACCCTATTAAATAGAAACCCTATTTAGGAACTAGGGCATGACAAAATGAAGCTACCACGAAAGTGATAGCAAATGGAAAGAAAGAAAAAAAATGGAAAACAAAAAGGACAAGAAACAAAACAAAAAGACACCAAGAAACAAGAAAGGATTCATCAAAAAAAGGTCTTGTGAATGCATGATAACATGATGAACAAGAACATGAGAAGGATACAACAAAGCACAATAGGAAAAGAAGAGCAAAGAAACCCTACCTCGAAACTCCCACAAGGAAAGACTGAAACTTTGACAAAGATTCACTCACCAACATGCTTCAGAAACCAAATCACTCCTCTCAAAGTTCTCCTAGCTCTGGCTCGATAAAATGACTTGGATAACAAAGATAATGATCCAGTTAAACATAATTAAGATATAAATTATTTGGCACATGCGAGGAGGTTGCAAATAATGCCATAAATGTTGTAGGTTGGAGGTGGAGCAATCAACACAAACTGAACAGTTAACTCCCATGAACACCAAAGATAGGGTCGACGTAGACCTGGATCTGCAACAGAATAAGAAATTCCTTGAAAAGTTTCTTATCAAACTCTGAACCTGGTTCTAGTCTCATGAGAAAGACAAACAACAAAAGGAAATAGGGGCGGGATTGGGACTAGAACCAGAACTGTAACTTTTGTAAAGTTCTAAGTTAGGTTTTTATTCTGGTTCTGCTCTCAGAAACGGAACAAGAAATAAGACAAAGATAAAAAACACAATAGGAAGAAGGACTAGAATAAAAACCAATGAAAACAAAAAAAACAAAGCAAATGAGTGGAGTCAAAATCAGGATCGGAACAAAATTGAAATTTTTTACAAATTTCCAAGTTTGACCCCAAACCCAATTCTGCATTCACTTGGGAAAAGACAAAACACAATGAAAATGAAAAGTAACTCAAGGGAAAAACAAACCCAAGAGTGCAAGACACACCAACAAACAACAAAAAGAAAAAGGAAAGAGGGAAAACTCATTGAAAACCTGGATGAAAATAGGACTTGTAACCAAAACATAAGTTTCAAGTTTGGTTTCAATTCTGACTTCACTTCCACCAAACCAAAAGAAGCAAAGACTTAGGAGAAAAATGAACAACTCTTAAGTCCCAAACAAAACACCAAAGACACAAGAGAAAAAAAAAAGGGGGGGCCCATTTTTTTCCAATATAATAATGGGATGATTACACAAGGCATAACAACTATCCCTAAGTACAATGACCTAGGTAGCCCTATGGTAGGAGTTGTTATAAATGGGATCCAAATAAAGAATGCTTTGATTGACTTGGGAGAAACAATAAATGTAATGACTAAGGATATCCTATAGGAACTAAATTTTGCAAGCATGAGACCTACTCCTAATTTCCTACAACTTGCTGATAGTTCTACTATTAAGCCTAATGGTATAGTAGAGGATCTTGTGGTAATTCTAGAATCATGGGAGTTCCTAGCAGATTTCATGATTCTTTCTCCTAAAGCCACACTATGAGGGTATCCCATTATTCTTGGAAGGTTATGGTTTGCAATAGAAGATGCATATATTGGATGCAGGACAAGAGACATGAACATTTTTTATGAAAAGAGCACCAAAAATCTTGCTCTTTATCCTTCTGTTCAGCCATCCCATGATGAGGATAATCCTATATGGCCACACATTGGTGAAGAGGTCGAGGAAGTTAATTTTGTGGCACAACTTATGATGTTAGGAAGAAGCTCTTTTATGCAACTTCAAGATGAATATGAAGTATTAGCTAACATCATTTAGAATCATTGTGAAGTGGAGGAAGCATCATCTTCTCATTCTATTGTTCTAGTCATGAAACTTTTGTCTACTCTTCCTCTAGTTGTTCTTCCTACAAACGCACTTCCTGCAACCACTCTTCCTACATCCAAACCTTTTGCAGCAATAGGTATGTCCCATACACTATTAATATATGAACTCAAGGTACCATGTGTTAATGAAGAAACTATGATAGAGTTAACTACACAAGTATAGGTGTTAGAAGGAAAATATCTAAATATTAACAACAAACTGAATGAAGAATAGTAGTTGTTGGAAAACTTACTGAGGACCCACTAGCATGCATTTGCGTGGGACTATCATGAGATGAAGGGATTGGACCCTAAGATTTGCACTAATAGAATTTACATTAGAGATGATTTCACCCCAGTTAGATATCCACAAAGAATAATTAACCCTACACTAAGAGAAATTGCAAAAGGATAGTTACAGAAATTGCGAGATGCGGGATTTATCTACCCCATTTTAGATAGCCAATGGGTGTATCCATTGGTGATTGTTCCCAAGAAAGGAGGGAAATGGGGAGTTTGTGTTGATTACAAGGAACTTAATGCTGCCACCAAAAAGGACCATTTTCCTTTACCCTTCATAGATCAAGTCTTGGAATCACTTACAGGAAAACAATACGTTTTTTTTCTAGATGGATTCAGTGGCTACAGCCAAATCCAAATTGCACCTGAGGACTAGGAGAATACTACCTTTACTTGTCCATGGGGAACCTATGCCTGCTCAGTACTTCCATTTGGCTTATGCAATGCACCTACAATTTTTCATAAGACAGTCATTAGCATATTTTAAGACATTTCTTATGATTGCATGGAAATTTATATGGATGATTTCACCACCTATGGTGCTGATTTTAATGAAGCATTGGAGAATCTTAGGAGAGTCCTACAGAGATGTGAAGACCACATTCTATCTCTAGATAGTAAAAAAAAAATTATGATGATGTAAGAAGGTGTAGTTCTTGGACACTACATCTCTCACAAAGGAATTCAAGTAGACCCTTGAAAGATTGAGGTGATCACAAATCTTCCCACACCTACAAAACAAAAAGATGTTAGGAGTTTCTTGGGACATGCAAGCTATTGTAGGTGGTTCATGAAGGATTTCAGCAAAATAGTAGCACCATTGTGTACTCTTCTCACCAAATATGTTGAATTTCAATGGATGGAAGACTGTGACAAAGAATTTTCTAATTTGAAAGCATTTTTGACTCATGCTCCTATACTCTAAGGACCTAATTGGGAACTTAATTCTCACATCCATATAGATGCATCAAACTATGCTATAGGAGTAGTTTTAGGATAGAAAGAAGGATCCATCTTGAAAATTTTATTTATTTTGTTAGAAAAAACTTGCAAGGAGCTGAATTCAACTTACAATGACAAAAAAAGAAATGTTGGCAGTGATCTATGCCCGGAACAAATTTAGGCACTACATAACAGGATATCAAATCTTTGTGCAGACCAATCATGTAGCCATTATATATCTCATGAATAAACCCATAATCATAGGTAGGTTGGAAAGATGGTTATTGTTGATTTAGGAGTTTGAAATAACCATTTTGGATAAACCATGGAAGGCCAATGTTGTTGCTAATTTTCTTTCAAGGTTGACTACATCAAAAGACAATCAAGTCATAGATGACTGTTTCCCTAATGAGCACTTATTTTCCATCAGTGTGCAAACACTCTGGTATGCTGACATAGTCAATTATCTAGTCATAGGGAGAGTTCCTCGTTACTTCTCTCTAAAAGAGACAAGGTTGCTCATTGAAAAATATTTTCCCTTTTCATGGATTGTTGGATGTTTGTTTTACACTGGACTGAACCATGTCATGAGAATATGTGTGAGAGAAGATGCGACATATGATATTTTGCATGCATGCCACAATGACCCATGTGGAGGAAATTTTGCACTGAAGAGGAGAGAAATGAAGATTTTGAACATAGGATAGTACAAGCCAACACTCCATAAGGATGCAGGAAGGTATAAAAGAAAATGTGATTGATGCCAGAGGATGGGCAGGCCAACCAAATATGATGAGATACCACTTTTCCCTCAGGTAGAAATCACTTCATTCGACAAATGTGGACTAGATTTTGTAGGACCCATTGAATCTACATCAAATGGTAAGTATTATATCTTAGTTTGAACTAATTATGTAACTAAGTGGGTAGAAGTTAAGACCATGAAACATGCAAGAGACAATAAGGTTGCTAAATTTCTTTATGAGGAGTTTTTCACAAGGTATGGAGTTCCAAGAGAGATAGTGACTCATCAAGGAGCTCAATTCGTATCAACCCTTGTTGCAACACTGGTTAATGAGTAAAATATAAGACATAGGAAGTTTATTCCTTATCACCCCTAGGCCAATGGCTAAGTTGAGATGACTAATAGGGAGATTGAAGCCATCCTAACCAAAAGAGTGGTTGTTCATAAAAAGGATTGGGAAAATAGGCTGCCAAAAGCTATTTGGGCCTATAGGACAACCACAAGACAACTACAGGCTTCATTACTTTTGAGTTGTTGTATGGAAACATAGCCATGATTCTCATTGAATTTGAACATAAGACTCTTAGGACTGTAGTAGACTTTTGGATGGATATCTCTAAAGCACATAGAGAAAGAATCTTGCAGCTAAATGAATTGGATGAGATGAGGAGAGAAGCCTTGCATCACATAGAGGTAGTGCAAAATCAAAGAATAAGGTGGTATGATAAATTTATCAAGGACAAGAAATTCCAACCAAGAGATTGGGCCCTACTCTATGGCTTAAGGTATTAGGATATTGTAGGAAAATTGTAGACAAGGTGGTTAGGACCATATGAGGTTGCTAAAGTATACCCCAATGGTGTTGTTCAACTCACTACTATTGACCCAGTCAAATTCAAGTTTCTTGTCAATTGTCATCGCCTTAGATTGAATCACAAGACAACTTCCAAAGAGGATTTCTTGAAACAATTCACTCATCTTGCAACACCTGAGCTTCTTGCAACCAAGGGAAGTGGACCTAGTGTCCCTCCTTTTGGCTAATTAAGGTATGTACTTGTCATAATAAAGACTTCCACTTTTGTGGGAGTCCACTTCTTTGCCTACCTTTCTCTCTCGTCCTTCACTTCACTTCATTCCACTTCACCTCATTCCACCTCATTTTCATTGATTTCTCAAGCTATTTCTTAAAAGGTGACTGGTACTTCCTCCCTGATCTTTCTAATGAATCTTCCATGAATTGAGGTATGTGTGCATTAATTTCTATCTATTAATTGTCTTTAGTGCATTCATTTAATTTTTGTGAATTAATATGGATGTTCACCATAGCATTTTATTATTCCTTGTCCTTTTCAAATCATCCTTACCACCTCGCATGTGAGGACACATGTTCAAATTTAGGTTGGGGGGGGAAGATGTGAGTACTTTTCCCACGAATTAGTCCATACTGGTCTATGTTAGTAGGTTTAAATTGAGCCAATTTGAATTATGAGTTAGATGATAGCTCATACATCTGAAGTGACACCAACTATCGCTGCCATTTCTCTCCATCATATCCTTCCTTTATTATTGATTTACTATCATTATTGATCATGTCATAATCTTAAGTCACCAAAAGGTAAAACAAAAAGGGAAAATTTAGATGGAATTGGCATTGGAAATTTGGTAGTGTTGTAGGAAGGAAAACTTTGCAAAGCAATTTTTTTATTGAAATCAATTGAATAATGGGAGGTGGATTAATCAGGAATGAACCCACGATTCATGACAAATTACTGTAGGATGCACCTTCACAAGCTAAATTTATAAACTGCGGTTGGTTAGACTACTTCCTGAAGCTAAATTGTTTTAATGAAGACATTGCATTAGAATTTTCCTAGAAATTGTCTGAGGGAAAAGCCATGGTAAAAGGGCTGGAAGTATTAGCTACTGAAGAAAGAATTGAAGAGGTTATACGGTTACCTACCGACGGTAAAAATTACCCTACTTCCGGATATGCTAGGTCAGCGAGGGCTGAATTTATAGAACCTAGTGGCCCTCCATTAAGTGTGAACAAAAAAGGTACAAAAAGAACCTCTTTGTCCAAGCCATGAAAGCAAATAGCTATTTATGTTATAAAATACATCACCTGTGAAGGATACTAATCGAATCTACATTCCATGCACTTTAAACTCTTAAATCACATGAGGCATAGGAGGAAGATGAATGTGTTGAACGTGCTATACCACCTTCTTTCAATCATGGCAGCCAAGACTTAGAAAGGTAGGGACAAATCGGTTTCCCACCATTGTTTGATTAAATTATTAGTTGAGAAGTCTATGCATGATGTATCTAAGATGACTTGGGAAGAATTCATAAATATTGATCAAATTAGACCAAATCATTTGCGACCTAGGATTTTTCCTCAACCTCATAGGTCTAGCAAGAGATTGAGTTTGGCTGAAGCCACTCTTGGTGCCTCAACTTTTGGCGCAGGCCTTAGTGTAAACCCTCCTACATCATAATAGACCATAGAGATTAGTTCTTTTGAGATAGAGCACTTAGAAAAAGAAAATTCCTCTCTAGATTCTAATGATGATGTTCCTCTTGGCATCCTAATGAAAACTAGGGGACATAAGAGAGAAGTAGAAATAAGAAAAGGAAATGCTAAAAATAAACTAATAGAAAGAGAAGTACCAAGATCTAGGAAGTGGAAAGTTGACACTGTTCATCCTATAGCCAAAGAAAAATGTGAAAGCCCTCCTAGGAAATCAAGACCAACTAGGCTGACCTTTGATATGCCTCCACTGGAAAGCCCTAAGTATAGAGAAATATCATAGGGGAACAAAAAATCTCCAATGGGGTAGGTGAATGTTGAGGAAGAGGATATATTTGAGAAAGCAACAAATATAACACTAAAAGATCTTGTTGATATTGCAAAACAAGTTGAGAATCAAGGGTATGAGTAAAATCAATATTTCCTATAGCAAGATATCCTGTAGCAAGAGATCCTGTAGGATGAGCAAGAACATGAACAAGAGGCCCTACAACCAGAATTGACTGAACAACCTGAATCCCTACAACTGGTACTATATGAAGAGAAACCATCAGTGCCAAGAAAAATGCTAGTAGGAATACATAACCCCCTAATTTTTTAATGCACATGGTAGCTATGCATTTGTGGAAAGAGATGCAAACAAGAGAAGAGGAATGAAAAGAAGAGAAACATAGGCTGAAGAAGGAAATTCAAAAGAAAGATGAGGAGATTGAAGACAAAGATGCATAAATTGCTACTTTAAAGAAGAAGGTAGACGATATGAGAGCCTTGGTACCCTAGATAATAGAATTTAGGGCCCCTCCAAGGGTCTATGATTTTCATTTGAAGGATAAATTTATTTATTTTAAGCTAGCAAGGATTATCTCAGGTTTGAACCCTTCCATTGAGACTCTTATTGAATTTTTCAATGCTTATCAAATTGCTTCCCATGAGATGAAGAATTTCTTGTGTGAATTATATTTGTACAATTATGTTGTGACTCAAGACCATGATTGGAATCCATTATTATATGTTGGGGATGTCCAATTAAGGGCATTTATGTCCTGGATACAAAATGAGATGAGTTGGGGACAATAATACAAAGCTTATAAGCAAATGGAATCCAACATCCCTTTGCCCATCTAGGCTGAATCAAGAAACCCAAGGGAAATTTACAAGGATTGGAACATAATGCTTCTTAGACCTAGCTATGGTACTATGATTGCCTTGGATAGAAGCAATTTATAGTGAATATGAGGTGGTGGAAAAAGAAAAAGAGGAAAGTATGAAGAGATACCTGGCACAAAGATGGAACAACCTAACTAATGAGCTAAAACAATCTAAGCCCCACTCTATACAACACTATGTTGCAAAACATAAAATAATTGACAAATATATATAGATTGGAAGGGAAAAAGGATGATTTTGGCTTCCACTGACTTTCTAGCCATCCATCCTGATGTGTCCCATGCCAAATTACAGTTTTTACCACTATGATATTTTTGCAAAGAGACAAAGATTGAACAAATTGGAGAGACAACAAGGGTTCTATTTGGATCCTGATTCACTCACAATAAACACTGATGTAGGATAGTTAGATGTTGTGAATTTTAGGGAATTTTAGGGCTTTCACTAAGCAGAAGAACAACCCTTCCCTTGCTAGAGGACCAACATAACCTTAGGTTGGGGGGATGATGAGTCTAGTTTATGGTTTAATTTTGGTAGAATTTATGATCTATTTGCTGAAATTATTGTGAACCTTGATGTTTGAATGTTGATATTTCCTCAAAACCATAGACATTGGGCCTAATTTTATCTCTACAAACCTTTAATGACATTGACATGTTATATGGACTATCTATGTTAATTCTACATGTGGATTAATGAATGTTCTTTAAGATAGTTGTAGATATGTGATTATTGTGCATACTAATATTGTCATGCAGATATGATTTTAGGCCACTAAATTGAGAAGATTCTACTAGCTAGTCATTCACCATAATGGTTAGTAATTTTTTCATGCAAAGGTCAATGAAGGGAAGACTATCAGTAGTGGGAGATTCCTCATGCAAACTGAGTTGTAACCGCCTTGTAAATGATCTTTAGTGTTGTTGAGCAAATATAGGCATTATTGTTGTGATAAATCTACATTGAGGCAAGCACATCTGACTAGATTCCATGCATGTGTAACCACCTCTCCACTTTCTCTATTTTTCCTAAAATGGTGTTCTCCCAATTCATGGAGTTGACTACCTTGTTTAGTTAGTAGCTTCTTTTTCTGTAAAGAAGAGTTGGATGCTCCTTCTTAAAGGGTTGCATGATCTGATGATGTACTTGAATTCTTATTTTTCAACAATATAGTTACATTGCTCTATTGTACTCATTTTTTCCAATGAATAAGATGAAGTTATAATTCTATGCCTCTGAGTTTACATTATTTTTAGAGGATACTCATCCAAGGAGTCCCACTTGGTGAGAATTTTGTCCTTTAGTTTAGCTTAGTTTAGTTATTAATTTTTGTTCAGTAACTAGTTAAGAATCCAACATTGATTTTTCTTGCAGCCACTAGAATTCCATTATGTGACTGTTCCTGCAGCCAAAAAAAAGTAGTTTCTTGTTTATTTGCTGATATTTTTGTTTTTGTCATGCATTTCAGCTTAGCATAGTTGTTGGTTGATGTTCAACACTTACGTTATTTCTTTCTAAGCAATTTACCTTCAACATTATGTTTTTCTTAGTTGTAGAATTAATATTGCTACTTTGGATCCTTAGTGCACATACTATGCTGACCCATTTCAAGTTCACGTCCTTGGGTTGAAAACCTAAATGCACCTTCATGATGATTGAATGGATATTCAATTTACATGTCCAATATCTAAATAAAAAAACTTTCTATTTGGTTTAATTTGCATTATCATTCATCCTTTTAAGATTTTTGCAAACATCACTTTGTTTTCAAACATTACATATATTTTAGGTTTTGCATTCATAATCAAACAATTGCGTTGCTTAGTTGCATTTATATCATCTCATTTTTCCTCAATCAAATCATTCAGACATTAGATTGAGTGAACCACATTGATTTTTAGTGAGGTAACTTATCTTTCTCCTTTTAGGTGAAACATCCTAAGAGTGCAAGAGTAGCCTATAAACCTAACTCCCAAAAATCTATGGTTCAATAGTAATACATGTTTATAATTTTTCCATTTCTATTTTCTCAAATAGGTGGTAATGAAATCAATCCTAGATGGAGAAGCTTATCCATTTTTTGTTTAATTTTGGTTATAGTATGTAAAAATGGTAGCTTCCCAAGTTTATTGGGCTTAGGTTTCTTACTTGATTGGACAATTGGTTGATTTGGATGGGGAGGATCTTGATATCCTAATCCCTTGGTATCTTGTGATGGTTTTTTTTCTAATATTTTTATGGATCTCATGCTCCTTTACTTTGTCACATCTTTGTTTACTTAAGATTCTAAAGTGTTGACTATAACTCTCTTCTAAGTTGATTGTTGTAGTGGTAAATTTATGAGCATAGGATAGAAGAGTATCAATGTTATCATTGTGAATGATTTTGTGCATATCTTATGGTTGAGGCTTGCTTTTTTATTCCATTTCGAGATGCAAAAGGTTGAACATGTAAAGTGGTGAGATGATAGGACGTGTTGGTTGTTGCTTTGAGGGATATAAGGATGCATTATTCTCAAGGTTACACAAGGAATTTTGTATGAGTTCTTGCATGATATCTTCATCTTGGCCTAAGATATCTATCTCATGAGGACATTCTTTAGGAGGTGAAGGTTCATGAATGTTTTGAATTGCATTAGGATCATCATCAAACACACAACCTAAAACATCAACCTGTAGTGTAGAAAAGTGTATCCCTTTACATTTTCACACTTCTTTGGGCCCTCCTAATTTAAATGGACTTAATATTTCCTTAATTTAGTGTTGATAAGTATATCCCTTTATATTTTGACACTTATATGGGAACTCTTAATTAAATTGAACTTAATTATTCCTTAATGATCCCTATTTTACATCTACAAGCCTAATAAATTATATTTTTTGAAGGGGAAACTTGACAACAAATAATGCCAACACATAATTAAACACCTTGAGCAATGTGCGTTCTAGGAATAGGGACCTGGGACCCATTCACCCATTGGAAAATGGGTTTTCACTAAACCTTTGAACCCATTTTTAAAACTTTTTTTGGTGGCATTTTTATCATCCCAAATTCAAATTTGAAAGATCAGCTTGTAATGTTTTAATTTTGGGAAATTAAGGATAAATGCATATAAATACAAGGTTGATTTATCAAATCAACTACAATGCTTGAAGAGAAATTTCACAAGAGAAAATATTATTGTCAAGAGCTTTCAAGAGAAGATTTCTTCATCATTTTTTGCAAAATTTAAGATTTCAAGCATCATGTCAAAGTTATGTTCATTCATGCATAACTTTGGAGCTAACATTATGGTGTAGGTTCCAAGATCTAATCCAAGCATTCAAGTCAAAGATTCAAAGCAAGATTCAAGTGTTAAGATCCACATACATTGAATCCATTTCATAAAAATTTTAGTCCTTCAAATATCTCCATTATCAAGGTTTCTACAAGGGTTTGTTGAGTGGTAGCATAGCTCTGTTCATTCTTCATTTTCTCTTTCATTTCAAGGTTTAATTACCAAAACAAGGTTTAACTAATACAAAACCTGATTCACCCAAAAAAAAACAAAAATTCCCTCTATCTTTATGTGCTGTGAATTTTTTGGTTCATTGGTTGAAGAAAATTTGAAGATCTCAAAAGTACAAAATTGCAAAGTTGCATTTTTTATCACCTTTTTTGTCATCTCACAAAAAATTATATCTTGTATTTATTTCTAACTATCTGATTGTGAAACCTAGAGGATCTTGAAGTGTAGACAAAAGATGAGAGGACCCAAAAATTAGTTTTGAAAATCCCTAAAAACATCCATTTTCCCATGGGAAAATGAGTCTCAAATAACCTCCCAAAACAATATTTTGGTGACTGGTAAATAGTATTATCCCCTTCTTAGATCCACATGAAGTTTGGTGTTTCTCTCAATATTGAGCTTAATCTTCAAGATACAAGTGGTAGCTTGCATTTTTTGAGTTGATTTACTATTTTTAATTTTTCTCCTAAAAGGGTATGTGCAGGATCATGATAGGCCAAAAAGTGGCAATATGATGGGTATGTGGCTGATGACTTTTTTTACCCAAAATTGATGAAACAAAAAGGGTTTTTAAAGGAGATTCTCAGCTTTCCACCAATATAAATTATACTTTACTTTGTTTAATAAGTAATTATTATTCATTTTCTATTCAAATTATGAATAAAGTCCTAATTGATAGGCTGATTGAAAAAAATCTATAGCTTTCAAACGGTATCACATTTAGAATCTAAAACATGTGTCACATTCTATGCCTTCCACATACTATAGGATTAAAACAAGAAAAATTGAATTTCAAGTTTTGACCAAGTTAAGGTGGTCAAACATACAAGTTTTTATATTTTTTAAACATTGTAATAAAAATTCATGATTAATAATTTACTTGGAAAAACATTACAAAAATATCATCACATCGGGACATGAATCCTCTACTTATATCTAAAATCTTATTAAAAATATTATCATTTTATTATGGTTAGGGTGGTCAGGCAAACACCTACTTCTTATTTTCCCCTGAAATTTAAGTACTATTGCATTGAAATTTCAAATTTTCACCAAATATATTTATTTTATTTTTTAAACAAACCTAGTTGTTTAGAAACTACATTCAATTTGCTACAAATTCTATTCTTACATATTTTTGAAATAATATAGATAACTTATTCAAATTTTTACGTCAATTTGTCTAACTTTGATTTTTCTAAATTTTTTGCCTCTTAAGGGCCTGTTTTTTCCATGATCCTGCACATACCCAAAAGTGTTGTTTTACCTTGACCCCCATTCTTCAAGCATAATGAAATCTAAATATTCCCACATTGGGTCGATTCACCTAAGGGTCGATAATCAATTCATTGTGAGGATCTCATTTCCTAATGAAATAGATGAAGATATGGCCTATTTCCACCCTTTTGACTTAGCTTTCCATTTTTGGAAACCCTATTTTTTTCCATTTCATTTTGTGAACCCAACCTTGTACAACAAAATTCAAAAAATTAGAGTCCATTTCAACCCTAGATCTAAATTTTTTACTAGTTTTCATTAGGTTTACATTAGTTGCATTACATTTATGGTTCTTTAAACTTGCATTAGTGAATATTGTGTTTAGGCTTAATTTTGCATGATTTTACCTTTAAATCATAGAAAATCAAAAGAATTGCATTAGATCTGCATTCATTTTGCATTGTACTTTCATGAAGATCATCTTTCAATCATTTAGATCTGCATTCAATTTTAAAAACTTTGAGCAAGGACCCATTCACGCATGGGAAAATGAGTCCATGTAAAAACCTTTTAGACAAGTTTCTTGGTGATTTTTAGCCTCTCTTTTGTATGTCTATTACTATTTTCAGATCTGAGAATTGGGTTCTTGAAACTGTCTGTTTTTGAATTCAAGTTATTAATTCTTTAGTTAGGTCTTGCAGCATTATGGAAAAAATTTATTGTATGTTTCATTCAAGGATAGCATTAAATTTCTTTATTTTTCCTTTATCTTCAAAATTATTTCATAGTTTATTATCTTACATTTTGCAATTATTAGAAAATAAAATAAAAATAAAAAACATTAAACAAAACAAACAAAAATTGAAAGGTAAATCTTAGAGAAATAATATCTTTCAAACCCTTTAGTTGTGATGACTTTGAAATGTTAGATGAAGCCCTTGAGGACTTCATATCACCTATATAATCAACTAAAGCTTTGGTACAAGAGGATGCAAGCATAGAAAATCATGACAATCATAGTTTCTCTTCTCCCAATAACTCTCCTACTTGTGACAAAGGTAATTTGGTGCTAGAAGATCCAATTATTGAGTGTCATGAGAATATCATTTGTCCCTCTTTCAATACTACACTTATCTCAACAAATACTAAGATGGATGGCATAAATGAAGATGTTAAGTTCACATTAGACCCCCCCTCACTAGAAGGTCATATAGATAACTCAATTGAGGTTAAGAACACACAAATTGGATCTCCTTTAATTAGTGAGACTCCTAAGTAACCTCCCATCATATAACCACCTAAAAAGAAACTGTTATCCCTAGGATATATCTTGAAATTTACAATGGAACTTGAAAGTAACAATGTTTTGTAGCAATCAAGTTACAATACCATTGCTCACACATATAATTCAAGGAACAAATGCAACTATTGAAATTTCATGCTCCCCTTTGATTTACCATCACTAATATCTGATCTAAGAGATCCTACATTGGCCATCTTGCATGATTTTCTCCTTGAAGTTTCCTAAATTTTGTTAAGTCTCAGAATTTTGGGTTTTCGGGTTGTCTCTTACTCGCTTCCTTCTTTCCTTCTCTCCCTTCCCTTTCCTCTAATTCTTTTGGTTGTTATCCTTCAACCTTACCCATTACCCCTTACCATCCCTCTCCTATTCCAATTTAAATCCTTTTCTCCTTTCAGCCTTTGGCCTTTGGTCTTCCCTCTTCCCTCTTCCCTTTCCTCTTCCATCCTTACAATTTTCTCCTTCCACCTTTTGCCCTCGTCCTTTTGCCTTTAGTCTTACCTCTTACTACTTACCTTATTTAGGTAAGAGGTAAGGCTTTCTCCTATCCTCCGACCTCTGAAGGTCCAAGGTCCAACCTTTGAAGTCTTCAAAATTTTCAATTTCTCCCTACTCCCTTCTCACTTTCATTTTTTTCTTTTAAAATTTGGCTAAGTGTCAAATTTTTGGGTGCCCACCTTTGGCCTTCCCCTTTACCTCTTACCTTTCTGCAATAAGAGGTAACTCATCTCCCTTACCCCCAATTTTTCAAGGTAAGATGTTATGATTTTCAAAGGTAATCCCTTTCACCAAAGGTTTTCTCTAGATTTGACTAAGTGTTGAATGCTTTCAACTTTTAGGGGTAAGTCTTCCCCTTTACCTCCATTTTTTAGAGTTAATCCTTTCTCTCAACCTCTGATCTTGAACAGTCTAAGGTCTAACCCTTGTTGTTTCTTTCTTCTTCATGGTTCCTTGCTCCTCCTTTCTTCTAACCATGTGGTAAGTGGTTAGGTTGATGCCTGACTCCTGGTCGTCTGATCTCTAACATCTGACAGATGCATTTCGAGGGTACCAACCATTTTTTTCATTCTTGTAAAGGGTTCCTTTCAGGCCCAACACCCCAACCATCTTGCATTTTGACATGCTTTGTGGGCAACATTTTTAAGGCTTGATCTGACTTTTGAGTGCCTAGATCTGATTCTTGAGCTTCAAGGATGACATTTATTGCATTACCTTTTGCAAGTGGATTTCATGGGTTCCCATGCCCATTTATTGCTTTGTTGACTTTTTGGTGGATCCATGCCCTAATCATGATTTTCACAAGATGGCTCAAATATTGCACACATAGTCTTTTTGTCTACCCCTAGTTAGGGTTAGGGTTCGACTTATGCATCTAAGTTATGCCTGATCTATAAAGGAAAAAAATGTATTCATTTTTAGGGTTCTTGCTCTAGCTTCTCTAGGGTTTTCTTTGGTAGACTTGCAATTTTGTATCCCTGTTATTGTAGAGATTATATTTTTTCCTCTACATCAATGAAAGTGATCAAGCTTTCCTCTTCTCAAATCTTTTGTGTTTGAGTAAGTTTATTACCTTCATATTTTAGTGTTTATTGTATTTTTATTCATGTACGTTTGTGTTAAATGGTTTATAGTTTCTTTTTTGAGAAACCTTGCTTCCCTTCTAGCACCTTGTCAAACCCTAGCCTTCTTGTATGCCTTTGAAAATAGACCAAAAAAAGGGTTGTGAAAGTCCCTTACCCTTGTTCAATGATGTATTGTGTAGTCTAAGCTAGGAAGAAACAACCTTCTATCTTGGTGTACCACCTTCATTTCCCTTTAATGTTTTCCTTCTCCCCTTTTACTTGTGAGCTAATAGTGGTAGGTTTTTATGTGTTGGGTTGGACCAACACTTTGCATTGAGATTGAAAATGGAATCCAACCTTCTCTAGAGATTTGAACTCATACACACAAAGGTCCCACACCTTAAGGTCATTTCCATTGTGTCATTTGAATGTTGAGATTTATGCTCAATAGGGTGCAATTTCATGTGACAATAGTTTTTGGCAGACTTGGTGGGACTACTTCTTTGCATTATTGAATTTGGTGTTCTTTTCAATGAATTTTTCCTTTTGAGGCATATCTCCAAACACCATGGTGACTCTATTCAAATTATTTGGTTCAAGAAACCCAGTTTTATTTCATTCCATTGAAGAAGTGGTGCCATATTCAACATTCCAGCCTTTGGAGGCATTCTTCAAGCACCTAGCAACTTTGTAACTCTTTGGGTGACTCTTTGGTATGTACCCAAAATCATTTTTTGGGAATTCATGTACCTTATTTTCAAAATTTCAAAGTCTTTCCTACCATTTACATGCTTAAAAATGTTGAATATTTTAATAGAAACCACATGTACACTACACTATTTCATGATAATGCAAACTTTCCACCTCCCAATCAGCCATATTAAGTTGTTTATACCTACCAATTGATTCCAAAGAACCCTACTATTGTGGGTTCTCAACCTTCTCAAAATGCATAACACCCACCCCACCCTACTTATCTTCATGGACATTTACATATTCTTATCAGAAGCCCCAAGAGACTCATCACTTTTAAAATCAACCTTGTTTCTCTCCTACTCAACCTTGAAATTTTGATAATTTAAGTTCAAGTGAAATCACAAGCATTTTTCTTGATTTCAATAGGCATAATGATTAGCTTAAGAGACAACAAGAGCTTGACCTATAGCTGGCGAAGTGGGAAAATCAAGCCTATCAAGGGAAGAAAGGTTATTTCCCACAACATGATGAGTTTTTCCATCAAGCTCATTATTCATAGTAGTTGGAGGCACAAAGAAGGAAATAAAAAGAAGAGTTTACAACAAGAGATGTTGTTGCTATGCAAGAAAAAATAAAAAATTTCCTTTCCCTAGCACAAGCACCTAAGAGTCAAGCAGCCCCTTGTGTGCCTACTTTCATGCAAGTAGCTCTGCCATTTCAAAATAGCCTACAAAGGATCAGGTATGAAAACATAAATTTATAAGTTTTAGGAAACCTTACATGCCTCTTGAAACCCCCATTATCCCTCCTTTTGTTCCAGAATATCCTATTGTGCAAGAGATTTGCAAGCGCAAAATTTTTAGTTTCAAGAATCCTAATCAACCCCTTGAAACTTCCACTCAAATTCTTCTACCATCAAGTGGATCTTCTATGTTGGAGATCCTAATTTTTGTGAGTCTCCATTCCTCACAAGAACCTATCCTTGAGGAGGCTATAATTTTACTCCTATTAAGAAGCCCCTTCCAGAGCTTCAATAAGAGTTTCAATACCTTTTTGACCATTTTTCTCCCTCTTTTCCTATTTCACTCTTTAAGGTTGGACCTATGGTATGGGATCCTAATTGGTCAAAAGAATAGAGGAAGAAGTAGTTTTAGGCTAGGAGTGAATAGGTTGCTATTGTGGAGCCTAGGACACTCAAAATAATGAGTGTCCTAGTTTCTTACAAGAAAAAATTGAAGATGAAATAGTGTTGTAGCAATGAGGCATTAAAATAGTAAAGATAATTGATACAATAGAGGAATTAGTAATCCTCTCATTTGATGCCTTTCCTTTTTTTTTGAAGATGAGGAAGATAGATCAACTATACCTACATCAATTGAAGCCTCCAAAAGCTTGGTTTAGGCTTGATAGTTGAAGATAACTCCATGGTTTTGGAGTAGTAGTAGTAGATGTGTTTAGCCCCTATTATAGTGGATGAAGATCCACGTTCTGTTGAGTTCTATAGTTATGTGGTGGAGGATCTCTTTAGGGATGATTTAGAAGCTTTCTGCTCAAGCTTGGATGCCAATATTTCACCCCCAAAAGAGTAGCTTTGTGGGTAGTAGTATAAGAATGAAGTAGAAATAAAGGATATGGAAACCACTATATGCCACATAGCTAGTTGCCAAAAATAAAGAATTAAAACAAAGAGGAAATTTGAAGAATCTAGTTCTTCACTTGAAGTGTCAAAAATTTTAGTTTTTTTTTTTAATGAACAGTGCATCAATGCAAATGATTTTGTAGTTATTGAGAAACCACACACTTGTATGGAGAATGATGCTCCCATTTCTTAATTTATTTGTATGCTTGAGCTTCAAATTTTCTCTTTTGATGTGCCTGGGGAAGGTCTTTCTTGTGCAAATAAAAAATAAGATTTGGAATTTCACCATGTGAGTTGGAAATGTTCTCTTTTTGTTTTAGATCATGCATTGAGGAAGTCCGCAATGGTGACATTGGCTCAACCTTTTGTGAGGTGAATTATCTTCCCTCTACAAAAGGTTTATTCCTGGATGTTGAATTGCCTTCAAAGTTCACCATTATTGCTATATGTTCAACTAAGACAATAGTATTAGATGGATATAACACTTGCATCATATGGTCCCCCTGCAATGTCAAAGTTTACAATGAATTGATCCTTCACTTTGTAGGAATATTATGCATTTCCATGCATGTTGGTAGTAGTTTTTAGTGGTTGCAACTAGGTGAGGACTGCAATTATGAATTAAGGGAGTTTAGCTCCTTCAAAAGGTTCATATTTGACATATTCAAACTTCCTTTCTTTGATTTTTATTAGTTTGTGTATATATTGTAAATACCTTTCTTTCCATGAAGTTCTCTTGCATGTTCCCTACATTCTCCTTAAGGGAATGTATGCTCTTAGCTTTCATTCTTTTCTCCAAGTGTAGCTAGTACATGTTTTGTTTTTCTTTGAGGAGGCTCAATTTTATAAATCCCCTTCATGACTTTGTGCCTAATGAACTGATAATGCCTCTAGATCCTATGATTAGAAAAAAATCATCCCGCAAAAGTCACCATTAATGTTGAAATTTCATGGACCCCTTTGATGTCCCATCATTGATATTAAATTTGAGAGATCCTACATGGGTTATCTTGCATGATTTTCTCCTTGAAGCTTCCTAAATTTTTCTAAGTCCTAGAATTTAAAGTTTTCAAGTTGTCTTTTACTCGCTTCCTTCTTTCCTTCTCCATCGCTTCTTCTCTCCCTTCCCTTTACTCTAAGTATTTCAAGTGTCAACCTTTGGCCTTACCCTTTACACCTTACCATCCCTCTCCTCTTCCATTTTTTCCTTTCTCCTTTCAACCTTCAACCTTCCCTCTTCCCTCTTCCCTCTCCCCTTTCCTCTTCCATCCTTACACTTTTCTTCTTCATCCTTTGGCCTTCACTCTTACCTATTACCTATTACATTCTTTAGGTAAGAGGTAAGGCTTCATCCCATCCTCCAAACTTTGATAGTCTAAGTTCCAACCTCCAAAGTCTTCTAACTTTTTCCTTTCTCCCTTCTCCCTTCTCACTTTCATTCTTTTCTTTGAAAATTCGGCTAAGTGTCAAATTTTTGGGTGTCAGCCTTTGGCCTTCCCCTTTACCTCTTACCTTTCTTCAGTAGGAGGTAACTAATCTCCCTTAACCATGATTTTTTGAGGTAAGCCCTTTCCCCAATGGTTTTCTTTGAATTTGACTAGGTGTTGAATTCTTTCAGCTTTTGGGGCTAAGTGTTCCCCTTTACCTCTAATTTTCAGAAGTAATCCTTCCTCTTGACCTCCAACCTTCGATGGTCCAGGGTCCAACCCCCAAAATTTCTTTCTTCTTTTTGGTTCCTTGCTCCTCCTTTCTTCTAAGCATCTGGAAAGCGGTAAGGTCAACACTTGACTCTTGACCATCTGATCACTGACATTTGAAAGATGCTTTTTTGGGATCTAAACCATTTTTTCATGCTTGTAAAGGCTTCCTTTTGGGCCCAACACCCCAACCACCCTACATTTTCATGTGTTTTCTAGGTGACATTTTTTAGGCTCGATTTGAATTTTGAGCACCTAGTTTTGATTCCCGAGCTTCAAGGACAACATTTATTGCATCCCTTACCTCCTGCAAGTGGATTTCATGGGTGCTCATACCAATTTATTTCTCCTTGTTGAATTTTTGGTGGATCCATTCCCTAATCATAATTTTCACAGGATGACTTAGCTATTGCATGCACAATACTTGGGCTAACCCTAGTTAGGGTTAGGGTTTGAATTGCACTTCTAAGTTATTCCTAATCTATAAAAACAAAAAATGTATTCATTTTAGGGTTCTTCCTCTGGCTTCTCTAGGGTTTTTCTTTGGCAGACTTGTAATTTTGCATCCCTGACATTGTAAATATTGGCTTTCTACCTCTACATTAATGAAATCGATCAAGATTTCCTCCTCTTAGCTCTTTTGTGTTTGAGTAAGGTTATTACCCTCATATATGAATTTTTATTGTATTTTCATGCATGTATGCTTGTGTTAAATAGTTTATAGTTGTTGGTTAGAAGACCTTGCTTTCCTTCCAACACCTTCTAAAACCCTAGCCTTCTTGTATGCCTCTGAAAATCAACCAAACAAATAGTTTTGAAAGTCCCCTTGCCCCTCTTCAATGATGTATTATGTAGTATAAGTTGGGAAGAAACAAACTTCTATCTTGGTGTACCACCTCGATTTCCATTTCATGTTCTCCTTCTCCCCTCTTCCTTGTGAGTTGTCAGTTGTAGGTTTTCATGTGGTGGGTTGGACTAGCACTTTGCATTGAGATTGAAAGGGGAATTTGGTCTTCTCTGGATATTTGACCTCATACTTGGAAAGGTCCCACACCTTGAGGTCATTTCCATCATGTCATTGGAATGCTGAGCTTCATGCTTAGTAGGGTACAATTTCATGCAACAACAACAAGCACAAACCAATCCTTCCTATTTACCATTTCCTCTACCTATTTTGTCTAGTGATCCTCATTTTCCTTTACATGGTGGAAAGGAGTATAATTTTTATGAACAACTTAAAAATACTCCTACTAACATATCCTTATGGGATCTTATTCAAACATCACCTAGATACAATAGGATTGTCAAAGAAATTTTTCAAAAGAATGTATCCATTTTTATATGAATTTGAATTATATAGTAACCTCCTTTAATAATATGCAAGTATAAAATTTAGATATCACATTCCCTCGACATGAATTACACTCACTTGAGATCAAAAATAAACATGAGGCCTTAGTGATAAATTTTATCATTAATGAAACTATAGTTAGGCATACCCTCATAGACAATGGAGCAAATCTTAATGTGTGTAGCATTGATCTCCTAGATAAAATTTGTGTGGAAAACTAAGATTATTCAAATCAATGATGTTAATATTTGTGTCTTTGAAAATTTTAATAGGAAACCATTAGGAATGATCAAATTAGTTATTGAGGTCAGACCTGTAGTTTTTCCTAACCCTATCCATATCATGCCAAGACCTCCTTCATACAACCTTTTTCTAGGGAGACCATGGATTCATAGTATGAAAGGATTCCCATCTACTCTTAACCGTGAGATGAAATTTGAATACAATAGCAGGATATACACAGTTGAAGCAGATGAATAAAGGTATAAATTGCAAGCTCACCATGATCATAACACTTCCAAATCCCCTAATACTTTTATTTCAACTTCCAAAGTAGAACCTATACAAGTTGATGTTCATCCTAATTATCTTTCAGCTACAACAAAATTCTTTAGTGATGATTGGGGGTCATTATATTTTACATCTCATTTCAAAGAAGAGTCCAAAATCTTAGCCTCAAAGTCCAAAGATTCATATACAAACAATTCATCTTCAAACACATGTTTTAGTGAGGATTGGGGTTCATTATATTTTACACTCTCCTTTTTGAGAGAGTATAAAATATCACAATATAAACCAAAACAACCTTGTGTTTCATGTTCTCAACTTAGTTCTACATCAAAAACATCACCCCATGGTGGTGATGGGGGATCTTCAACTCCCATCCCTCACTAGAGGAAGATGCATAAATTTAAGAAACTTAAAAAAGGATTTATGTTCTCGTGAAGAAGCCAATCCTTCTCAAAAGCATAAAACCTCTTCATCTAAGATGGAAGAATGTATTTTTCATGGATACAAACTTCTTTCTAAATATTGATATAATGAAAAAATGGAGCAAAATTATAAAGAAGTGAAGTATATACCACACTTTTTCAAGAAAGATATAGGTTTATCACCTTTATCTCCATCTTCATTTAAGGCCTTATCATCTACTGTGTGTATGAGATCTTGTGATGAGAAATAAATTTCCCCTACTATCAAGAGACTATCATGTTGAGGCTTCTCAAAGCCCACTTTATTATTCTTCCTCCAAAAAGACAAAAGAAAATTTACAAAAAAAAACCATTATGTGCATACCATAGAGTGCATGGCCATTATACTAATGAATGTAAGGATTTGAGTAATAAAATTCAACATCTTAAGGATTGTGGTGCTCTTCCTTGTGTTGATGCACCTATTTCCTCTAATTAATAATAATTTTCATCCTATCACATTTCTCATCACTATGTGGCATTAGTAGCTTTATGTTTTTTTCTCATTGCCATTCATGTTGGTACAATGTTAGGTGCAACCATATCTATCATGGTAGAAACATGATAGTTCTTGGTGGTTGTCTTTGTCTCTATGATTGGGGGCAAGGATAACTAGTTTTTTGAGGTGTGAATTCTTTTGAAGGATCACCTCTTCCTCTCTTTCTACTTAGAATTCCCACATAGCAAGTATGTTGATATTTTAAGTGGGGGGCATATTGTCTACTGTCCATTGTTTGCATGTTCCCTTATTAAGTGATGATAGCATACAAAGTGTGATTATTAGATTGGCATTATGTTTATTGAAATCAAAATTATTGATATTGGCATTATTTTATCAACATTGGCATTAACATTTTGAAATTTAGTACAACATTAGCATATTATATTGATCATGTTGTGTGGTGCCTTAAATCAAACTTATCAGGAGGTGTAACTTTGGTATGGTTAGTGCAATGGGATCCTATAAACCTAGCATGGATTTCTTGTTGTATAGTGAGATCCTATACAAAGGCATGATTTTATCACTTAGCCACTTTTTGGGGCTCACCTAGTGGATGATAGAATTCACTAGCCATTTTGAGTGTATTTTTCTAAAGGCCACCAAGCATAACACAACTTTCTTTCCTATAGAGCCATGTGTTGGAAGGATGTTTCATAATACAACTTTCTAGTCCATCTTTCTTTCATCTTTGCATCAATTTTGGAATTGTATGTCTATGTATCTTGTCTTGCTTCTTTATATCATACATCTTGTGTGTGTGCCTTTGTGCTTATGTTGGTTTTCCATGCGATCTTAGATATTGGGGGCTTGGTCACCTCCTTGATCTTTTTCATCCTATCCCATCGATATTTGTGTACTTGGACCCCTCTTGACACATATTTGTCTACTTTAGTGTGATTTGGTGTATTTGTTAATTCTCTCACTAAAGTGGGGGCTAAATGTAGTGTAGAAAAATGTATCCCTTTACATTTTCAAACTTGTTTTGTCCCTCCTAATTAATAGTGCCTTAATTTAGTGTTGATAAATGTATCCCTTTACATTTTCACACTTATTTGGTGCCTTTTAATGAAATTGAGCTTAATTATGCCTTAATAAGCCCTATTTTACATCTACAAGCCTAATAAATTAAATTTTATAAATGGGAAACCTGACAATAATTAATGCCAACACATAATTAAATAGCTTGAGCAATGTGTGTTCTACGAATAAGGACTTGGGACCCAATCACCCATGGGCGAATGGGTCCTCCATAGACATTTGAACCTATTTTTGAAACATGTTTTGGTGGTATTTTTATCATCCAAAATCTAAATTTTGAAGGTCGGCTTGTAATGTTTTAATTTTGAGGAAATAAGGATAAATGTTTATAAATACAAGATTTTTTTATCAAATCAACTAGAAGTTTTGAAGAGAAATATCACGAGAGAAAGTATTATTGTCAAGATCATTCAAGAACATATTTCTTCATCATTTGTTGCAACATTCAAGATTTCAAGCATCATGTCAAAGTTAAATGTTCATTCATGCATTTTTTTGGAGCTAACATTGTGATGTAGGTTTCAAGATCTAATGCAAGCATTCAAGTTAGTGATTCAAAGAAAGATTCAAGTGTCAAGATCCACATACATTAAATCCATTTCATGCAAGTTTCAGTCCTTCAAAGATCTCCATTATCAAGGTTTCTACAAGGGTTTGTTGAGTGGTAACATAGCTCTGTTCATTCTTAATTCCCTATTTCATTTCATTATTTTATTTCAAGGTTTAATTACCAAAATGTGGTTTGACCAAGGAAAACCCCTATTCATCCAAAAAAAGCATTTTTCCCTCTATGTCTATGTTTTGTAGTGAAAAATTACAAGGTTCCATTTGTTGTCACCTTTTTTGTCATCTCACAAAAACTCAAATCCCAAATTTATTTACGGCTATCTAACTCTGAAACCTAGAGGATATAGAAGTGTAGATGCAGGAGTAGAGGACCCAAAATCCAATTTTAAAAATCCCTACAAAGAATTGTTCACCCATCGGAGAATGAGTCTTAGACTACCTCTCAAAAAAAAATTTTGGTGATTGGTAAATAGTATTCTCCCCTTCTCAAATCCATAGGAAGCTTGGTGTTTCTATCAGTATTGAGCTTAATCTTCAAGATCTAAGCTGTAGCTTGCATTTTTGAGTTGATTTACTATTTTTAGTTTCTCCCAAAAGTGTTATTTGACCTTGATGACTACCCTTCAAGCATAAGGAAATATGAAGATTCTCACATTGGCTTGATTCACCTAAGCGTTGATAATCAATTCAATGTGTGGATCTTATTTCCAAATGAAAGTAGAAAGATAGGGTTTATTTCCACCCTATAGACTTGTGGCATCAAAAATTGGACACTCTTGAGAAAAGAGACAATTTCACGCTTAATTTGGACTTACTTTTAAGTACCCGTGCATTATTCATTCTTCAAAATGACATTTATTGGCCCCTAAGAACCATTTTTTTTTTATCTAGAGGACCGTTTCACTTAAAAATATGTAAATCCCAACAAACAACACTTAATTCACTCATATCCTGAAAAATCATCTCTAAAAACCACTAGTGGGACACATTCACCACCTTGGGCGAGTGAGTCCCCTCTGGTGGGAGCCATTCGCCAAGGGTGGCGAATGAATCCCTTTTTGGGAAAAATTCAATTTTGAGTGGGAATTTAATGAATTCAATTCAATTTTTCAGTGGATGTCGGCCTCTTAGGTCTAAATAACAAAACAATTAGGTGTTGAAGCCTATAAATACACACTTTAGGTCATTTTTCACATATCTTAGCCATTTTTACAAAGCAAGATCAAAAGTCAAGTATCAAGAGTCTTTCACAATAAGTTTCATTAGCATTTTCTATAGCAAAGTTGAAGCTTTAGGGTAGAAAACTATGGTTTTTGTAGGTCTTCAAGCTCACTTCTTGTTCAAGATTCAACATTGTAAAGAGTTGATGATGGATGCCTATAGTGAATCATGGTGAAATCTAGGTTGAGGAGATGCAACTAGCCATCAAATCACACCTTAAGACTTTTTTTCAAAGTGATTCCAGCTTCCATTCTCTCTCTATCTTCATATTAAGGTTTGCATTACATTTGCATGTCATTTACATTCATTTGATATGTTGTAGGGTTTCTAGCATTGAATTCTTGCATCATTCAAATCACATTTGTTCATGTTATTCTAGCACATGAGAATAGGGTTTTGTCATACTTCAAATTTTCCTAACCTTTGACACACTTCTGGGTAGAGTTTTATGCATATTTTTATCCATTCAAGGTTTGATTACCTAATTAAGGGTTTGACCAAGGAAAAATCCCCTTAGAAAAAAAACTTTAAGCTATTTTGTAGGTATTTTCTGAGATTCTGATCTAGGTTTTCGACAAGTGTTGTGCAGGTGAAAAGGTACAAATCTGAGATTTGAATTTGGAGAAAATTGAATAAGGACCGATTCACCATGGATGGTGAATGAGTCTCACTAGAGGTGCCTATCAGATTTAAGTGCAAATTCTAGTACCCATTTAGTAGAAATCAATTTCTAGGCAAAAAACCCTGACTTGGAACTAATTCGTCCAGGGTGGCAAATGAGTCCTGGGTCAACCAAAAAGTCAACTTTTCCAAATTTTCAGAGTGGTTTCTAGTCTTCATCAGTCTTCCAAGTGCACACATTTTACATTACATCTTTTTGTTTAGTTCTATTTGCAGTTTTGTTCATCTTTTCAAGCCTTTTACAAATGACATTGTGTTTACAAATATTGCACATTTGATTAGTTTTTCATTCATAATCAATCAATTTTATCAATTAGCTACATTTAGATCATTGTATTTAGTCATAATTACATCATACATTCCTTAGTTTGAGTGAACCACCATAATTTTTGGGTTCTATCTCTCTCCTTTTAGGTGAAAAACCCTAAGAGTGTGAGAGAAGTACATAGACACACCTAAAATTGTTGGTTTGGGACTTACCTTTCCATTTTGGGAAATACCCTATTTTTTTCCATTTCACAACCAAAGATATAAAATAAATTCATATTTTACCAAAACATGCGTGCATGATGATACTTTTCTTTGAATATGAAATGAATGGATAAATCTAATGTAAATTTCAACCCTAAAATATGATAATTGACTAATTTTAGATGCAAAATCTTGAAAGTGATTACTTTTGAATGTCAATTTTTATTTTAAATAATGATTTTTTTCCCACTAATTGAACTAGATGCAAACATTTTTGAATCATGCAATTTCTAAATCTAAAAAAGAAATTTGTAAATTGAAACAAACTGATAAAATAGAGATAAAACATTGTACACAAACATGGAAAAACACTTACATACCATTATAGGTTCACCCTAGGGAAAATGAGTCCTAGGATAGAGTTCTAGAAAAATAAATTTTGAATGTAGGTATGTGCAAGATCATGATGGACCAAAAAGTGTGATATGATGGGTATGTGTAGGATATGTGGCTAACAACTTTTTTTTTACCCAAAATTGATGAAATGAAAAGGATTTTTAAAGGATATTCTCAAATTTCCACCAATATAAATTATGCTTTACTTTGAATTTAATAAATAATTATTATTCATTTTCTATTTGAATTATGACTAAAGTCTTGATAGATAGGCTGACTGAAAAACGTCTATAGCTTTCAAACAGTATCACATTTTTTGAATTTCAAACATGTGTTACATTCTATGCTTTGCATACTATAAGATTAAAAAAAAAAGAATTTCATGAAGTTTTGACCAAGTTAAGGTGGTCAGACATACAATTTTTTATATTTTTTAAAAAGTGTAATAAAAAATCATAATTAATTATTTACTTGGAAAAAATTACAAAAATATACCACATCCTAAAATGAGTCCCTACTTATATCTAAAATATTATAAAAACATTATCATTTTATTGTGGTTAGGGTGGTCGGACATACACCTACTTATTTTTTCCCTAAAATTTAAGTACTATTGCATTGAAATTTCAAATTTTCACCAAATAGTTTTTTTTTTTTTAAATAAGCCTAATAGTTTAGAAACTAAATTCAATTTACTACATATTCTATTCTTACATATTTTTGAAATAATATAGTTAAATTATTCAATTTTTTATGTCAATTTTCCTAACTCTGATTTTTCTAATTTTTTTGCCACTTAAGGGCTTGCTTTTTCCATGATGATCCTACACATACCCATTTTTAACTTGATACTTTAGCTCACTATTCCTAGTAGCAAACATATTCTTCAAACACAAATTTTCCAGAAATATGATAAAAATACAAATGCAATTTTATGATAATGTATGAATAAAATCATAACTTTTT
The DNA here is from genome assembly GCA_007258455.2 of Sequoia sempervirens. NCBI lineage: Eukaryota > Viridiplantae > Streptophyta > Pinopsida > Cupressales > Cupressaceae > Sequoia > Sequoia sempervirens. The sequence goes on from VDFB02270651.1 coordinate 502,501,379, forward strand.
TTAATGCAATTTTGAATGAAATTTTGATCTAAATGCCTAAAACACACTTTAATGCAAGATATTATGCAAAAAGTGTGTAATATTTTTGAACATTAATGAATTTAGATGATAAAAACATGTAATATATAACCCTAAATGCAATGCAAGACAAGATGATGCAAAACCTAGATCTAAGGTTTTGAAGATATCCAAATTAGAAAAGGTATGATGTACAATGTTGGGTTCACCAACATGATGAAAAAGACACCTTAAGAACATTAAGTTTTCCAAAATTAAATGGAGAAAAAGAGAGAAACTAAATAATACTTAAGAGATCCACAATAGTTGTGTTTCCCTAAGGGAATTTAATTAGGAAATGGATCCCAAGGAGTAGAGATTTAATTTCAATCTCAAAGGTGAGTCAATCAGACCTAGATCATAGTTCCTTTAGGGTAGTAGGATAATGGGATAGGTTTGCAACCAATTTGAAATAATATGCAATGCTCCAACTAGATGAACAATTAGACCTCGAACATGAAATATAAATTCCTGAAAGTATAGAAACTAAAATTGTAGCTTACGAGAAGATTTGTGAAGGGTAAGGACACATTTACAAGTCACCAAAAGTTGATTTTGAGATTTATTGAACCATGCGAGTTCGCCTTAGGGTGAATGAGTTCTATTACAGGCTTCTAAAAATTCATTTTATAGTCCTCTAAGGCAAGATCCTAGCTTTTGTTTTACATAGGTTCCACTTTCAGTAAGTTGGGGATAAATTTTGAATCTATGTTTTTGTTACATGACAACAATGAACACAACAAATGTAAGATGTTAAAATTTGTCTTCAAGATATTCAATCCTTCTTCAACCTATAATCTGCACATGCCTAGAAGTAAAAATTGTTGTATTTGAATTGTGGTTTTCCTTAGTCAAACCCATGTTTGTTAATTAAAACTTAATAGAAAGATAATGACAATGGAGAAGGAATGATGAATGAACACTTTCTTGCTACAACTCACCAAACCTTCAATGGCCTCCCTTAGAGGACTGATGTCAAACACATCACTCCAAGGAACTTGATCTTTATTTGCTTGACTTGAGGATCAACAATGCATAGTAGCCTTCACAAGTTGATACGAACATGTACATAAGCTTAAATATGATGATAGGATCTTGATTTTTGCACCAAATGATTGAGAAATCTACTCTTGAATGCTCTTGACAATAATATTTTCTCATGTGAATCCTTGCAATTGATCCTTAGAATGTCTTAGATTTGAATGGATCAAAAGACTATGTATTTATAGTTGCTTAACTCATTTCCAAAAAAATAGATTCCAAAAGATAAAAGTTGCATATGAAATTTGAATCATTAAAGGACTACCAAAACATATTTAAAAATAGGTCCTATAGCTTAAATGGGACCAATTCACCCTTGGACGAATGGGTCCTGGCCTAAAAATCTAGGGCACTCATTCTCCAATGTGATTAAAACATTAATTTCATTAATTAAATATTGGTTTCCCTTTCATAAAACAAGATAAATAAGGGTTTGGAATGCATATTTTTTCAAATTAGAAGCTTAGTTAAGTCCAATAAATTAAGGGACCGAAAAAAAGTGTGAAATTGTAAAGGTATACAATTTCCTACACTACACATACTAGTTAAAATATTTGTACTAATTTACATTACATTGTGTAGAAGACATATAATTTCATTAATTATGACAAGTATTTGTGATATTACATGAATTTTTTGATCAATCCTTTTATCCTTCTTATTCATGTATGGACAAGAAAAATAATGAAGAATAAAATATCCTTTGATGTGACTTATCATTTTCAATACTGTATGGGCTAGGGAGAGGATTTACCAAAAAATATTTCAAGTGGTATTAGGTCCTTAACCTTGTATTGTGTCCTTACAATGGATATGTCCAAAAAATGACACATAGATTGCATCCTACTTGTTAATATACTTATAACACCAACATTTCATACTATTTTTAGATTAATCATGCATTATCTAATAATTAATTAATCTTTAATTGATTATTAGGCTAATTTATTCTCATGCACTTTAGCTAACTTAAGAGTGTTGTTTTATGTTAACTAGAGTAATCTATTATAAGATCGTTCTATCTTATCACATAAGATGATAACACTTGTCATGATCTAGTCCCTTTATCATTTAGGTTTGATCTTATAAAATACCCTCCCTCATTGTATTATCTCTCTTGAGGTTAATTTTGTAAGTTTTTCTAGTTGAGGATATAGCAAATTATTATTTGTAGTTCTCTTGTATGGACAAAATTTGTATTCGTTGTTTGATCTTGCATCTCATGTTATTCAAAATTCTAACAACTATTATCCATGAAAGATTTATATTGCTCCTTTGAAAAAACTAATTTAGACTAATAATTCAAAGACAAAAAATGTGTGCAAAAAAACTTATAACCATTGGCTATTCATTTCAAGGAAACATCATATTGGAAGAATAGAGATGAATTTTTTTTGTAACATGTATTCATATAATCTTATCAAGAAGCAAAGTATTACAATAGAAGTTAACATAGACACAATACACTATGTATTTCTTATTATAGACTTAGTACACATTTATCATTTTTACCAATTTCAAACCTTATTACAATGTAAAGTCCCTCTACTTTAAAAGAGAAACTCCAATGTAGAGACTTGTTTGATTGGTGACTCTTGTCCATGCCACAATTTCATGATGAGTAACTTTGTAACAATATTTTCAAACTATTGAATTATATTGGTTATGATCCAACTATATTCCCAACCATGTTACATTGATGTGAGGAGAATCATGAAACTCAAATATTTTACTACTTTCCTTTGTGTATCAGTGAATTAAAGAAGTTGAGAACCATTAAAATTATTTACACATACTTAAAACACCTTTTTCATCATTTTTTAGTAAATGAAAAACTATTTTAGGGATTTTTGTTGTGTGCAAACCACTTGAAATATTGAAATAATTTGTCATTCTTCTTCTTTCCTTTTCTGTTAGGATTTTGGTGAAAAGAACTTACAAACCAGTGTTTCTTATTATAATACAATACACTATGTATTTCTTATTATAGACTTAGTACAAATTTATCATTTTTACCAATTTCAAACCTTATTACAATGTAAAGTCCCTCTACTTTAAAAGAGAAACTCCAATGTAGAGACTTGTTTGATTGGTGACTCTTGGCCATGCCACAATTTCATGATGAGTAACTTTGTAACAATATTTTCAAACTATTGAATTATATTGGTTATGATCCAACTATATTCCCAACCATGTTACATTGATGTGAGGAGAATCATGAAACTCAAATATTTTACTATTTTCCTTTGTGTATCAGTGAATTAAAGAAGTTGAGAACCATTAAAATTATTTACACATACTTAAAACACTTTTTTCATCATTTTTTAGTAAATGAAAAACTATTTTAGGGATTTTTGTTGTGTGCAAACCACTTGAAATATTGAAATAATTTGTCATTCTTCTTCTTTCCTTTTCTGTTAGGATTTTGGTGAAAAGAAGAACTTACAAACCAGTGTTTCTTATTATAATACAATACACTATGTATTTCTTATTATAGACTTAGTACAAATTTATCATTTTTACCAATTTCAAACCTTATTACAATGTAAAGTCCCTCTACTTTAAAAGAGAAACTCCAATGTAGAGACTTGTTTGATTGGTGACTCTTGGCCATGCCACAATTTCATGATGAGTAACTTTGTAACAATATTTTCAAACTATTGAATTATATTGGTTATGATCCAACTATATTCCCAACCATGTTACATTGATGTGAGGAGAATCATGAAACTCAAATATTTTACTATTTTCCTTTGTGTATCAGTGAATTAAAGAAGTTGAGAACCATTAAAATTATTTACACATACTTAAAACACTTTTTTCATCATTTTTTAGTAAATGAAAAACTATTTTAGGGATTTTTGTTGTGTGCAAACCACTTGAAATATTGAAATAATTTGTCATTCTTCTTCTTTCCTTTTCTGTTAGGATTTTGGTGAAAAGAAGAACTTACAAACCAGTGTTTCCCTTTTTGGAAGTTTCTGAAATTACAAAAAAAAAATGACATCAAAAACCTTGCAAATATCTATGCTTTCTTCCTTAAAAAATTTCATACTTGATTATTTTAGTCTTTTACACATTTTACAAACTAAAGAACCATGTCAATCTTTCATAGAGTTTGTGAATTAGATAAATTTACAACAATTGAATTCATATGTGCCCTATTTGTTGCACTTTTAGACTCTTTGAAAATTGGAAATCCTTAAGAACTTTTGTTACATTTTTGTAAATTTTGTGAACTCAAAAAATTACCAATACAATGAACTTGGATTTTTTAATTTTTTCCTCTCTTAGGGATTTATAGTTTAGGAAAGCAAGTAATCAAGGGTGATAGGGAAGTCATTCGAGATGGGAAAAATTTGAAAGGGGTTCCCTAATAGGAATAAGACAATAAAATTTCAAGATCGAGGAGTTGATATGAGGTTTAACACAAAAATTTAAGGAGAAAACTAGAAACAAATCAATCTTAAGCCTTTTGTGGATCTTTTAGATTTTGAATAAGAGTTTGAAAATTTAATTTTCCTACTGTAACAAGTAATTTTATCACACTAGGTGTTTGTTTCCCCACATTATCAAATCCATATATAGATAAAGAATCAGGTTGAATTTGACTCTTATCTGCTCCAAGATTGTCTAAAACACTTACACAAAAAAAATTGACTGATGAACCATTATCGATGAGGGTACGACTTATGCCATTGAACCTATTAATGGCAACCACTATCATCAAAGCCTCATTGTTTTTATCAATTTCCAATGGAGTTAACTCAACTTGATGAAATGTAATGTCTAAGCTGACTAAGTTCACACCTTTATTTAGGACTGGTACATTGTTTGGTTGCACACTAGGAGGGATAAAAACTAGTTGTGAATCATTTTGAAGCATGCTATGATAATTAGGTGATGCTTGAATGAGATCCCATAAAGAAATATTAGCAAGAGTTTTTCGAAGTTGTTCCACAAGATCATACTCCTTTCTATTGTGCAAAGAAAAATGAGGAGCACTAGGCAAGATAGATTGAGGAAATGGTAGTGAAGTATGCATGTTTTGTGGTTTCATATTATTCCTCATGTCATATGTGTGAGAAATAGTATTATAACTTGGTTGTTGTGAAACATTATTACTACAATATTGCCTTGTAAAATTCAAGATAGCCCCTAGAGGTGATGGTTTGTGTTGAGGTGGTCTTATACAAAGAAGTGGCTTAGGAGATGACTTGGGATGTCCAAGAGGAGGTATGGGATATCTAATGGCTAATTTTGAATTCATAACCTCAATGGATGTGAATTCTTGTTGATGATTTTCCAATGAGGTGGAATCAAAGGTTGAATTAGCCTCTTCATATATATACCATATTGCGAAAGACATGTATCTATGATATCATCTTAATTTGGCACAATATCTTTCCAAATGGGAAGAATTAGGAGAGGGATAAATAGGATTCTCATTATTCTCAATGAATATATATCCTTTTACCAAGATAAATTCATCACAAGTGTGAGAGGTATCAAGAGATCAACTATGATTATCATGATTATCCTTGATTGCACTCTCTTTCACGAAAGTATTTTCAAAAGTGGGAGAGATGTTGGGAGATGAATATAGACTAGGCAAGGTGATGTTAAGGAATGTATCAATGATCTCATCTCGTGCCACAATATTCTCCCAAGTGGGTGGGGTAGGGGGAGGGAAAAACAAGATTCTCATGGAACTTAATGATTGTATCTTCTTTCACTAAGATACCCTCCTCACAAGTAGGAGAGGTATCAAGAGAAGAAAAACTATGATTGTCATGATTGTCTATGGTTGCATCCTCTTATGTTATTAGATTCATACAAATTCAATGGATATTAGGAGGGTAACTAACATGCTTGTCAAAGGTTTTATTTTGTTTTCCCAGATTATTCCTATTAGTAGGGAAAATATAATCATACAAGACATGTGATACTCTATGAAAGCCATATGTTTGAAAAGGAAACATGATTTTATTTGTGAAAAAATGAGAACTAATCTATCCAAAATATGGAATGGTTAAAAAAATGAACACAATTTTCGTACAAATCTAATGATTTTAAATACTAAAATGCAACAAAATCTTCATGAGTTTGCAAAAAATAATACAAAATGACACCTTTTCTTGCACATACAATAACTATTTTTTAGAGCTTCAAAGTATAGTTTGAATATCAAAAACAAGAATTCAAAATAGAGATAGTGATGCATGCAAAAGTCTATTAGGACACCTAGGTAGGGACAAATTTTCCCAAGTGCAAATGAGTCCTTCCACAAATTTTTTAAAAATTGAAAATTGAGTTTTTAGTTTATTGTTTGTGTTATCTATTTTAGATTGCAGATTGTGATTTCCATGACAAATATCTCTAGATTTTTATGTCTAAATGAAAATGCAACTAATGAGAAAAAGTGAAAATAATTACAACTTTTTGAATGCAAACTTAACTGAAACTTTGATCGAAATGACTAAAGAACACTCTTAATACAATTAACATGAAATATAATTTGTGTAAGATTTATGCAACATTTTTAGATTTTTGTGAGTTAAAATGATGCAAAATGCAATTTTAAATGATGAAACATATAGTTTTGAAACCATAGATGAAAAGAAAAATCTAGATCTAGGGTTTGAAAAGACTACTTTGAATCAAAAAGTTTATAGTGTAAGAATGTTGGGTTCACCAAAATGAAAACATAGAAAAAGGCAATATGTGGTGGATATGAGTTTTTGAAGTTTTAAACACAATTATACCTTCTCTATTTTCATTAGAAAAAGAAATCTCCCACGGATAGGATTGAATTTCAACCTTGAGTTGAGTCAACCCTATGGGGAGGATCTATTGTTTTCTTATGACAAAAAAAGATTGAAATGCACTTTTCATAGATGAAAATAAAATACCTAATGAACTGAATTATGTGATGTAAAACTTGAAATGAAAATATTAAGGATAAAAAAAAATAGAAACAGTAAGCTCTAGGTAGATCAGAGAAGGGAAAAATGATGTGTGTTAGGCCCCAAAAATAGGTGTTGAGTGTCCTACAATGATTCACTCTCCCTAGGGTGAAGATGGATCTTTGTACATGGAGTTTTCTTAGCTTCTAGGGTCCTTTGGTGCAGGATCTAAGCTTATGTTTACCCCAAATTTTACTATCAAAAATTTAGAAATAAATTTTGTTAGTTTCTGCATGTAATGACATAAAAGAGTTTGCCTCTTCCTTGCTTAATTTGGGAATAATTAATGATAAACTGGATTTAATGTTTCTTTGATCTAGTGTTGTGAGGTGTTTTACACATCTTCATTAGGTCTTGGGCCCTTCCGAGCTAAATTAAATTAATTGTACCTTAATTTAATGTTGTAAAGTGTATGTATTTGCACCTTCACACTAAATTTAGGAGGCTTGTAAATCAAGTGGGCCTAATCTAGTGTTGTAATGTGTTGTTCAGTTTCACATTGGATCTTGTGCCCTTTAAAGCTAATTAGACCCAATTTTTCCTTAATTTAGTGTTGTAAAGTATATTTATTTATAATTTCACATTATATTTTGGGCCCTATTTCCTTTGTGACCTTTACATCATCATTAATAGGCCCGTATGACCCTATATTGTGCATCCAAAAGCAGATTTTAATAAAAAACCTGACAAAATCAACATATAAACTTAATTTATGCACTCCCCAACACTCTAGCTCTTAAAATAGCCCTTGTGGGACCCATTCACCACTTGGGGCGAATGAGTCCCATTTAAGCCATTTTCAAAGTTTGAGTGAGAAAAATTGCACTTTAAGTTCAAATTTCTCCTATGTCGACCTTGGGGATCAAATTAATGGTCATTTGAGTGGATTTCCTATATAAAAAAGCTCTCAAATCATTATTCCATCATGCATTCATGTTATCAAGTCAAGCAAGAAAGAGTTAAGCATTCCAAGTCTTCACACTTGATCATCAAGATAGCTTTCAAGATCAATTCTAAGGAATCCAAGGGTAGATTCTTCATCTATTGTTGCATAAATTCAATATCTATCATAATGTCAAAGATTATCAAGCATCAAGCATGTTAGTGAGCTAGTTTTGTAATGTAGCATTAAAAATCCAAGATCAAGCATTGTTCAACTCCTATTGTCAAGATCAAGATCTATATCCTTCATTTCCATTTCATGTTGAGTTGAAAATTTCCAAGACATCATTCAAGGTATCATTGATCTTGTTTCATGTTCTATGTTTCATTTTTCATGCTCATCTTCTATTATTTCATCATTTGGTTTAATTACCTAAAAGGGGTTTGATGAAGGAAAACCCCTATACACTAACAATCAACAAATTTTCTTCTCTTTGCATGTGTGATTGCAGATCTAGGTGTCTTGGAGCTTGAAATATCATTGAAGTTGTCTCCCAATCTACAAGGTCATAATCTCTACCAAAAAGTCACCTATAGCCCTGAAATTCACAGTTTCAAATCTAGAAATAAAGAGGAACAAGAGGAGTAGACATTAAGAAACAAATTCAAACCTTTAAGTTTCATAAAACCCTAACTAGACTCATTTTACAAGATTAGAAAATGAGTCCCATTTTGGGACAATTTTGAGATTTTTGTGGTTTTGGATACCCTTTTCCAAGAAACTCGTTCCTGTACAGAAAGCTTGATCTAGGATTGATTCACCTAGAATGGCGAATGAGTTGTAGTAGGCCAAAATTTTATGATTTGCAACATTTCTAGTCTTCATTCAACCCTCTGCAAGTTTCTAGGTGCACACTTCTAATTTTGTAGTTTTTGGTTCTAATTTGTATACATTTCTAGGTCATTTATTCATGTTTCATGCATCACTATGTGTTTTCATTTGATCTTATTCAGCCCCTAGGATAGCTCTTAATAAGATATCTTTCTACATTGCAAAGAGATCTCAAGGGTTACTATTGCATGAAATTGGAAATGTGTGTGTGGGTATGCTCTATGTCGTAAACCACATGCTAGCATCTCTGTAACCACTTTTTCTCCATTTCACTCTAGCATACAATTTTTTATGACAACTTTGAGAACTTCACAAAATTTCTCCTTTGATCAATCTTCAATCTTTCTTCGCCTGAAAATCTACACATAAAAAGAGAGGGAAAATGTTTATTTTCATGTGAATACGGGTTCTCTTGGTCAAACTCTAGTTTGGTAATTACAAATTTATAATGAAGTAAAGATAAAATATAAGGAATAATGAATGAACAAGACTTGTTACAACTTACCAAACCCTCAATAGCTACGCTTAGAGGACTGAAGTATAACACATCACTCTAGGATTGGATCTTTCAAGATGTGTCATAGAGAAAAGGACCATTTTCTTGAAATGAGATTAATTGGACTTAATGAGACCTTGATTCAGGTATTGTGATGCATTTTATTCATCCACACTAGATCTTGGACCCTTTAAAATTGGAAAAAATTCTTTTAATGATGTCTTGTGAAGGTGTTGTGAAGTGTTGTAAAGTCTTGTAACAAGATTTCATGCTTTTATAGGAATAACTTCACTATATATCCCTTTCTCATGCTTTATTTGACTCCTTTATGCCCTCATATGCTTTAATTAAGTGTATTTTAAATGTAAGATAGATAAACAAAATTAAACGCAATTTAATTCCCGACACCTATTTTCAGGTCCTTGGTGGGACGCATTCACCATGGGTGGTGAATGAGTCCCCCTTGGCTCCAAATTTAAAATATTTTAAATTTCCTTTAAGGTTTTTATTCAAAAACACTTGATGTTGGCCTGTGATGAGGTATGAATGGGTAACTAAGGCACAAGGTTGTATAAATATGTTTTTTTCTCCTCATTTCACATCTCTTCCTTATTCATCTCTTAATTTCTCATCCACCAATTCAATTTCATAATCATTATTCATCATCCATCACCATTCTTCTATCTAAAGCTAAGCAAGTCAGGGCTTTCACATTCCAAGTCATCAATTTAGCTTCCTAAGACATCCAAGGGTAGATTCTACATGTTTTGTTGTAGAATTTCAATATCAAACATCATGGCAAGGTAATATATTCCATTATTGCATGTTTCATTCCATTCTTTCATCATTTTGGTTTAATTACCTAAACGGGGTTTGAACAAGGAAAATCCACATACCCTAACATTCAACATTTCTTCTTCTCTTCTTGTGTGTATGCAAATTTAGGTTCTTTGGAAGCTTGGAAATCATTGTCGATCAAGTTGCAAAGTTGTTAAAGTCCCCTCTTCGTTCAAAAAGTCAAAGAATCAACAAAATCTCATTTTTAGACCCATGAATCAGAGTTTCGAAAGCAGACACCTATAGGGCATCAAAGTGCAAATCGAAAGCTCCAGAATTTATTTTTAAAAATAAAAAAATTCAAAAGTGGACCCATTCACCATGAGTGGTGAATGAGTCCCATTTCTAGGTTAGTTTTATTTTTTCTGCATTTTCTGAGACCCTTTTGATAGAAACTGATTCTGACTCAGTTTACCAAAATTGGGATTGATTTTCCCAGAATGGGGAATGAGTCCCTCCAGGCCTGAAAAACATCATCAAGAGAATTTTAAAAGAAATTTTTAGTCTTCATCAAAGTTCTAGGTGCACATTTTCAATCTAATTGATTTTTGTTGCAATTTTCCATTCATTTGTAGGTGATTTTGCATTACAAAATGTGTTTTGAAGCAAGTTGTTTTCCTTTAGTTTTTATTCATTACCCAATCAATCCTATTAGTTTCTTGCATTCAAACATTGCATCTAGGCATTTTGAATCATTTTCCATCCATATCACACTAATCGTTGAATGTGAACATAAGCATTTTTGGACCCATCTTTCTCCTTTTAGGTGAAAAATCCTAGAAGTGCTAGAAAGAACATAGGTCCCAAAAATATATGTTTCATTTTGGTGAACCTATTTTTTGAATCCCCTCTTTTATGATTCTGAAGTCCATTAATCATTCTATAGTTGGTTGCATTGCATTTTGCACTAGTTAGCTTGCACTCTAGAGTTTAATTTTCACATGCGTAAAAGTGCATAATAGGTTTCCTTTTTGCATCTTTCATCATTGAACAATTATGAAATTATGATTTTTCACTTGGGTCTACATCTTAGCACTTAGAAAGCATCCAAATCAGTCACAAATTTCTAAAAAATCTGAAAAAATTCCATGTTGGGACTCATTCACCACCTTGGGCGAATAAGTCCCTTCTGAGCCCTAAAACAACATTTTACAAAAATCAGAAAGTTATTTTTTAGGCTTTAGTCTTGTGCCTTAACTTGTATATATTAGTTAGTTGCATTTTTGTTGCATGAATTTTATTAAATATCACTTCAATTAGCTCATTTCATGCATTATTTAATTTCACTTTTTCCATCACAACCTATCATTTCTTGATAGTTGCATTTTGTAAACAAACACTTGATTGCATTGCATTGCATTGTACTTTCTTTCATTTTAGCATGTTTTCTTTCAAAATATATGCTCTTGATTTGATTAAACATGGATTTTATAAGCATAATATCCCCTTTTATGAGTTTTCTTTTGACTACCATAATAAGGACTTTTAGAAACAATCCTTTAATACAATCCTTAATCTTACATTACCCATTGGTGAGAATGGAAATGTAGACAATCATAACTCACATACTTGTTCTTCTTCTGATAACTCTCCTATTAGTGATGAAGGTATTTTGGTTCAAGAAGTCACAAGCCTTGAAGGTATTGATTTTCCATCTCCTTATTCCCCTTTGGATGACCTTACATAACAAGAGCATGAGATCATAAACACATTCCTCAATATCACCTTACCAAGTCTCCATGACAATCAATCTTTTCCATCTCCTAATACCCTCCTCAAAGTAACGAGGATAGGTAACTGTTGTTAGAAGATAGGCCTACTAAGAATCATGACAAACTTGATCCTCTCTTCCCTAATGTCCCTATCCTATGGCAAGATTTATTTGCAAACCATAATGGTTCTTCTCTTGATACCTCCTCCACTTGTGATGAATCTACTTTACAAACCTCAAACTTGGATGAACATATTACAAGCTCTCCTTTTAGGGTAGATAATATGGAACAAGAGAATGAGCCCTTAATGGAATTGGACATTCCTCATTCCCCTTCTCGTAATCCCATCATTGACCATTCCCCTATTGGCAATGAAGTTATTGTGGAAGAACAAAGCCTTACTTGTCAAGCACATGTGGCTTATTGTTCTCCTAAAAACTATCCTCCTAGGGAGAATATCATGACATTGGACTATGGAAAGCAAGTGGTTCTTGATTTCCCTCACTTAGAGATACATACAAACAAGACTGCTAAGGATATGAATGCATAAGTGTTCATTTGATCCTGTTTGATCAATAGAACACATACATATCCCATAGGACATCTTCATAACCCTCTCATCCTTTACCCACCTTCATTCAGTCTCACACAACACAACCCTAACTCCTTCACATTTAATGGCCTCAAACATCATCCTTCCCAAAACATTCAAGCTATCATCTCACAAAATTTTCATGATTGGAATTCATTAGATTTTGTATCCCCCTATAATAAAGAAGAAAAAATCTTGCAATCTACAAAGTCTTGCATAGTTATGAAATCTAGGAAAGATGTATCTATGGCCCCAATCACACAACCAAATTCTCCTCTTGATCAAGAAGGTATCTTGTCCAAATTTCTCCATGATAACTTGATCACCCTCCCTCCAAGTTCTCGAAAGAAATGTTATTCCAAGACTTCATTTTGTGCATATCATAGAGTTCATGGTCACTCTACTAATGAATGCACTACTTGGAGTCATAAAATAATTTTTTTTTAGGATTTTGGTATGCTTCTCTGTATGGGGGCATCTCATTCCTATAATTTCTATTTATTTTCACTCTAGCATGCATCTCATTAATCATTTCAGCTCACCTTTTTCCTGCACTCAGTGGGGGCAAGGGGTTTGGCAAGCCTTGTCCTTGTATGTCACTTGTGATATCCTCCTTTGGCTAGTCATTAACCTTTTATGAATACATAAGAGCAATCTTGGGATGTGAATGACATGCCTTAAGTTGGCTTGCATATGACATACTTCCCCTTTTCATGATGTAGCTTATCGGAAACATATTACTTGACATAGGGCTTTCCGAGTAAGCTCTCATGTCTTCTTCTTTCTTTTCTACTTTGAAGAAATTGCTCATAGTACAAGTGATCGCAACTGCTTTAAAGTAGGGGCATACATCACCACTCACATTTCAATGTGTGATTTTATTTTCTTGTGGTTCCCTCTCTTGAAAGCATTAGGTACAATGTTACCCAGGATGAGATCATTTTCACTTATCCTCTCTTGGAGACATTGATCATGATGCTACCTAAGATGATACCTTGCATGAATTAAGCAATATCCCTTTCAACAATCCTTACATTATTTTGCATTAACAATGTCTTAAAGTATCAAAATCTTATTTTTTCCTTTTTGGCACCTTGTTAAAGTTATTAGGAGCTATAACTTTGATATGGTTGAGCAAGAAGCCCACCTAGTGTCATGACTTTTCCCCATAGCCACCTTTCTCCTTTTTCTTGCATACCAAATAGTGTATGTATCTTACCTTTTGGGATTTATGACCCCACAAATGATCAAAAGTTTCATGGCCCTAGAGTGAGTATGTTGTAGCCTTCTCACCGTGTGAATGACATGAAGTTCTATGGCCCCAGAGTGAGTACATCTTTTTCACCCTATCTTTCTTTCCATCTTGCCTTTGCATGACTTTTTATCTTGGGGGCTTGACCTACATGTGGATCTCTCTTGAATTTCTACTTTAGTGTGAGTTTGAAGCAAGTCCATCCTCTCACTAAAGTGGGGACTAAATGTGTTGTAGAAAAAAGGACCCTTCGCTTGACATGATATTAATTGGACTTAATGAGGCCTCAATTCAAGTGTTGTGAGGCATTTTATGCATCCACACTAGGTCTTGGACCCTTTCAAATTGGAAAAAAATCTTTTAATGACATCTTGTGAAGGTGTTGTGAAGTGTTGTAAGACATTTCTACATTCTTCTAGACTCTATTCATTACAATTCACCTAAAAATCATCTTTCCATCACTAATCAAGTCTTATTTTGAACTGTTGTAAATTCTTGTAACAAGATTTCATGCTTTTCTAGGCATAAATTCACTACTTGTCCCTTTCTCATGCTTTATTTGACTCCTTTATTCCCTCATATGCTTTAATTAAGTGTATTTTTGAATCTAAGCCCGATAAAGAACATTAAATGCAATCTAATTCTCGACACCTATTTTCAAGTCCTAGGTGGGACCTATTCATCATGGGTGGCGAATGAGTCTCCCTTTGCTCCAAATTCAAAATATTATAAATTTCCTTTTGGGATTTTATTCAGAAACACTTGGTGTAGGCCAGTGATGAGGTATGAATGGGTAACTAAGGCACAAGGTTGTATAAATATGTGTTTTTCTCCTCATTTCACATCTCTCCCTTATTCATCTCTTAATCTCTCATCAACCAATTCAATTTCATAATAATTCTTCATCACCCATCACCATTCTTCTATCTAAAGCTAAGCAAGCTAGGGCTTTCACATTGCAAGTCATCAATTTAGCTTCCTAAGACATCCAAGGGAAAATTCTACATGTTTTTTTACATACTTTCAAGGTCAATGATCATGGAAAGGCAATATATTCCATTATTTCATCATTTTGGTTTAATTACCTAAACGGGGTTTGACCAAGGAAAACCCCCATGCCCTAACATTCAACATTTCTTCTTCTCTTCTTGTGTGTATGCACATTTAGGTTCTTTGGAAGCTTGTAAATCATTGTAGATCAAGTTGCAAAGTTGTTAAAGTCATCTCTTCATTCAAGAAGTCAAAGAATCAACAAAATCTCATTTTTAGACACGTGAGTCATAGTTTCAAACACAAAACACCTGTAGGGCATGCGTATGTGTAGGATCATCATGGAAAAAATAGGCCCTTAAGTGGCAAAAAAATCAGAAAAATCAGAGTTAGGCAACTTGACATAAAAATTTGAATAAGTTATCTATATTATTTCAAAAATATGTAAGAATCGAATTTGTAGCAAATTTAATTTAGTTTATAAACTACTAGGTTCATTTAAAACAATAAAAAATTATTTGGTGAAAATTTGAAATTTCAATGCACTAGCACTTAAATTTCAGGGAAAAAATAAGTAGGTGTCTATCTGACCACCCTAACCACAATAAAATGATAATTATTTTTTATAATATTTTAGATATAGTAGAGGACTTATGTCCCAATGTAATGCATACTTTTTTGTAATTTTTTCCATGTATATAATTAATTATGAATTTTTTATTACAACTTTTAAAATCTATAAAAATCTAGTATGTCTAACCACCTTAATTTGGTCAAAACTTCATGAAATTATTATTTTTTAATTAATCCTATAGCATACAAAGCATAGAATGCGATGCATGTTTCAGATTCAAAAAATGTGATACCATTTGAAAGCTATATATGTTTTTCAGTCAGTGTATCAATCAGGACTTTAGTCGTAATTCAAATAGAAAATGAATAATAATTATTTATTAAATTGAAAGTAAAGAATAATTTATATTCATGGAAAGTTAAGAATATCTTTTAAAAACCCTTTTTGTTTAATCAATTTTGGGTAAAAAAAGAGTCGTCACCTACATACCCATCATATTGCCACTTTTTGGCCCACCATGATCCTACACATACCAACATCAAAGTGTAGATTGGAAGACCTGGTATCCAATTTCGAAAATCCAAAAATTAAAAAGTGGACTCATTTTCCATGAGTGGCAAATGAGTCCCATTTCCAGGTCAATTTTATGTTTTATGCATTTTCTGCCACCCTTTTGACAGAAATAGATTATGGCTCAATTTACCAGAACTAGGATTGATTCACCCAAAATGGTGAATGAGTCCCTTGAGGCTTGAAAAACATCATCAATGACATTTGAAAAGTAATTTCTAGTCTTCATCAAAGTTCCAGGTGCACATTTTTAGTCTGATTGATATCTGTTGCAATTTTCCATTCATTTGTAGGTGATTTTTCATTACACAATGTGTTTTCAAGCAAGTTATTTTCCTTTAGTTTTTATTCATTAGCCAATCAATCCTATTATTTTCTTGCTTTAAAACATTGCATCCAGGAATTTTGCATCCTTTTCCATCCATATCACACTAATCTTTCAATGTGAACATAAGAATTTTTGGACCCATCTCTCTCATTTTAGGTGAAAAATCCTAGAAGTGCTAGAAAGAATGCAGGTCCCAAAAATCTATGTTTAACATGAAATGGCTTGATTGGATTCTTTATTTGAAATTGATCTAATGCTTGAATTCATGAAACCTACATCACAATGTTAGCTCCAAATCATGACATGAAGATACATGAAGTTTTATATGGTTATATGATATTGATTGCTACTATAAATGATTGATAAATTTTCTCTTCAATGCTCATGAAAATAATATTTTCTCATATGAAATTTGAATTATGTGTGCTATTTAAATTGATAAAATAACTATGTATTTATTTATGTTAATCTAATTACCAAAAAATTAGATTCAATAAACTAACATTTAAAAATTGAAATTGAATTATTAAAATGCCACCAAAAACATATTAAAAATTAGGTCTTGGCACTTAAGGAGGACCCATTCACCCTTGGTAAAATGGGTTATGGGACATAAATCTAGGACACAATTTCCAATGTGTTTAAAATTATGTTATCTTTTGTCCAATATCAGTTTACATTTCAGAAAATGGGAATAATAAGGCTTAGGAATACATAATTTAGAAAATTAGAAGCTTAATTAAGTCTTATTTAATTAGGGGACCCAAACATAGTGTGAAAATTTAAAGTACATTTTTGTACACTACAGATGGTTATCTATCTAGTTAGTTGTCCTTTATGTTCTTCATAAATACCTTCTTGGTCCAAATACCCCATTATTTGTTGGCCAAAATACCTTAATCAACCAAAAGATCCCCTAACACATCAAATTTTACTTTTTTTATACCAATTCACTAGGAAGTTGAACTAGCAATGAAAATAGTCTAATATAATTATGTGGTAGAATTCAATTTTTTTGAATGTTCCTATTGGATTCTTCCATTAGCCCTCATCATTGGTCAAAGACCTTAACTGAGGTCCAACTTTAGCAATTGTTTACTCAATGTGTCCTTTCTTTGGTTGGGTTCCGAGGTTAGATGACGTATCAAGCTCATTAAACCATTAAGAAAGGATGTTTCTAAAGGTCCAACAAGAGTATTGACCCATCATGTATTAGTCATTGGATCTAACTCTTATCTTTGTTTATTTTCCAATATTACGTAGATTTCATCCCAAAACCTTGAATCCATTGTTCCCCAAATCATCAATGTGTTGGGGTTATCCCTAGTTCCTTACCCATTGGGGTGCTATAATTCTTCATGACTCTATACTCTTTCTATTAATTACAGTCATGTATCAAGCATCAAGATTTTTCATGATCCTACGTTCTTTCTGTTAGAGGGCATCAAGGGTATCATATTCTTGAATTATCGAATGCTCTTAGACATATTGGTGATATGAGAGTGGAAAAAACTCTATTAAATTAGGGTATTAGATAGATGAATACCTCAAAATTTACATACTTTTAGATATACCTAAAGTAATCAATATCTTCCCAAAAATCCAATAATCCCCTTGACAATAATGAACCCTTTACTTAGCCAAATTGACAAACTTTTATCCCACACTAGGATTCCTTCAATAATTTCTAGTATACTTTCCTAAAGAAAGAACCATGAAACACATGAAAAAGTTCTAAGAAAAAAACTAAACTAGAAACTGAAATCTAAACTAATTTTTTTTTGGTGATGCATGATCACCCTCAAACCCAAATGCTCCTACATCACTATTAGAGTTATATGCTACTTGTACCTTATAATCAAATGAATCTTGTATGTGCATCAACCAATCTTGGTATGTGTACTTTGATGCTCATGATGTGTTGATGGATAATATTTAATTATTAATATTTTCTAAAAAACCTTTAATATTATTGTAATATCATTAATAAAGATGTTAACTTTAGTAGGTAATTAGTTCAAGTTATGGTTACATAATTATTGAATCAAATTTGACTTTCACTCTCCCTAGAACATATGAGTTACATGTATTTGACTCAGTCATAGTTTTATGATGTGGGATTCACTTGAGTTAATGGTTTCTCATTGAACCACTTAACTTTAAAGTTGTGCATGCTAGGAGTTACAAAGTCAATGATTCCAAATGTAATTGATTTCTATCTCTTGAATGCTTATGTAATTGTATTATGGAGGTATAGGGTTTTGCCTTAGACAATGGTTTTGATAAAAATTGGATTTTGGGAACTCTTTTTTGTTTTCTCTTCTCATTTCTCTATTTTAGAGGTATAAGATAGATGTTTTATGTTGTATTTTAGATAAATTAAGGTCATGGGACCAATATTTTAGCTAAGGTCTTAAGTGGATTATATTATCTAACATTGTTTATTTGAATAATGCGAGTTCAACGATCTCTTTGGTGGTGGAATTATTTTTTGGAAAGGTTTCTCCATGAATTTTTTTGTGAAATATGTTACATATGTGTTCATTGATTATAATTTTCTTATACATGTTTCTCCTCATATAATTTAAGGGTTTATCATGTCATACTTTAACTAGTCTATTATATTTTCACTATTTGTATATGATTTCACTATAATAGTTTACTCTCTTTCATAACCATTTAGACTTTATAGGTTGATAAGAATGTTCAAATATTGTAATGCATCTAAAGTTGAATTTCTTAAGGGTTTTGGTAACTCACTATTTTCTACTGTTTCATATTTTCTACTTTTCATGGTTGATCTCATCTATTTATATTCATGTTGAGTCTTTATTAGGCCTTTCTTCAAACTTTATTTAGTAGTCTTCATACTTTTGGTTACATTCACTCCTTTTAATTCCAATATCTCTTCAACTATTTTAGCTTGTTATTTTCATTATTTCATTATCAAGGTTTAATTACCAAAAATGGAGTTTGATTAAGGAAAATACCCATTCACCCTAACACAAACATTTTTGTTTCTCTCTTTGTATGTTCAAATTTATAGGTAAAGAAATATTGAAAGTTGATCAAAGGAGAAATTTTGTAAAGTTGCATAAGTTGTCATATGTTTTGTCAAGCTACAAAAACTCACTTATAGATTTTATTTTTGGCTTTCTAACAATTAAACCTAGAGAAATCGAGAGCTTAGATAAGAGATTAGAGGACTATAAAAATTGATTTTGAACTTGTGCACTAAGACCCATTCACCCCTAGATGAATGAGTCCTAATATAGGCCTTGGAACCCACTTTTTATGATAGGTACACACTATTAGGATTTTCTTAGTTCTGTCTACAAATTATCTTTTCTATTCCTATTATGATAGAACTTTACATATCAAGTATTAGGTCACATAATTCATTTAGTTAATGGACTTTAAATCATTCCAAAACATTGAAAATAAATCATTTCTTTCATAAGAAAGAAAATCTATCCAAGGTCCAAAATAGGGTTGACTCACCTCAAGGTTGAAAGTCAGTCCTATCCCTTTGTGATATTCTCTCTTTCTATTGAAATTAGGGAAAGGTGTGTTTGAATCCTAGGCCATTTCATTATTCCATATTGATTGAATTCATTCCCCCATTTTCCCTCCATTTGATTTTGGAAAATGTAGCATTGTTAAGGTGGATTGTTGACAACCATTTCATTTTGGTGAACCTAGCATTATACATCATATATTCATATTTGGAAGTCTCTAAAACCCTAGATCTAGGAATTTTTTTAGTTTCTTTTGCATCTCATTTAAGGTTTTAAAATTATATTTTGCATCATTTAAATTCAGAGAAAAACAAAAATGTTGCATACATCTTGCATATATTTCATATATTATTCTACATAAGGGTGTCTTTCAATCATTTACATAAAAAATTTAAGTCAGAATTGAATCTCAAAAGTTGTCATTTTTTTTTTCCTTTTTCCATCAAATTACATGTTAAATGCATCATCAAATTCTAGAAATCTATAGTCAAAAGAATGTATTTGCAACCTAAAATAGAGAACTTAAATATCAACTCAAAAAATCAAACTTTAATGTTTCAAATCCTTGCACAAATACCCACTCGCCCTTGGGTGAACTTGTTCTTGTACGGGTAAATTTTTGAATTTTTGGGTATAAATTTGTCTCTGTCTACTTTATTTCTTGTTGTTTACATATCTCAATTTCATTTTTAGAAGTTACTATTTTTGTAGTTTTTTGCATTTAAGTCGATCAAAACAAGTGCATTATTGAAAAGTAAAATTTGCATTCAAAATACATCATTTATAAATTCTTTTTGCATCTTACGATCACCAAATATGAAATTTTGCATAAAAATTCATTCATAATTGGATATGTGTTTTGGTAGAATGTGGATGTCCTTAAAAATTTTGGTTGATGTCTCAAGTTGTGTGTTCAGTGATGATTATAATACAATTGAACCTATTCATGATCCTTCACCTCCTAATGAATGTCCCTATGAGATTGGCATCTTAGGTGAAGATGAAGATAACATGCAATAATTAATCCAAAATTTCCTTCACACCTTAGATAACAATACCTCCTTTTACCCCTCCATGCAACAACTAACACCTTCTATAATCCCACCACTTGAGATGTTTGGCCTTTTGTACCTTGAAGTTGAATCATAAACTAAGCCTAAACCACCAAGCATGAAGGAATGTATTCACAATGATAACATTGATACTCTTGTATCCTATGCCCATAGAGTTACCAATACACCAATCAACTTAAAAGATATTTATGGTCAAGGCTTTAGAATATTAAACAAACAAGGATGTGACATAACCAATGCACATGAGATCCATCAATTGCTTGATGGAACTTCCAAAAATGGGTGGTTAATGATTAAGTGCAATCAAACCTACTTTCCAAGCTATTCCACTCAAAGATAACCCTAGACATCTCAATGTAAAAGAGAAAGAGATCTTGAAATAGTGTTGTCCTAGGGGATATATATGATTTAATTAGGGGTTTACCAGTAGTGTAAACTTGGAAAAGACAATGAAATGCTAAATGAAATACAAAACCCTAATTGAATGCAAACTAACACTAAATGACCTAGAAAAGTGAGAAAAATAACACAAAAAATTGTAAAATAGAAAGTGTGCACCTGGGAATCCAAAGAAGGCTTAATGGAGATCTAGAACTCTAGAAAATCTACTTTTACTGCTGACTGTGACTCATTCACCAAACTGGGAAAATCATTCCAGTTCCTGGGAAATTGTGTAGGAATAGGTTTCAGAGAAAAGAGTATCTAAATATGCAAAATCCTAAAATTTGACTGGAACTGGGACTCATTCACTAGAAGTGGTGAATTAGTCTAGTTCGACTTTTCTATAACTTCAAAAGTTGATCCTAGTATTCTTTGTCTACCATGTCCTTCCTGATTGGTTTCTGGATCTGACTCTCTAATTTGCAACCTATAGGCCTTCTCCAAGGCTTGATGACAACTTTGAAAACTTTGAATGATTTGTAACTTTTCTCCAATCTCACTCCATATGTAATATGTGTGATATAAGATGGATTCACTGCACACAGGTCTCTTTATTCCCAAGAGATCACCAGGGAACAAACTACCCTCATACACCTCAGCATAAGCAAGTCAATGAAAATGTAGGGAAGTATACTCAATTTATGTTTTAGAGGAGGTTACTTCATATCCTGAGAGAGTGCAACCCCAAGATTCCTACCCTAGATGAGTGATCTCTCAACCAAAATATAGTAGCTAGTTTTAGGATCCCAACATGGTGTGTTGTTGTCTATAAGATGTGTTGGCATCTCAAGCAACAGAGGGATCAAGAACTCAAGTGGATAGAATTGGGTCTTACTTCTAAGCTCAAGTCTGAGATGTACTAAGCAAAATAAATAGATAAGAAACTAGAAACTATAACAAACACAAGGGGACTTGGAGAGATCTTACCTTGCACTGAATATTCAACTCTTCACTCACACGCCACTTTTCACCTACACACAAAAGAACAAGGGGAAAAGGTTGGGGCTATATAGGGGCCTACCTCAGTCAGACCCCAATTTTGGTGTTCCCACCTCCACGGACAACCAAGTTGGAAAGGAGTGTAAATGAAGTAAAAAAAGAGTGTGGTTAAGGAAACACCTACTTAGGAGTAGAACCCACACCACAAGATAGTAAATGAACAAGTAAGGAAGGAGAGTGAAAGAGAGAGAGAGAGAGATAGAGTGTGTGGGTGTGTGTTACCCATGGGCCTAGACCCTCTCCAGATCACACAAACACACCATTGAGTGCTTGCTTGAGAGTTGTTGTTGCTGGAGGGACCTTAGTCTGACATGGCTTCGCTTGTGAGAGTGCTACTATCAAGGATGAAGATAACTCAAGACTAGAGCAAGTAATAAAAGATCTTGATTGAATGACTTCCAACCCCAAATGAGAGCAAGAAAGGGGTTTTTAATGAATTGAAGGCTGACAAAGAGCCATTACATCTGAAATCCAATTGCTAGGACACATGTCAAAAGATTCAAGATTCCAGATTCCCCATTTCAAACTCAAAAAATTGCTAGGACACTAGCGCATCAAGCAGATGTCCATGCACCATGCAGGTGTCCAGAGCCTATATTTTCAAGAAACATGTCATCAAGCTTCTATTGTCCTACCACAAGTCTCCATGGAGTCAGAATCATGAAATTTTGACTCATGGGATTTTTGTCATTAATGCTCTAAGGTGTCATAAATGCTCTTCAAAAATGAAAAATGAGGAATCACCCCTAGGTTCAATTCTATGAAATTAGGTTTTTTCCCCCACTTTTGTGTGCTCGATTTTGAAAAAAATTAGCCTCACTAAAGTAGAGAAGAAAAATTTCACCTGAATTTTAATTTTTATAGATTTGTGTGCCAAGAAGAAGAGGTTGTAGATGCCACCGATGTCAAGCTAACCTATACAGAGGGTTCCCCCAACATCCAAGCTCAACAAATAGCAACAAAGCAGTCATGAATTTTTTTTCAAGACTTTAACTTGCAAAACTCAAATTTTGGATCAGCCACAAAAAATTGGAAGAAGTTATAACAAAGAGAAGAATGATCAAGAAAAACTTGGCGATTCAGAGGAAAAATATGATCAAGAGGTGACTATTTTCCCCCTCCTAAGTTTTCCGCTAGCTTGGTGGGATAAATTTGGGAGAAACTTGGGAGCCACAAAATATAGGAAAATTGGGCCCTAGTGGGGCATATATATACCTAGGTGGGCCCCTAGAAGGGTCATTTTCACTATTCGCTGCAAGCAAATTGTTGAATTTTGTGAGAGAAAATTTAGCAAAATTCACAATAGGAGGGAGTACGAGGCACCAAGGTTGGAGTAGCTATACAAGGACATCACTGAGGGTCATGAGGTGGACTAGTTAGGCCTCTAAGCCTCATTTTTCTAGATTTTGGCTTATTTTTAGCACTTTTCTAGTTGGTAAGATGCAAAGGCATCCTTTTTGGGCACTCACGTCCAAAAACCATGTTGTCATCCATATTCTATGTTGAAGTCTAGAGTCTACCCTATCGTATTGGGGACACGCTAACATCCTGAAGGTGGCCATGACAGACAAGGATGCATGCGTGATGAATAGACATCTGCATGACACACATAGGTCCATTTTTTTTGTTTTCATTATGAAATTTGATGTTTTGTTTTGAAAAATTTCACCTTTCACAGGAGTACCCAGAGGTTCAGGAGCATCTAGGAGTGCGAGCATTCTGACTCATTCATGAGCAGAGGGACCATCTATCAGATGATGAGATCACACATCTAGAGTAGGTCAATCTCTGGCATGTATTCACCATGCCAGATATGCGATACCATGGGAGGATGCTCATAGCCTTGATGGAGTAGTGGGATTGCTACCATATCATCTTTCTAGTTGCCTTGTGGGGAGATGACCAACATGCTTGAGGAAGTCTATTAGATCCTTGGACTACCCATTTGTGGATGGTAGGTGGCCCTAGATGATACTCGATCGGTGCAAGAGCAAAGGGAGGAAGTCCTTTATTGCTCGGGGTAGGAAAATGATAGCGATGGGGCATAGGTCACATATATATGCACTAGTATGACCAAGTGAGGACCACTACACCACTACTGCACTCGGTTATTTTTGTGACCATGGAACTATGGATCATGATAGATGGATGAGGCTCACACTTGAATGGAGGCCTCATCCATACTATTAGAGAGATGGTTGAGCATAAGAAAGCTTTTTCTTGGAGGTGTAGCATGTTGGTGCACCTCTACTAGGAGTTAGGTTGGTATGTTCACTATGAGTACTGTAGCCTTATTGTGTGCACAATTTTATAGGTTGGGCCTTCTCCCACATCATATGCACCCAACTAGTCATTTTTTCTAGTGATGACCATATCGCATTCCCATGGCCCACTAGTATGACATGACAGGCCAGTGGAGATTCAACAATCTATAATTTTGGTGGTTATAATTTGATATTGTTGCTATGGATGAGGTTTGGTGGAGACCCTACCATTTTTTTTTATGGGTAGATGATGATAGGTATGTGAGGAACCTACAACAAGACCCTTTTTGGTAGGTCTCTGTGACTACATTATAGTGTCATACTATTGGAGTTGGGTCATCTGACTTGGCCATCCTCTCATGATTGCACTAGATGTACCCACCTAAACTAGGGCCTATAGGAGTGCAACGAGGGTCAACGATCATGCTCATCCCACCATCACTGATGTTGCCTCTTCTGATGTTGATGAGCTTGATCAGGATTTACCACCCATAGCGGCACTGGATAATGTCAGGGTAGTTGTTGATTTTTTGCAATCGTGAAAGAGGCACCATCCTACTCTTGTATTCAACAAGGGTGCCCTGAGAGGGGACCCTGGACCACAGGAGGATTTTCCTCCCTAGCACCTATAGAATAGAAGGAAAGGTCATCAACAAGCTAATGGGGAGGAGGAGAGGGCATAGGAGGAGGAGGTGACACCTCAAAGACTGAGGCAGTGGAGGAGATCAGACCCCCTAGTAGCTACTCCTATCTCTTTAGCACCACCAACTCCTACTGTTCTAGTAGCAATGACCTTAGCATCACCAGGAGTAACTACTAATGTTGGTGACACTAGCCCTAGCACCACTCCTCAACCTAATCCTATATGGTAGCCAAGGGAACTAAGTATACATAGTACATTGTTTATGTTTATGTGCTTTTGATTTCTCTATTTATGATATGTATACATGTCATGAGATACTAATTTTTCTTTCTTTCTCTATGGTTGCAAAGGATGCACAGGGATGGACTAGGCTAATGACTCAGTTTATTTTAGAGGTATACCATGACGTGCTGATCCAGGGGATAGTTTTCAAGACTTTTCAGTCAATATCTATAGGATGAGATGCCCCCACTTTCAAGCTAGTAGCACACTTGAGGACTGCCTACAAGGAGTAGGGCACATAGATAGTCTAGTTGATTGCAAAGTTGACTACTATTTGGGGATAGTGTGACTAGCTATTGGGGGAGCTATGGATGGAACTTGATGAGTAAGATGTTGTAGTGCGGAGGGACAATTCCACTGAGTAGGCATGTGAAACCCTCTAGAGTTGTCTTGATGACCTCAGTGGGTAGCTGACAGCTATCACCCCGATAGAAGTTCAACACCTAAAGGATGAGTTGAGGTAGGAGAAGATGACTATAGTCTCCTTAAATGGAGAGATTAGGGGGATATAGAAAGATTTTTCCACATCATGATTGCACTAATCCTACTCCATGATCAGAGTATAGCCTCTCCTGAGGGTACCAGAGTAGTAGCTAGAGCCAGAGGGCTCTAGGAGCCATGCACCACAGTGATAGGGGCTCATCATTATTAAATAGGCACATGCAAAATAAGAGGGTTGTGAATCAATTGTCACAAAATTCAAACTTAAAAATCAACACTTATTAATTCCACAACCACATTGTTCTGTTATTAAGTAATAGCATGAAACATAAATAAGAGAAAGTAAACCAACACAATGAACACCATATTTTTTACATGGAAAACACAATGAGGGAAAAACCATGGTGAGGGTTAACTCACAATATAAAAGATTATAAACATAATACAAAGGCTCACTACCAAGGTCTCATTGCCCAAAAGAGGACTCACTATCCAAATAAAAACTCTCACTACCTAAAGAAAGGACTCACTCTCTAATAGGGAAGCTCATTTCCTATAGATATAAAAGGGAACAAAAAATTCACCACTACAATTAATGCACATTCACATGATTGCAGAAACCTTTAGCTCACTACCTTCAACACACTGAAAACTTCTATCACAACTCACTCACACAAAAACTTTTGCTCTTATGATTTTTGGCACACTTTTTTCACTTTGCATCACACTGTCATACATCTCTTCATATTTCGACTTACTTTAATACCATCCTTAACCTTAGAAACTTTCTCCAAGGTCAACCACAAAACATTATTTCATAAATTCAAATTAGGTTGGAAACTCAAGATTCCCATAGTGGAAAGGAATAAGAGTAGACCAATAAAAACATTTTTCAATATAAAAAATAACATCTTGAAACAACCACATGCTTCCTTAATTTAATTTTATTCTTTGAATGAAGTGTAAACACCAGGTCGGCCAAACCTAACGAAAAAAATGATCATTGATGTACATGAATCTCGACAAGAAGATGACACACGAATGCCACGAAATGCATCCTTATGCATCAAAATATATCTTAGAATCTTCTAGATTCATCTAAAATAAAACAAAAAGCTTCAATCACTTAACACCTTTTGCCAGTCCCTCCAGACTATATAAACTCACACAAAAATACTGAAACATGACTTTCAAATTACCAATCTTCAAGCCACTTTTCCAGAGCACAGAAAAGACCTTCACAAGACATATTCCAAATCCATTAGATCTAAAGCAAAATAGAGAAGAACTACAAAGAAATAATATTTCTCCCAATCCTTAGAAGATCAACTCTACCAAAATAGTTCACAAACTAGTGAATGCAAATTTCACATACCATCAAGCCAGAAGCTAAAACTCAGGAGATATCACTACTAAATCTTCATTAACAAACCTTCAAATCCACACAAGCATAGGATAAACATAGGATAAATGTAAGGCACATATCATAGAATATTCTAAACACTTTCATCATTTTGACATCTCTTCTTTATTTAATTTTCTCAAAAGCACTTGGAAACTTATCAAACTAACCCATAGATTTTTGGGCGTGAGGTTTATAGGCTACTCTTGCACTCTTAGGATGTTTCACCTAAAAGGAGAGAAATGAACTTCACAAAAAAGTAATGTGGTTCATTCAAATTAAGATGTGTATGATGTTATTAAGGCTAAATGAGATGATCTCAATGCAACTAAGCTAATTAATTGATTGATTATGAATGCAAAACCTAAGAAATATGCAATGTTTAAAAAAATAATTTGATACGCAAGAATGAACTAAAGTATGAACAAATGAAAAATAGAAATAAAGAAGGTTGAATCAGAGTGCACTTGGGAGTTTCATAAAGATTTTGGAGTGTTCTGAATGTTGACATAGATCACTAAAATCACCAGTGGGACTTATTTGCCACTAATGGCGAATCAGTCCCGCTTCTGATGAAAACTTCTAGAAATAGGTTTCTAAGTGTCAGGATCTAGTATATGAAAAAATATAGTTTTCCATCCTTAAGGTGGGAATCATTTGTAACTGATGGCAAATCAGTCCTCTCCCAAAATTCTATGAAATTAGGGACTAATTCTATAGCACTAGATCTGAGGTTGTCTACTTGTCGGGTTGATTGAGTCAAATCTACAGAAAAATGGACTGTAGGTTGTAGTTGACTTGAAACACTTTCTTGACTTCCTGACCACTTTCAACACCAAATTGCTTGATAAATCTGCATACAAAATTTTGAAAACACACATGCAAAAGGGGAAAATTGTTTAAGGGTTAGGTTATAGGGATTTTCCTTGGTCAAATCCCACTTTGGTAATCAAACCCTTAATGAAGAAATGGAATGAAATGAACAAGGAAAGATGAATAAACAACATTCAAATGTCGTAAACTCACCAAACTTGAAGAAATTTGAAGATATATCAATGGGGCCTCCAAGATACTTGATTGATGTTTGATTGAATGATGCATAGTTCTTGAATGCTTTAATGAATGAGTGAATTAGTGAACTTGATGAATGGGGGTTAAAATGGATGTAAAAACACTTATTTATACACACTTGTGCCTTAGTAACCCAAAGATACCTCATCATAGGATGACATAAGGTGATTTTGAATAAAAACCCAAAAGAAAATTTGAAATATTTTGAATTTTGAGCCAAGACGGACTCATTCACCACCCATGGAAAATGGGTTCCACCTTGGACTTGAAAGTGGGTGTTAGGAATTATCTTGCATTTAATGTTGTTTGTCAAGTTGACATTCAAAAACACACTTAATTAAGCCTTATAAGGGCATAAAAGGGTTAAATAAAGCACAAGAAAGGTTTAAATAGTGAAATTGAGCCTAGAAAATTGTGAAATCTTGTAACAAGACTTTACAACACTTTAAAATAGGACTTGATAAGTGATGAAAATGTGAGTTTTAGGTGAATTATAATTAATAGAGTCTATAAAAGTGTACAAGTGTTTTTCAACACCTTCGTAAGACATCACAATTTGAATTTTAAGAACCTAATGTGAATATTTAAGACACATTACAACATTAAATTAGATCAAAATAGACCAAGAATCATGAAAAAAAGGCTTAAAAGACCATGAAAATGTCAAGGGGCCATTTTTCTACAGAACAAGCCCCCACTTTAGTGAGAGGATGAACTTGCTTCAAACTCACACTAAAGTAGCCATTCATATCAAGAAGGAGGTCCAAATGCAGTTATGTTAGCAAGATGGAATGACAACAATCAAGAGGGATGATCAAGCCCCCAAGATGAAGATCCAATGGAAAAATAAACATAATACAAAGGAATGCATGTGTTGAAATGAAAGAAGAAAAGGGGAAATTGAATTGAACTCCAATGATCTATCCAACTAGTTGTGGATTACAGCTAGGCTATTTGTTAGAAAAAGAGAATGCATACTCACTCTGGGGCGACAAAACTCATGGTGGTCTGCTAGGTGAGAAAACCAATAAAGGTAAGATACATACACACTAGTTGGTATGCACTCACAAACATAAGGGTGGCTATTGGGAAAGTCGTGCCACTAAATGGGATTCCCGCTCAACCATATTAAAGTTATTGTGCCGTAGAAAAATGGATCCTTTGCTTGAAATGATATCAATTCATGATAAAATGGACTTGATAAGGTCTTAGTCTAGTGTTGTGAGGTATTTTATGCATCCACATTAGATCTTGGACCTTTGCAAATCGAATAACATGGTTTCAATGATGTCTTGTAAAGGTGTTGTAAAGTCTTGTAAAAGAATTTCATGCTTGTCTAGATTTAATTAACTTCATTCTAACTAATTCAACATTATAATATGTGTTTAATAACATAATTACATCAATCTATAAGTTTCCTAACTCAAACTTAATGATAAACTAGTGTTGTAATGTGTCTTGCACATTCACATTGGTTTTTGTTCCTTCCTAGGCTATGTGGACCACATTTTAGTGTTGTAAAGTGTATTTAATCACACTTTCACATTGAATTTTGTGTCCCAAGCCCTTTTTTACATTTACATCATCAGTAATAGATCCCTATTAACCCATATTTTGCATCTCGATGTTTAATTTTATCAAATACCTGACAAAGTTGTAATTTAAACCTTATTTCCTTATCTCCTAGCTTCTTAGCTATTGGAATGGCCCCTATGGGAAAAATTCACCATGAATGGTGAATCAATCCAATCCAAATGGGACCCATTCACCATGTGTGGCGAATGAGTCCTATCTGGCCCCATTTTGACCTTTGAGCCAGAAAAAGTAAAATTTAAAGTTTAATTTCACTACATGTCGGCCTATGATGAGGTATAATCATGATACTAAGGAACAGTTGTCTATAAATAAGTGTTTTTATCCTGATTTTAAATCTAACAACTCATTTTTACATATCTCATCATTAATCCATCATCTATCTTCTCATCAAAGTTAAGCAAGTTAGGGTTTCTTCATTAGAAGTCATCAAGTTAACTTTCTAAAGCAGTCAAAGGCTACATATTCATGTATTGCTGCATAATTTCAATATAAATCACCATGGAAAGGTAATAAATTCCATTTTTCATGTTTCATTACTTCCTTTCATCATTTTGCTTTAATTACCTAAATGGGATTTGACCAAGGCAAACCTCCATGCCCTAACATTCACCATATCTCTTTTTTGTCTTGTTTGTATGTAGTTTTAGGACTCTTGGAAGCTTAGAAATCATTTAAGATCAAGTTAAAAGGTTTCTCAAGTCTTCTTCTCATTCAAAAAGTTGAAATATCAACAAAATTCTTTTTTCAGGCCCGAATCCGACAGTTTCTGAAGTGGACACTTGTAGAAGATAGAAGTGCAAATCTAGACCTACAAAATCAAGTCCTGACTTTGCAGATTCCTCTAGGAGGACTGATTCTCCATGCATGGAAAATTAGTCCCACCTATACACCTAAAAAATGATTTTCTCATAACTCAACTCACAACAGTCAGAAACCTGTTTCCAAAAGTTTTCACCAAAAACATGATTGATTTGCCATATGTGGTGAATCAGTCCCAGTGGCCATAAATAATGACTTCTAGACAATTTTAGAACCTTCCAGTAATAGTAATCTACCTCTAGGTGCACTCTGATCAGTCTCATCAAGTCCTATTTTCATTTGATTAAGTTTCTAGTTCATATTTGCAATCAACACTGTGTTTTCCAACATCTTGCATTGGGTTAGTTTACATTCATTTTTTTCTTTATATAATCATTCAAACATATCTACACACACTTCACATCAATATTCCATCCATCCATACATTAATCTTGAGTGAAACATTGTGCATTTTGGCCCATCCTTCCCCTTTTAGGTGAAAAACCCTAATAGAGAAAGGAAGGATTTAGGTGCCAAAATCCTTTGTTTCAGTTATACCTCCTAATACCTTTAACAAGGCATAACGAAGGAAAATTTTGGTTTGTGGTTCATGAGACAAGAAAATCTTCGTATGCTTAGAACTCATGAACAAAGAGTAACATACCACAGGCATACAAGTTGAGTTATGCAAGGTGGTAAAAAATGTAAAATGCAAAATGTAAAAGATGTTCAAAGGATTCTTGTTAAGTTCATGCAAGGTCTGTCACTTAGAGAACATTTTGTCTAACATCTCCAAGAGAGGACCAATCAAAGAATAGAATGTTCACAACTTAGGGGATGTAGTGCGTCACATTAGGCCACTAAGAGGAATGTAATATGCTAAGATAGATCACACTTATGAAATACATCACACCCATTGTGATCCACAAAGTGATGAATGTATCGTATGAAATGAAAAGGATACACTAAGAACCAAAAATACAAATGGATTATGACAAGGTATGCCCCCTACTTTAAAGGAATTGCTACACATCATTCTACGAGCAATTAATTTAAAGTAGTGAAGGGAAGAAAATGCAAAAATAAAAAAAAAGACATGTGAGATCCAACTCTAAAATCCTTATGCCAAGTCATGTTTCTAAGTTAAGCTACATCATATAAATGAAAAATGAAAGAAAAAGAAAGGGATGCTTCCCCCTAGAAAGGAACACACCAAACACACAAGGGATATATGGATTTGGGGTTAGTATGTTTGTTATTGCAATATTTTTATGAAAGATCTCAAAACTATCATCATTCCCCAAGCACATAGAATTGGAAGAATGTCACAAAGAGAGTGAAAACAAAAGAAAAATAAAGTCCATTTTGGGTCAGCATGGAAGAAACATTGCGGTCTCAACACCTTGCATTGTACCCAAAAGGAGAAACACAAGTGAAAAGAATAATGAAAAGGAAAAAGAAAAGGAAAAGATTTTTTGTCAACATGAAGGAGAAATTTTGATCTCAATGCCTTGTGTCATCCCCAAAAGGAAGAAAAAGACAAAGTAAAAATGAAAAGGGACTAATTGAGTCAACATGGAAGAGACATAGTGTGTCTCAATGCTTTGCGTCATCCCCAAAAGGAAAACATAAAAAAAAAAAGGAAAAATGACCTTTTGGGTTAGCATGGAAGAAACATAGGGCCTCTCAAAGCTTTGTGTCATCCCCAAAAGGAAAAAAAAAATGTACGACATATATAAGAATAGAGGTACAAATAGAAGAAGTGTACAAAGAGAGAACATCAAAAACACATTAAAGGGGAACACAATAAACAAATAAAATCATGCCAAAGAAATGAAAAAGGAATATAAAAGCATAGTAAGGTGAATGCAAGTCAACCATCCAACAAGTCATCTACCTTAAAATCATGTTCAATATATTGTGAGCATGGTTGACTATCCAAAGGAAGAATTGCAAGTGTTGAACTAGGATATGTACCAAGTTCTTTATTTGGTGTAGAAGGTTTATAATTTAAGCTCATGGTAGACAAAAATAAAGAGTTTAGATCATTATACACTTCTTCATCTATTTTTGTAATCTACGCATGATCATCATCATCAAGATTGATTACAATAAGAGAACAAAGGGTTATTTCCAAGGAAGGATGTATCAAAAGTTGTGGTTGTTGGATTGGATCATTTTGTTGTGAGGGTGGGATGGTATTATCTTGTGGTGGGTCAGGAGAATGAGGATGATCATCTATTGCTTTTGTCAAAGGTGGAGGTTTGTTTTCTTTGTTTTCTTCCATTCGAGACTAGTGAGCAAGGAGACAACGATGATGTATATGCTCCCTAGTACTGCAATTTCATTTTATTTTATTTTGAATTTGTTGAGGTGTAAGAGCGAGTTGATCCATCACAAGTTCCTTTTCTTCTAGAGGTGGAAGAACAAAAGAAACCAAAGAAGATGAGTCAATCACTTTCTATTTAGCTTTATACACTTGTTTAATGTGAGGAGGCATGACAAGATTGGTTGCATTTTCTCTTAGATGTTTAAACAATGGAGGGGAAGTGTCTATGGTAGGTTGCTCATGAAGTTGTATTGTTTGTTCAATATCAGACTCAGGCTAAAGCATAGTTTCATATAGGATAGGAGGAATCAAATTGGATGGGTATATGTTACGAAGAGACAATTCAACTATGTGTTTGGCTTTGAACTTTTGATAGGTTATGAAAAAGAAGTCTTTTTGAGGGGTGATAGGTTCCATAGGTTTAGGCCAAAAGGATTCTAAGGAAAGATTACCTTTAGAGGATAATGGATTAAAGCCACTATGGTGTATATGGTGAATATTTCATTTCCATGTGGAAACTTCAAACATTTGTGAATAACTGATAGGAATGTTGTCATTGAGTGGAGCCAAGGATGACCCAATTGTAGATGAAATTGGTCTAATTGTGGAATGATAGAAAATGTTACCTCCAAAGTTTTGGGTCATATCTATAATGGGAGTACAATTGATCCAATCATAGGGAATTCAAAACCAATATGTGTTTTAATCCATGCAGTTGGTTTGTTATAATCATCTTGATAGAGATCATGTAATACTAGAAACTCTTCCGTAATCACATTCTCACCACAGGTGGGATCTATTAATATCCCATTATTGGGCTTATCATAGATTCTACCGGCTATGTAAAGAGGACTATTGGGAAGCTATTCAAGTATATCATGAGAAGAAAAAGTAATATCAAGAGATTTATTGGTTAGGCCCTTAGAAGGGACAATGTCTATTGTACCCACAAGTTCATCCATATGGTTAAATTAGGTAACTTTTGGAGTAATAGCATGTTGTTCATTATTTGTATCAACATTCATTACATTAGTGTTTGGGTCAACATGGAAGAAGGGGTATGTATAGGATCATGATGGGCCAAAAAGTGGCAATATGATGGGTATGTGGTTGATGACTATTTTTTTACCCAAAATTGATGAAATGAAAAGGGTTTTTATAGGATATTCTTAGCTTTCCACTGATATAAATTATGATTTAATTTGAATTTAATAAGTAATTATTATTCATTTTCTATTCAAATTACAACTAAATTCCTAATTGATAGGCTGATTGAAAAAAATCTATAGGTTTCAAATGGTATCATATTTTTTAAATCCAAAACATGCGTCACATTCTATGCTTCACATACTATAGGATTAAAACAAGAAAAAATGAATTTCATGAAGTTTTGACCAAGTTAAGGTGGTCAAACATACAAGTTTTAAGATTTTTTTAAAATTTGTAATAAAAAATTCATAATCAATTATTTACTTGGAAAAAAAATACAAAAATATATGCATTGCACCGGGCCATGATTCCTCTACTTATATCTAAAATATTGTAAAAAAACATTATCATTTTAGTGTGGTTAGGGTGGTCAAACAAACACCTAATTTTTTCCCTAAAATTTAAGTACCACTACATTGAAATTTCAAATTTTCACCAAATAATTTTTTATTTTTTAAAAAACCTGGTAGTTTAGAAACTACATTCAATTTATTATAGATTCTATTCTTACATATTTTTGAAATGATATAGATAACTTATTCAAATTTTTACGTCAATTTTCCTAACCCTGATTTTTCTATTTTTTTGCCACTTAAGGGCTTTGTTTTTCCATGATGATCCTACACATACTCAAGACATTGTGAGCTCAATTCCTTGTATCATCCCCAAAAGGAGAAACATGAGCAAAAAGAATAATGAAAAGGAAAAAGAAAAGGAAAATCTTTTGGGTCAACATGAAGGAGACATTTCGGTCTCAATGCCTTGCGTCATCCCCAAAAGGAAAAACACAAGGAAAAAGGAAAATTAAAAAGGAAAAGGGACCACTTGGGTCAACATGGAAGAAACATAGGGCATCTAAATGCTTTGTGTCATCACCAAAATGAAAACACAAAAAAAGGGAAAAAGGACCTTTTAGGTCAACATGGAAGATACATAGCGCATCTCAACACTTTTCATCATCCCCAAAAGGAAAACACAAAAAAAAATGAAAAGGGAAATGCATGACGTATAGAAGAATATATGTACAAATAGAGGAAGTGTACAAAGAGAGAACATCAAATGCAAATTACGGGGGAACACAATACACACATAGAATCATGCCAAAGAAAAGAAAAAGGAATATAAAATTCTAGTAAGGTGAATGCAAATCAACCATCCAACAAGTCATCCGCCTCCCAGTCATGTTTAGTGTATTGTGAGGGTGGTTGCCTATCCAAAGGAAGAAATGCAAGTGTTGAACTAGGAGATGTATCAAGTTCTTCACTTGGTGTAGAAGGTTTATCATTTAAGCTCATGGTAAATGAAATTAAAGAGTTTAGATTTCTATGCACTTCTTCATCTATTTTTGTGATCTCCTCATGATCAACATCATCAATATTGATTATGATAGGACAAAGGGTTATTTCCAAGGAAGGATGTTTCACCTAAAAGGAGAGAGATAAACCTCACAAAAAATAAATGTGGTTCACTCAAATTAATATGTGAATGATGTTATTAAGGATAAAGGAGATGATCCAAATGCAAATAAGCTAAGTAATTGATTGATTATGACTACAAAACCTAGGAAATATGCAATGTTTGAAAACATAATGTGATATGCAAGCATGAACTAAAGTATGAACAAATGCAAAAAAATGAAGAAGGTTGAATCAGATTCAACATGAGAGTTTGATGAAGAAGTGTTCTTAATGATGATAGAGATCACTAAAAATCACCAGTGGGACTCATTCACTACTAATGGTGAATCAGTCCTGGTTATGATGAAAACTTCTAGAAATAGGTTTCTGAGTGTCGGGATCCAAAATTTGACAAAATTAAGTTTTCTATCCTTAAGGTGGGACTCATTTTCCACTAATGGAGAATCAGTCCTATCCCAAAATTTTGTGAAATTAGGGACCAATTTTGTAGCACCAAATCTGAGGTTGTCTACTTGTTGGGTTGATGGAGCCACATTTGCAGAAAATAGACTATAGGTTGTCTCCAAGCTTGAAGTATGTTGTAATTGACTTGAAATAGTTTGTTGACTTCCTAACCACTTTTCAACACCTAATTGCTTGATAAATTTGCATACAAAAGCCTGCAAACACACATGCAAAAGGGGGAAAATGGTTAAGGGTTAGGTTATAGGGATTTTCCTTGGTCAAATCCCACTTTGATAATAAAACCCTTAATGAAGAAATGGAATGAAATGAACAAGGAAAGATGAATAAAAAACATGCAAATGTCCTAAACTCACCAAACTTGAAGAAATTTGAAGATATTTTAATGGCTGCTCTAAAATACTTGATTGATGTTTGATTGAATGATGCAAAGTTCTTGAATGCTTGAATGAATGAGTGAATTAGTGAACTTGATTAATGGGGATTAAAATGGATGTAAAAACACTTATTTATACACACTTGTGCCCTAGTAACCTAAAGATACCTCATTACAGGATGACATAAGGTGATTTTAAATAAAAACCCAAAAGAAAATTTGAAATATTTTGAATTTTAAGGCAAGAGGGACTCATTCGCCACCCATGGCGAATTGGTCCCACCTTGGACTTGAAAGTGGGTGTTGGGAATTATCTTGAATTTAATATTGTTTGTGAGGTTTACATTCAAAAACACACTTAATTAAGCCTTATAAGGGCATAAAGGGGTCAAATAAAGCATAAGAAAGGTGTAAATAGTGAAATTGAGCCTAGAAAAATATGAAATCTTGTTACAAGACTCTACAACACTTCAAAATAGGACTTGATAAGTGATGAAAAGGTGATTTTTAGGTGAATTGTAATTAATAGAGTCTATAAAAGTGTAGAAATGTTTTACAAAACTTCAGAACGCCTTCACAAGATATCATAATTTGAATTTTAAGGACCTAATGTGCATGTTCAAGCCACATTGCAACATTAAATTAGAACAAACTATACCAAACATGTATAAGAAAGGCCTAAAAGACCATGAAAATGTCAAGGGGCCATTTTTCCTATGGTGCACAAACCAACACATCTGCAACAATATAAAGATAGCTCCATGTACTCACAACATCTTAGAAACATCTCAACTATACATGTACAATCTGCAACATACTAAATTGTGATTACATTAGTGACAACATTAATGACAACACCACCAAAAATATTTCATACTTGCAATAATCTCCCCATTTGCCATTGATGGCAACACATGATGTGGAAAACCATCAAAGACAAAAATTTACACACTATCCCAGGAGAACACCTTCTCTTCTTCTTCACTTGTTTTTCACATGACTTTATCTCCCCCTTTGACATCAATGAAAAATATTAATAAAACTAATTACTCCCCCTTTGGAGGACACCCATACTGCAACAATGAAAACATTTTCTACTCCCCCTACATAGTAGACCCATTTATTAGTCTAAATAAATGAAGAATCTGTGAATTAATTGGACTGATGCACCTTCATGTGCACTTAGTTCAGAGGGCCAATGACCCCCAACATCTCCCTAAGATGCTCAAAAGTATCCTTCAGAAGAGCCTTAGCGAATATGTCTACAATTTATTCCTTTGTTGTCACATACTCCAATCTGACCTCATTCTGCAACAATTTTTCACTCAGGAAATGATACTTGATAGATATATGTTTTTTTCTTGAATGCATAGCCAAGTTCTTTGAAATATTTTATTGCACTTGTGTTGTCACATAAAATATAAATAGGCTCATCACATACCACACCAATGTCCTTCAGTGTCTGCTTCATCGATAAAATCTTTGTGCAACAAGATGCTGCATCAATATATTCTGC
The DNA here is from genome assembly GCA_007258455.2 of Sequoia sempervirens. Taxonomy (NCBI): domain Eukaryota; kingdom Viridiplantae; phylum Streptophyta; class Pinopsida; order Cupressales; family Cupressaceae; genus Sequoia; species Sequoia sempervirens. Next base: position 502,539,406 of record VDFB02270651.1, read on the forward strand.
CTTTGTTGTGGATAAAGAAACCGAGTCTTTCTTTCTACTCAACCATAAAAATAATCCTCCACCAAGAAATAAAGTATCACAACTAGTAGTCCTCTAGTCATCTACACATCCGGTCCAATCAACATCTATATAAGCACTCAATGTGAAATCATCACACTTAGGATACCATAGTCCATAATCCTGTGTACCTTTGAGATATCTAAATATCCTCTTTACAGCTGTGACATGTGCTTCTCTAGGATCTGTTTGGAATATAGCAACTAAGCATACTGCATGGATAATGTCTAGTTTGGTAGCAATAAAGTACAATAGTCCGCCAATCATACATCTATATTTTCTTTGATCATTCTTAGCAGATTCATCATCTTTGCTTAGTTTAAATTTAGTTACCATAGGGGTACAAACTAGTTTGGAATCATCCATCCCAAACTTTTGCAACAGTTCTTTTACATACTTAGATTGTGAAATAAATATCCCTTTATCAGTTTGATTCACTTGTAGACCAAGGAAGAAATTCAATTCACTAATCATAGAAATCTCAAATTATTTTTGCATCTCTTCAATAATTTTTTTACACATTCCTTCATTTCAACAAAAAATGATATAAGATCAACATAAATAACCACTATCAACATTTTGTTAACTTGCACATTGAATTAAAGATTGTTATTAGTAGAACCTTTGTTGAATCCTTTGTTAGATATATATCTAGTCTTGCATACCAAGATTTGGGAGCTTGCTTCAATCCATACTGTTAGAGTAATAAGTTATTCCACTTAATTAATTATATCATATTGGTTAATTAATTAAGTCACTTATTCCTTTATTTACTTAAGCTAAACTTAGGCACATTAATAATTGATTAATTATTAAGTTTGCACACTAGGGTTTCATTTAGGGTTTCCCTTTTAGGATTTCTTGATCTCCTTTATAATGATTGATCTCTTTGTAATAATTGATTCTCAATAATGCATTTTTACTTTGAGGTTTACAAAACATCTTCTTTGGTTCTGCATGTCTTTTGCATGTGATAGGTGAGTGATTGCATGCAGGTGATCTCGGTTTCTAACATGGTATCAGAGCTCTAGACCTGTAGCTTCCTATTCATGATCTGAAGATATCACCTTTCAGTGAGTTTCTAATGCAAGGGTTTCCACAAGCATCTTTTTTGCAAGATCTAGGGGTAGCAGATTTTTTGGGACACTTTGGGCTCAAACGGACACTGCCATCGCATTCACAGTGGCCAAAAACCTTAAGAATGCCTGTCATTTTGTCAATTTTGAAGTAGTTGATCTGGAAGGCAAAAAAAATTTGCCAGGGAAGCTGTACGGCCTCTCCAGCTCGCTCCCCGAGGCACGAAAATAAATTTTTTTTAAAAGAAAACATGTTTTTGAGCCTCATGCCGGTGCTCATAGTGCAGCAGAAATCTATCACTTGGAGGCCACCGGGTGGTCTCCACCGCCCACCAACCGCTGGCAACTCCAGCTCTCGCGACCCACTCAGTAGAGCCAATAGTCATATGGGGGACGGGGCACTATGCAGCCAGCCCCCAACCGCGTATAGTGCTAGCCCTAGGTCCTATGGTGGACTAGACCCTCAACCCAGTGCCAACCGGTCCTAGAATATTCTAGCAGACAGTGAGTATATTCCGATGTATGTGCAGATTCAGGCGACCACAAAATTTTTCCAGTAGGGGGGGCAATTTTTTGCCTTGACGGCCAGATGGCCATCAAATTTATGCTCGTGAATTGATGACGTTAGCGTACGGCCAAGCCCTCTTTGCCCCACCTAGCCCTAATTTTTCCTAAAGAAGCAGTTTGTTTTCTTTTGGTCATAACTTGGGCATACGGTATCAAAATCGGGCAAACGAGATATCACCGGAAAGCTGGTTCCGAGAAATTTCCAATGGTGCTATTTATTTTACAGTTTTTTTTATGTATTGCTGAATTTATTTTTGTTTGAAGTCAGATGTTTATTTTATGCTTTCGAGCTCATAACTTTTTGCCATGATATCCAATTTTCGCTATCTTTGTAGCATTGGAAAGGTATTAAGGAGCTCTATGTTGCTATCCATGCACTTTTTCTGTATATATCCTAGGTTGATCACTTAGTCCAGATTTGGCTCGATGGGTTGTTTGGAGATTACTTGGATGTTTTGGCAGTTGGGAGGGTGCATCTTGCATCTTTGCACTTCATTTTCAGTAATACAACATTCAATAATTGCTTGCTACTTCATAGATTCTAGGGTTGTTCCCATTTGGAGTTTTCGAGTGTTCCATGGCATCGGGTCTGTTGTTGCTTTATCATGATTCCTTGAGTCAATCAGTGACTCTCATCTAGTTTCAGTAGTAAATAGAAGAATCTTTCCTTGCTTGCTAGTATCAAGTTTTAGTGTTACTCTACAGTGTTCTTCCAGTGCTTCTTTGCAATAGTCATCTCATTGTAGGGGGTTTTGTCCCACTGGGTTTTCCTTCTCTACCTCATACTTGCATTTGTAAATGGGTACCTAATCAGGCCTAGTTGCAGGGACCCATCTTTGCTTTCATGCATCTTATTCTAGTGTTTTATCTTCTTCCTAAGTTCATCTCAAGGGGGGGTGTTAGAGTAATAAGTTATTCCACTTAATTAATTATATCATATTGGTTAATTAATTAAGTCACTTATTCCTTTATTTACTTAAGCTAAACTTAGGCACATTAATAATTGATTAATTATTAAGTGTGCACACTAGGGTTTCATTTAGGGTTTCCCTTTTAGGGTTTCTTGATCTCCTTTATAAGGATTGATCTCTTTGTAATAATTGATTCTCAATAATGCATTTTTGCTTTGAGGTTTACAGAACATCTTCGTTGGTTCTGCATGTCATTTGCATGTGACAGGTGAGTTATTGCATGCAGGTGATCTTGGTTTCTAACAAATACAATGCTTTCTTCAACTTACAAACCATGTTTGGTTTGTCCAAGAATTGAAACCATTCATGTTGCTCCATGTACACCTCTTCCTCCAACTCACAATTCAGAAATGTTGACTTAAAATCCATTTGATACACCTTGAGGTCGTTGTGGGCAGAAAAGGCCAAAAACATCCTGATAGCTTCCATTATGGCCACAGGGGAAAATATTTCTTCAAAATCTATACCTTCAACTTGTGAATATCCTTTGCATACCAGTCTTTCCTTATTCCTTACGACTTCCCCACTTTCATTCAGCTTATTCTGAAACACCCATTTCAAACCAATCACATTTTTATTCATAGGACTAGGGACTACTTCCCATGTCTGATTGTTTTCTATCTATTGCAACTCTTCTTTGATAGCTCTCATCCAACTCTTATCTTCACATGATTCAATTATAGACATGGGTTCAATTTTAGATAATAGACACAAATTTACCTTAGCTACAACTTTGCTTCTTGTCTTCACATCTTCACTTTTATCTCTAATTATCAAATCCTCTGGATGATTCTTCTATACATACTTAGGAGTCCTGACAATAGGTTCCAGTTTGTTTTCTTCTTATTCTTCTTCTTCCACTTGTTCTTCTTTCTCTTCTTCTTTCTTCTCCTTGTTTTCTTCAAGTACATGTCCACAAATAGGATCATCAGGTTCAACTTCACTTATCTAATTAGGTCTTCATATGTCTTCATCAACTTTCACATTAGCACTTTCAATAATCTTTCTGAATCTTTTGTTGAAGCATTTGTATGCTTTGCTGGTAGTAGAGTATCCAAGAAAGATTCCTTCATTACATCTAGCATCAAACTTTCCAAGATTTTGATCATCTCTTTTAATATAGTATCTACTTCCAAATACCTTAATCATAGTAGGAGTCTTACTAGTTCGTAAATCAAAAGGAGTCTTTGTGTTGTATCTGATTTGAACTCTATTAAGAATATAAACAACAATGTGTATCACCTCTCTCCAGTACATTTGATTCTTTCATCATAGTTCTAGCAGCTTCCTGTATAGTCCTATTTTTCCTTTCAACTACACCATTTTTCTGAGGGGTTATTGGTGCATAAAATTGTCTTCTTATGCCATGTTCACAGAATGCATTAAATTCACCAAAAGTGAATTCTCCACCTCTATCAAATCTCAAACGCTTGATTTTCAAAATCACTTCATTTTCTACTCTTTCTTTGAATACCTTAAACCTATCTAGAGCCTGAGTCTTTTCTCTGAGAAAAGAAACCCATGCCATTCGAGTATAATCATCAATAAGTAAAATGAAATAACTGTCACCGTTCAGGCTTCCAGTTCTAGTAGGGCCATAGAGATCAGTATGAACTAACTCCAGCATTCTAGTAGTAGATTTATCTTTTCCCTTAAAGTTGCATCTTGTTTGTTTCCCCAATTGAAAACTTCTATAGATAGCATTAGTATGTCTTTTGATTCTAGGAAGTCCTTGAACAATATCCTTTGCACTGATCTTGACTAGGTTATCAAAATTTACATGTCCAATTCTTTAGTGGCATAACCAAATTTCACTAATTTGAGATACTAGAAAATGACCATCAACTCCCTTCAATTGGTAGGTGTTTCCATGAGTTCTTCTTCCAACAACAATCATATCTCCATTTTCAGATCCTTTTCTGATTTTACTCGTATTGTTTTGAAACAAAAGTTTAAACCCATTGCTACACATCTAACTTACAGTCAGAAGCTTATGCCTCAAGCACTTTACATAATATACATCTTCAGTACTGTGTACTTCATCAAAACTAATTGAACATTTCCAAAAAAATCTTAGCTCCTAAATCATCACCAAACATAACTAAACCACCATCATATTTATCAAGTTTAGTGAACTTACTCTTATCTCTGGTCATGTGTTCAGAACATCCACTATCAATTACCCAATAATATTCATCCTGTCTTGCATGAAAAATGATAACTAAAGTACCTTCTGTCCTATTTCTCTTAATCTCTGGAGCTTTCTTGCTTACACAATTTCTAGGGTTCATGGATAGATATTTACTTTGCCAAGCTAAGAATAAAGATTCACTATCATCAACCTCATTTTTAGATTCATCATAAAAAAAAATTCCTTCTTCTTTAGCATATTACAACTTCTTATATTTCTTATCCTTCCTATCCTTATCCTTATAATCCTTGTTCTTCTTATGCATAGCTCTATTCATACATATTGAAGCATAATGACCAATATTACCACAACTAAAACATTTAAAGGGAAACATACCTTTATACTTTCTAGTGCCTTTCTTCAACTTCCTGGTGAAGTTTACTTCCAACTCATCAACACCATCACTATCTAATTCCTCTTCAATCTTCAATACTTTAAATGTCATCTCTGTATTTTCTTCTATCTTGTCTTCTTTCTGGAACTTCAACAACTCAAATGCTTGCAAGGTGTCAAAAAACTATTCCAAAGTATACTTCTTAGGATCATACACTTCTTCAATAACTGAGATCTTGTTACTATAGCAATTTGGTAGGGTTATCAGGATCTTCTCAATTTTGTCTTCATTTGATAGTTTTCCTCTTTGATTTCTAACTTCATTTGCAAATAGTTCAACCCTTTGAAAGAAACTTGTAAACTCTTCACCTTCTTCCATCTTTAGATTCACAAATTTGTGCTTCGCCACCAATTTCTTTGTCAATTTTATTCTTTGATTTACTTCATACATATCTTCAAACCTCTTCCAGACTTCATATGAAATTTCCAAAGAAGAAACCTTCGCTCGCTCATTTTTAGATAAATATTGCAAATATTATAATTCACCTTCTCATTTTCTTCATATGTAGAGATCTCATATGTAGTAGTAAGACCACTAGATGGGTGTGTATACTTTGTCTCAACCACCTTCTAGGTCTTCAAACCAAAGGAGATATATATCCTTTCATCTATCCCTTCTAGTTGTTGTAGTAAGTTCCATCGAACATGGGTATCACCAACTTGTGCGCCATCAAATCTTCCTCAAGTTGTTAAGCTTAACAACAAGGAACCTAGGCTCTAATACCAATTGTTAAACAAACAAAAGACAACTGAGAGGGGGGGTGAATCAGTTGTCACAAAATTAAAACATAAAACTCAGCACTTACTAATTCTGGAACCACATTTTTCTATTATTAAGTAAGAGCATGAAACAAAAATAATAGAAAGTAAATTGACATAATGAACACCAATTTTTTTACTTGGAAAACCCAATGAGGGAAAAACCATGATGACTATTAATTCAAAATATAAAAGATTATAAATTTAGAATACAAAGGATCACTACCAAGGGCTCACTACCCAAAAGAGGACTCATTGTCCAAATACAAAGGCTCACTGTCCAATAGGGAGGCTCACTTCCTATAGATACAAAAGAGAACAAAAGATCCACTACTACAATTAATGCACATCCACAGGATTGCAGAAACCTTTAACTCACTACCTTCAACACACTAAAAACTGCTATCACAACTCATTCACACACACACTTCTAGTCTTATGATTTGTGGCACACTTTCATCACATTGTATCACACTTTAATACATCTCTTCATAGTTTGACTTACTTTTATACCATCCTTAACCTTAGAAACTTTCTCCAAGGTTGGCCACAAAACATTATTTCATAAATTCAAATTAGGTCAGAAAATCAAGATTCCTATGGTGGAAAGGAATAAGAGTGGACCAATAAAAACATTTTTCAAGATCAAAAATAACATCTTGAGACAACCATATGGTTCCTTAATTTAATATTATTCTTCGAATGAAGTGTAAACACTAGGTTAGCCAAACCTAATGAAAACACAAATGATCATTGATGTACATGAATCTTGACAATAATATAATAAGAAGACACCATGGCATGCATCCTTATGCATGAGAATACATCTCAGAATCTTCCAGATACATCTGCAGCAAAACATAAAACTTCAATCACTAAACACCTTTCACCAATCTACCTGGATTGTGTGAACTCACATAGAAATATTGAAACATGACTTCTTGATTACCAATATTCAAGCCACTTTGCTAGAGCACAAAAAGACCTTCACAAGACATATTCTATCTCTGCAAGATCTAAAACAAAATAGAGAAGAACTGCAAAGCAACAATATTTCTCCTAATCCGTAGAAGACCAACTCCACCAGAACAATTCACAAACCAGTGAACACAAATTTTACATACCACCAAGCCAGAAACTAAAACCCAGGAGATATCACCACTAAATCTTCATTAACAAGTACCTGTGTACTCGTCTGCTGAAGATATCTGTAATTGACATGGCCCAAATGCTCATGCCAAAGCTTACTCACTAAATCTGCATGTGCTATAAGAGATGAACTTGTACCCTCAAAAGGCTCAAATCCATCAAATCTATAAAGATGAGATGCAGTGTCAACATACCCAATAGCCACAACCAAATTGGAGTCATGGAGGTCTCGAATAACCACATTATGTGGTGAGAACTCAACTATCTTACTAGATCTAGAATGGAAAATATGATAAATGGACAGGAGGTTCGTCGAGATGTCAGGAACAACTAGAACATCCTGTAGAGTACCCCCATCCAAAGAGACAGAACCTGAACCCAAGACTGAAAGCTGTGTAGAGTCACCCACTGCAATCTATGAAGTACCACAAGAGGCAAGAGAAGTGACCAACTGCTGAGTGTGAGTCATATGGTGAGAAGCACCAGAATCTAAAATCCAAGTGGACCCATAGGTTGATGCTCGAGCAGTGAGAGCATGGCCTTTCCCTGTGGAAGGAGAAGATGACTGAGGTGAGGAGATATGATGCTGCTGCATGTATTCCTCTAAAGCCTCTAATAGTTTCCAACACCTAGAAACTAGATGTCCTTCCTTGCCACAGAAGCTACAAGTGTCTCTTGATTTCTTCTTACTCTTGGAGGAAGATTCGCCAGACTTCAAAGATTTCCCCTTGTTTCAAATTAAGTGGTGGTTTGGAATCAAACTTAGGAGGTGGTTTGGAGGAATGCTCACTGCCTGCAGAATCTTTCTTGGGCTTCAGTTTCTGCTTCTATTTATCCTTAGATGACTGAGCAACCAATGCTTTGTTCTTTGATCCTGAGAGCATATCTATTTGAGAAAGTTGTGACTACTCACGAGACAAACACTCACAAAACACATCAAAGGTAGGCATGGTAAAACGAGCACCTAGACCATCCATGGTGGAATAGAAGGAAGAAGCAAATATTTGAAATGGACCATGAAGCTTCAAAAGGATCAAGTAAATGCACTTTGTGTCTAACTTATCCTTGCGACAACCCTGTAAAATAGTGCGGATATTTTTCAACTTGTTCAAAAAGTCCTCAATAGTGGGAATGATTTAGGTAATAGTGAAGTCAACTCTTCCTCAATTTGTAATGCTTGGAACTCATTAATGGTCCCAAAAAGTGTCTCAAACTTCAACCACATGTCTCAAGGAGTGAGCAAAGCATCAAGGTGAAACAAAAGAATGTCTAAAACATGCATGGATAGCAAACCCATTTTCATCCATCTTGTTCCTGTGTTGAAGAATCTCAAAAGGACGCTGCAACTGAGGTTGAACCTCATCTAAACAAGACCACAACCCTCGTGACCTAAGAAGCCTTGTCATGTGGGACTTCCAGGTGTGATAGTTTTGTGATGTGAGTAACTCAACTAAGGAGTCTGCCATGAAACCCTACACCCATACCTACTTGTGTTTTCTATTATTATGTGATCTTTCAGAATAGACAGAAGATGCATAAGGGTTTGATTGTTTTGAGAGTTTTGGTGTTCTAGTTTTCTGATATAAATGATAGAAAGAGAGAAAAAAACACCCCCCCATAAGAGATAAACCCAAACCCTAGTACAAACTGAGAAAGAGGAAGAATGCATAAGAAAAAAAGATTCAAAAAAAATTATCATGTAACTAAAGAAAATTCTAAAAAAAAGATCATAGATCTGAATAGAGCATGCTGAGAGCTTTCCAAGGCCTATTCGTTTTTGAAAAACGGAGTCCGTTTGCACCTTCTATGGCCCCGAAAGTGTAGAAAAAAGACCCCACTTTGACTGGAAAAAAATACAATCAAACAAAAAATCTAGAAAAAATTACCAGTACCATGGCGTCTGGCATGGAATAAGCTTTCCGCCTATATTTCATTTTTGAAGAAATGACTTCGTATGCTCAAGTTAGAGAAAAAAAAAAGTCCACTATCAATTTGCTTTGAAGAGTAAAAAAAAGAGCCCTGGTGGCAGAGTGGTGGCCACAGGGTGGTGCCACCAGGCTGAGCGGCAAATGGGCGGTGCTCGGGCGACTGGGCGGTGGCGGCCGGAGAACCTGGTGGTGGCCGGAGTTTGATTGCCAGTGGGCGATGGATGCTAGACCGGTGGCGGAGGGCGGCGCCGGTGGTTGGCGGTGACCGGCAGGGTACTACCGCCTGTAATACGTGCAGGGTCCATGGTACCCTACGTACCATGGGTGTAAACCCAATTAAAAAAAAACTTTCTCAATAATTTTTTTCACCTGTTTTTTATTAATTGATTTTTTTAATAAAAAAAATCAATTTCGGCCTGCATGCCATAAAAGGAAAAAAAAAAATTGAATTTTTTCTTTGAGCTGCGTAAATTACAGCTCCAAATCTTTTTTTTGCTCAGATGGAAAATTTGTCCAAATTGGACAAATTTTATATAAAAAGGGATTTTGGGCCTTCGGACTCAACCGTGATGTCGGCTTTTTCCCAAAGTGCACCAAAATGAACTTCCCCAGATTCACAACAAAAACTTGAAACCCGTCTGCTTCCAATGCAAAATTCTCAAAACAAGAACAGGTAGAGATCCGATGCTCGATACCATGTAGAAGTTGAGAAAATACAACTTCATAGGAGCCCAATGATCTCTGTAAGCTAAGAATACTTGTTACAGAGAGAAGCAAAGAGAAGCAACACAAAAATAGTAAAATGCTCAAAGATGTGGAGCTCATTTACCAATGTGTAAAAGAATAATAATACAAAAGAAAAGTTTCAACCACATATAGGTCAAAACAAACCTAAAAGGAAAACCCTAGGCTTGCACATTAATAATTAATAAAATAATTAATATTATGCACCTAATGTTAGCTTAAGTGTAAAAGATAAAAGGGACTTTAATTAATTAAAAAAATATTGTTTAATTAATCAAGTAAATAACCAATTACTCTAACACAACATAGTCAAAATCAGAGCATCTTGGAGCACATTCTAACACTTTCATCATTGACTTCTCTTCTTTATTTAGTTTTCTCAAAATCACTTGAAAACTTATCGAACCAACACATCTCCAACACTATAAAGATAGCTCCATGTACTCACAACATCTCAACAACATCTCAACTATACCTATACAATATGCAACATATTGAACTATGTTGACATCAATGACAACATTAATGACAACACCACCAAAATTGTCTCATAACTACAACAATCATTTTGTACATCATTTTTGTGTCGAGATATATACACATACATATATACTTCTAGTTTTTGTATCAACATATATTTAGTAGCTACTCATTTTTTATAGTAGTGGTCTAATACATGTACATGACATTTGATACATACTTTTTTTTTTTTGTGTGTGTGTGTGTGTGTGTGTAGACATATAGATTCTGATATCACAAAATTATTTATTTGGATGTGCGTGCTCTTTATTTTCATGTATGTTTATGCTATGGATGTTATATGCTTGTATGGATGTATGGTTACATTAGATTCCAACATGATTTAATAAACATTTAATAAACACACATGGTTGTATGTTAATCAAATATAATGATGATCCAACTTCCTTAAAAGATGTAATGTGATGCATGGAAACATATCGTAGCGAAATACATATATGTATGTCAAACACACACACACACACATGGTCATATAATAACACACAAAAAAGTTTCATAATGTGTTAATAAATAATGTCAATATATATGTAGTGCTACTACCCTTTTATAGAGAGGAATCACACAGATGACACATAGAACACTACATAGTATAAAAAAATTTGCATCGAATTAATTGGTTTTTCAGAGGTGTCCCATCCATAAATTATAATCCATAGGCACCTGAAGCATACACAAAGATGAAAATATAAGGGCCTAAATAGTTAGGGCTAAATTTACCTCTCTAATCAAGTGGTGCATTTACATTTCTCTAGTTTTCACAACCAGGTCTCCCAGTTTAAAGGTCCTAGGAAGCACATTTTGATTATATTTTCTTGATAATGACCATTAATAATCCTTAAGATGATCAAGGGCATGTCAATGAAACTCGTTGAGTATCTCTAACTTCGATGTGATTGGTTAGGTTTCATAATCAATTAACCCTTTAAAGAAAACTCATAAGGGAAAAATTTCCAACTCCAAAGGGATGATAGCTTCAACACCATACACGAGGTCGCAAGGTGTTGTTTCTATAATCGTATCAACACTTGTGCGATAGGCCCACAAAGAATATGTTAATTAAATATGCCAATCCTTACTATGCTTATTAACTATTTTATGAAGAATGAGTTCAAGAGTTTTGTTAGATGCTTCTGCTTGACCATTAGACCATGGATAGTATGACATAGAAAACCTTTGTTGAATATGAAATTTCCCTAAGAACTACTTTACTTCCTTGTTCTTGAATGGTGTGCCATTGTCAGAAACACTTGTTTAGTAGGAAATCCAAAATGAGAAATAATGTTATTCGTGAGAAAGATACAAATAGCTTTAGTGTTCATAGATTAGAGTGGGATAGCTTTGACCCATTTCGTGAAGTAGTCTGTAGTGGTAATAATAAAGGTATGTCCCTTGGAAGAAGGATGTGATATTTTTCCAATTATATCCAACCCCCATTTTATGAATGGCCAAGGAGAGGTTTGATTTTGTAACTCTTGAGTAGGTGCATAAATGGTTGTGATGTTGACATTGAAGGCAGTTTTTGAAAAAATCGAAGGAATCTTGTTCCATTGTTTTCCAATAGTACCCCATGTGTATCAATCTTCTTGCAATGGATCTATCACAAAAATGTCCACCCCCAGAGCTCAAATGGCTTCCTTAAGGGGAAGGGGTATTTCTGCTTTAGTGAGACACCTGAGAAGCAAGCCAATATAGGTTTTTCTATAAAGAACATAAGATAAAATGGCATAACATGCTAAAATATTTTGTATATAAATGCAATCATTTTTTCTCGCATCATCGAGGAAGCTTCTAGTCTTTAAGTAATTGTAGATACTAGAATATCATTCCCCTGAGTCTACATTAGAACACACAAGAGACTCAAATTCAGGCTGATCAAAAACTACAGGAGTTCACAGGACCTAAACTACAAAATGGTATTCCTTTGTATCCTCTTTTGAAGGCACCAAGGAAGCATTGCTTGCCATGGCATCAACATGTCAATTTTTTAGATCCTAAGGACACTGTCTATTATGAAAGAGGAAAATTGATTGAGCAAGGACAAAGCAAGGTCTCGGTATTGGGACAACTTACTTTGTTTAGCTAGATAGGTTTTCATAATCTGGTTCATAATAAGCTCAAAATCTCCTAGTATATGGAGATGTTTGATTCTTAGTGTAATCATAGCATGCAAGCCAACAATGAGGGCTTCATACTCAATGATGTTATTGGTGCAAGGAAAATCTAATCAAAAGGATAGAGGGATCGGTTTACCTTCGGGGGATATCAACACCACACCTGCTCTAGAACCAGTTTGACACCTCAATCTAGTGAAATACATCTTCCATTGAAGGTTATAGTTAATTGTGAAAATATTTTTCGTCAAGAAACAAATCCAACCCAGGGAAGGAACAAGATGAGGGAGTGTCTACCAATTGATCAGAAACTGCTTGACCCTTTATTTATTTCTGAGTAATGAACTTTATATCGAACTTAGAAAGAAACATAACCCACTTCGCTAATCTCCCAGCAAGGTTAGTGTTAGAGAACAAATTCTTCAAGAGATCCATTTTTATTATGACATGCATTTTGACATTGTGAAGGTAGTGTGTCAACTTATGTGTAGCGAATACAAGAGTGACACATTCCTTCTCCATGGAGGAATAATAAGTTTTGTAATCAACTAGGATGCAACTAATGTAGTAGAACGCTATCTCTTTCCTCGTGTCATCATATTGAGTGATCAAAGCTACTAAAGCATATGGTGATGCAACAAGGTAAAGCAAAAGGGTATGTGCAGGATCATGATGGGGCAAAAAGTGGGAATATGTAAGTGATATGATGGTCCATGTGGCTGACGACTTTTTTTTTACCCAAAATTGATGAAACGAAAAGGGTTTTTAAAGGAGATTCTCGACTCTCCACCAATATAAATTATGCTTTACTTTGAATTTAATAAATAATTATTATTCATTTTTTATTTGAATTATGACTAAAGTCATGATTGATAGGCTGATTGAAAAACATTTGTAGCTTTCAAATGGTATCACATTTTTTTAATCCAAAACATGTGTCACATTCTATGTTTTGTATACTATGGGATTACAAAAATAAAAATTAAATTTCATGAAGTTTTGACCAAGTTAATCTGGTCAGACATATGAATTTTTATATTTTTTTAAAGTTGTAATTAAAAAATCATAATTAATTATTTACTTGGAAAAAAATTACAAAAAATTATGCATCACATCCGAACATGAGTCCTCTACTTATATCTAAAATATTATAAAAAAATATTATCATTATATCTAAAATCTTATAAAAAAATATTATCATTTTTAAATAATATAGATAACTTATTCAATTTTTTACATCAAGTTGCCTAACTCTGATTTTTCTAAAAAAAATTCTAGTTAAGGGCCTATTTTTTCCATGATGATCCTGCACATACCCAAAAAGGACCTATCTTGCACAGCTAACATCAATATGGGAGGATTGGCCAAATAAGCCTTGATTGATTCATAGGCTCACTGACACTCCTCATCCCATATGAAGTGAATGTCCTTTTTTAATAAATGAGTGAAAGGCAGGGTATGATCACCCAACTGAGATATAAATCTATGAATCACCTGAATTTCCCTTTGTAAACTTTCCTATTCAGTGATGTTCCTTGGTGGAGGCATGTTAACAATGGCATTAATTTTATTTGTGTCAACTTTGATTCCGTGGTGAGAGACTATGAGCCCTAGAAGCTTGTCAGCATCCATGCCAAGGACACACTTATGGGGAATGGGTCTCATCTTGTAGAGTGAAAGCCTTTCAAAGATAAGATGAAAGTTCTTCAAATGATCTTGAAGAGTTGTCAATTTCACCAACATATCATCGACACAGTATTCTAAGAGATCTTATGAATAAAATCATGAAATATTAGGGTCATTTCCCATTGGTAAGTCACTCCCGCATTCTTTAAACCAAAGGGAATGACCACATAGTAGAAATTACCCCAAGGGGTAGTGAACATTTTCTTGTATTGATCATCCTAGTTAATATGGATTTGATTGTAACCCAAGAATCCATCCATAAAAGATAACAATGCATGGCCTACAATCGAGTCCACAATCATATCTATATTGGGTAATGGAAATTTATCTTTAAGAGAAGCCTTATTAAGATAGATCAAAATTCAATACATATGCGAATTGGACTATCAAGCTTACTAACGAAACCTCATTATATTAAAAATTCAAGGGGAGTATTCAATTGGACAAATAAAGCCTTCTTTTAACAACTTCTTTATCTCAGTCTTGACCATCAATGCCACCCTAGGATTGATCTTTCAGATTTTCTTCTTAATTGGCTTGGCATCGGGACAAAGGATGATATTGTGAACCACTATAGACTCATCAATACCAGGAATATCCTCATATTTCCAAGCTAAGATATTAAGATAAAAATGCAAGAGATCAGAGTGTTCATCTGCTTCCTCTAGGGTGTTGCTATAATAGTGGTTTACACTTTCTGGGAGATATTGATTTTTGTTGAAATCACATATTTTTAGAAAACATAATGATTTAAGCCTTGAAAAGTTCCATTTAAAGGATTCCAATTGAAGAGGGTTTGATCAAACCACCTTATACCAAGCCCCCTTGGATAGAACCCCGCTAGTTTTAAACCATACCTATAACAGAGTCTTCTTTACACCTATCAAAATGTTGATAAAAAACAATTTTGATTTAGCATTTGGGGGATCAAATGGATTCATTTAAAAAAAAAAATTGTAAGTATGTATTCCATATTATAAGCTTCCTAAAAAGTATAATTTTAATTTAATTTAATTTGATTATTATATATATATATATATGTTGTGAATGAAGGTTGTTCACTGAAAATCAAGCTCTCTATTCTACACATGTGGAAAAATAGAAGTTAATCAAAAAAAATTGAGAAATATAAGTGTGTAAATGCTTAATTGTAATCTAAATGAAAACATAAAACACTAAATGAAACCTTAAACTAAAGAAATTTAAATTAAATTTAAACAAACAAAATCTTTAGTGTCGTCCCATTTTTCTCTATCCACAGAGATTCTTTTGAAGCTTTTTGGCTCTCAGATTGTGTAAGCTTCTCCAAATGGCTACTGCAGAACGAGTATGCAAAGGAAAACTATTCTATATGTTGGTGAAGATGGAATTGTTGATACGGATATGGACAGGGGCTGTGATTATGCATAGGGGCTGTGAATGATATGTATCATGGTTCTATTGCTATTGCTATGATTCTATGCTATTGCTATGAAAATGTTCTATGAATGATGGGAATACTATGCAATTTTCCTATAGTTTACTTGCTTAAAATTCTATATGATTTGGAGCTCTCGATAGCTGTATTTATAGATTTTTTGCAGGCTCCATCCCGGCTGGCAAGAATCTACGGCTGTGAGATTGTCTGGTAAGTTTGAATGGTGAGAGATTGAGAGGTTGAGAAGAAAATGGGGGAGGTTGAGAGGTTGGAGAGAAGGATGGAATCCTGTCTTCAACCCACGGGAACAGGCCTGCACGGAAACAGAGAAATTTAATTTTCTGTTTTGGCAGTTTGTTTCCCGGGAGTTGAAGATAAATCCCAAATTAAATAAATATTTAAATTTATTTAATTTCATTTATTGCTTTTGATATTTGATATTTGATTTTTGAAAACTATAGAAGAATTAATTAAATATTTTGTAATATTTAATTGTGATATGACTTTAGAAGATTTTGAAATATTTAGAAGAATTTAATTAAATATTTTTGGAAATATTTAATTATGAAATAGATTTTTGAATTGAATTAGAGGAATTTTGAAATGATTTAAGAATGAATAATTGAATTAGAGGAAATAATTAAATATTTTGGAATATTTAATTATAAATGATATTTAGAAGAAGAATAATAATTTAATCTTTATTTGAATAAAATATTCAAACGAAGATTATTGATAATTAATATAAATAAATCGTAATGTTTATTTAATTAATTAAGAAATGAATATGAAAAGGTGATTAAATATTTAATCGAAATGAAAGAATGAAGAAATACAAATAAATTATTTAAATTTATTTATATGCAGATAGAATTTGAAGATTTTAATTAAATATTAAAAATATTTAATTAATTACCAGACAATGTGATGTGACCATTTTAAGGTGTATACATTTTGCCCCTCTTTGAAGTGATGTGTTTTACGCATTACTTCAAAGAATTTTGAAATTTGCCCCAGATGTTGACTGTCGAAATATTGATAGATATATGCCCCCGCGAATGATGAATCGATAAAATTTTGAATTTTCGTGAATTTTTTTGATTTTTTATGATTTTTTTTTTTAATTTTTTTAATTTTAATTTTTTTTAATTTTTTTTAATTTTTATGATTTTTGAAGATGTCGATTCATCATTCGAAACTAATGATTTGAAGAAATTGACTTGAAGAGATATGAAATGAAAATTTGATGAAGAAATTTCCCCTGCTATGTGAAAATATGATAAAATGCCCCAATTTTACCATTATATAGGTTAAAAATGTCATTTTCCATGTCATTTTCAATTTTAACCTAGTAAAATTTGCAAATATTGAGCTTTGAGTTGATAATTATGGCACTTCCAGTTCACTTGCACCGTTTCGAGCGTATCCGACGTCATCAGTGGCCAGCGCACTACAGACCTCCGGTATGTGTCTCGTAAATCCTTGTCTGTCAAAAATTTCGTTTTGCGCACGTTTTTAATGTTAAAATTCAAAAATTTGAGTTTTAGCGCTCTTAATGTTTTTCATAGCGCAATCAATAATTTTCGTAGCACGTTTAATACTGTAGCGCTCTTAAGGCGTATCGTAGCGCATTTGACAATTTTCATAGCGCATATAATATTACAGCGCCCGTGATAGATTTCATAGCGCCTTTGATGATTTTCATAGCGCATATGATATCATAGCGCACCTGAGATGTTTTATAGCGCTCTTAACAAATCTTGTAGCGCAAAATTTTCCATAGCGTTGTTGATAGAAATCATAGCGCCATTAATTGATTCTGTAGCGCAAAAATTTCCTTAGCGCTGATAAAGAATTGTGTAGCGCCTACAACTAGTTCTGTAGCGCTTTTTGTTCCACATGATAAATTTGTTTCCCAAGTTGTTGGAGAACAAATAGTAGCTGATAAATTTGCTTTTAAAGTTGTTAAAAATAAATAGGATAGATAAGTTTTCTCCTAAAGTTGTTAGAAAGAAACTTGATGTTGATTATTTGCGTTCCATGATGATGAAAAACAAATAGTTTGATTGATTTTTTTGCTTCTAATATTGTTAAAAACAAACATGATTTTGATATTATTCGCATTTCATAATGATAATGAAAAACAAATAGTTTGATTGATTCATTTTGGATTGATACGTTAAGATGATTTGATATTGATGTTGTTTTGATGATGTATGTGAACAGGAGAGACTAGGTGTCTTGCAGTTACGAGAGACTTTCCCGAGCACATGGTCATTGATTCCACATTTATTACAGTCTGATAGAGATGTGATTGATGCTTGTGGCTTGACTTCATTACTTGATATGCCCGAGGTTTGCCTCAACAGGGCTCTATTGATAGCACTTGCAGAGCGGTGGCATAGCGACACCAACACCTTTCATTTACCAACCGGCGAGATTACAGTGACTCCCGAGGACGTATATCGTATCCTACGGATCCCAGTGATGGGAGAGATAGTTGTGTTTGACAGACGAGAGGCTGAAGGTACTCTTGCTTTGAGACGGATATTTAGAGATGATCAGATTGCCAGATATTTCATCCCATGGGGTGAGATCACAGATACTTATCCACCACTACCAGCTGTACTTGCAGGATTCATTGGAGGTGTGTTGTGCCCCGACCATAGGTCGAAGGGATTCGCGATCGGATGGGGTCGTGTCTTAGAGAGCATGGTGATGCAAGGGACACGGTATGCATGGGGTACCTGTATGCTAGCCCACCTATATGACGAGCTACATCACATTGTATATGGTAGAGGCCGGAGTTTTGCTGTTGGATGCTCATTACTACAGATATGGGCATGGGAGAATTTTGCAGTGTTACGTCCATTGACTCGAGGAGAGCGACTAGCTGGTCGAGCATACAGATGGAGATATGCACATATTATTGCTCAGCCTAGACTGGGAAAACTAGTGTATTGGTAGCGGCTTTTAGATAGTTTGGACACAGTATGCTGGAGGCCATATTTGGATTGTGAGCCATGGCCAGAGGATGCGAGGGAGATGCCTTTTTTATGCACTTCCAGATTTTTGATTGGACGAACCACATGGATCTTGGAGAGATTTCTTGCTGGACGTGTATTGCGATAGTTTGGTCGGATTCAGGGTATGCCTGTTGGTTCAGCTATTTATGCGCGGCGACAGTTAGAGCTTGCAGTGTGGGGCCCAAGGATCTCGTATGATGCAGCGGTGGCAGAGTTCACTAGTTTAGGAGCACAGATGTGGGATTACCGGGTAGATGTTCTTGATGCAGGAGCGACACCAGAGTATGTACAGTATGTTCTACAGCATCCACCTCCACGCATGTTTGATCCTGATGAGGCCATTGCTCCTATCATTGGACAGAGACGTCGACAGAGAACTCAGAGTCAGGTGATGACGATTCAGAGGACAGTGATGACGAGGAGGGTAGTGGAGATGATGACTCAGATGGAGATGATGGTGGTGATGGTAGGGGTGGCAGGAGAGGCGGCAGGAGAGGTGGCAGAGGAGGTAGGGTAGGCAGAGGTGGACCACGGATGAGGCATACTGACCCATCCCCGTCAGTGGATTCGACAGTAGCGAGTCAGATATCTTCTCTACAGAGCACAGTACAGAGCTTGCAGGCTTAGCTATCACAGGCACAGGCCTTGATTTCACAGTTGCAGGGTCAGGTGACTTCAATCACTGCCGAGAGAGATGCAGCTAGACAGCGGGGTGAGCAGGCCATTGCGTTAGCAGATAGCCTACAGAGAGTGGCAGGTAGCACTTTGCCAGGTGATATGATGAGAGAGGTTACGAGGGCTACTCGAGAGGCAAAGTTTTATCGGACTAGATATCATGATGCAGTCCCAGCTGAGCAGAGAGAGAGCTACACTCAATCACGATCTACTCATGGTCGCTCTCGTACTACTAGCAGGGGTGTGACACAGCCATTACCTCCTAGAGGGCCACCGGGGTCAGGCGGAGCAGGTCCATCAGGGGCAGGTGATACAGGTCCATCAGGGGCAGGTGGTACAGGTCCTAGGCCAGCTCCATCACAAGATAGCTCGGCCTAGTGCATTGTATATGATCTCTTTCATGATATTCTGTTGAGACATTTTGTATACACCGTGAGATGATCACATTTTTGATGATATTATATCATTTTGTAGTTTGACATCCTTGTACATTTTGACATTCATTTTTGAAATATATGAAATGCAGAGATGATTTTATATGATACACGATGTATATATGTGATGTGTACTATATGATGTTTTCATGATTTATGATATTTATATACATGATGGTATGAGATTAAATTTATTTGATGAATGAATGTATGACATATATGATGTATGTATGTTTTGATTTTATGATTTTCTTAATGCAAATATATGTAAAATGTATGAAACAATGTTTTGTGAATGTCAAAATATACTCAGTCATATTTGAAAAGATATAAATCTTTGATTCTTTGCCAGCTTTTTAGAAATCTATAAATGCAAAATGCAGATTCTAACATGAATGCAATCTATACTAACCATGCAGGACATTCATACAATATTGCCATTTGGAGAGCTTATGTGTGCTTTTTGTATCATCATAGAGCTTTGAAATGTTGAAAGTTAATACAAGCATCAAAGGGTATGTTAGCACCAGTGATGACCTGAGTATTGCTTTCATGATTTTTAATATAGCAAGTTAATACAAGCATCTAGGTATAATTGAACCGAGATGACCTGAGTATTGCTTGCATAAACAGACAAGAGTTAATCCTTTTCCCATGCAAATTCCAAAATGTCATCCATGATCCATAGTAGAGCATGTCTCGCGACCAATTTGCATAGTACTAATGATTTCCTCACAAACAGAAGACAAAGAAAAATCATACTCCTTCCTTGCTTTTCTAGTTTAGTACATCATCGAATTACTCCAGAGATATGATAGAAAATCAAACAACCATTCAAATCCTGCTTAAGGCATTTCAAACATTTATTCAGATTAAGATCATCCAATTTGGTTATCATTATTGATATTCTCACTTCGCTAGTTGTTTGGATCATGTTGTTTTTTATTTTCATTGGCATAAATATGTTTGTGATTGATTTGATTTGACAATGTTTGTTTTATTTTTTCAAGCTGTTATTTGTCTGCTTGTGATATTTTGAAAGCTCGTTGCCCCTCTCTTGTATGTTTCTACGTTTTTCCCCCAATGTAAACACAACCTAAAGATAAAAGATATGTACAAATTTCATCAAGCCATGATCAAACCTAAAGATTCCAACCACATGATATGGATAATGAAAGATATATACAGATGATAGATATGAATAGATAT
This sequence comes from Sequoia sempervirens, assembly GCA_007258455.2. NCBI lineage: Eukaryota > Viridiplantae > Streptophyta > Pinopsida > Cupressales > Cupressaceae > Sequoia > Sequoia sempervirens. The sequence continues at coordinate 502,560,339 of VDFB02270651.1, forward strand.
GGTATGAAAGATATGGATAAGATATATGATGTTCAAGAAGATCCTTAACCTTGTCAAGATCAAAGGTGGAAATGTAAGGAATGGGCATAGAGAGGATAATGACCATGAATGATAAGATGGATGAAACTTGTCCCTAAGTGTAGAGTACAAGAGGAATATGGAAGATAAGATATGCATGATAGGGAGATAGAGGAAGGACTTAAGCATCAAGTTTCACAACCAAATATCCCTCTAATAAACCATGGTAATGGGAATTAGAATCCTAAATGTTGGCAGATTAATGATATGATGGAAGAATCTAAGGACTTATGCAAAAGTTTGGATTAAAGAAGAATGATGGGGGGTGAATGTTGGATAATGGATAGGAGTTTGGAAGACCTGTTGATGGATAGATGGAAAAGTTGGAAAGATCAACATTGACACACACCTTGAAGGGCGGTGGAGTGATGGAGGAAAAATGGATTTGGAAGGTGATAGGTTATTAGATGGAAAATTGGAGGAAACTTTTGGATTAGCAAATTTGGATGCGAATTTAGATTTTATTGCTTCTATGAGACTTTTAGGAATCCACATGAATTTTGACTTTGAGTTTTGCTTTGTGGACCTTTGTGGCCGTTGACATTTTTCTTTTTGATTTATGGACCTTTGTGGTCTTTGAAAATTGCCTTTTTGCTTTGATGGGCCTTTGTGACCTTTGGAAATTGCCTTTGCTTTGATGGGCCTTTGTGGCCTTTGAAAATTGCTTTTGCTTTGATGGGCCTTTGTGGCCTTTGAAAATTGCTTTTTGATTTTTTGGATCAAATTTTCTTTTATTTTTGCATGACTCTTCGAGGAGACATGTTGATCCTTTGATACATGTGGAATTTTATATTGAAGCTTTTGACATTTGGCATCCAAATTGCTTCCAAAAGAAATGGAAGGAGTGTATTGAGGTGAATGATATGGAGGTATGATGGATGAGTTAATGAAGGAAGAATTTTGAAAGTGGATCAAGGATGTGTGTTTTTGTTGTTCTTGAAGAATAGGAGATGGAGAAATGTGGGACCCTAATATGGATGGAAGGGTTGATGAGCTAGGGTTGGAATGATAAGGACCAAGGATAGATGAATGGTTTGATGAACTAGGATAAGGACCTAGGATAGATGAATGGTTTGATGAACTAGGATAAGGACCTAGGATGGATGGAGAGTTTGATGGACTAGGATACCTAGGATGAGTATGAGGTGTATAACCAAGGCCATGAGAATATGGATGTGCTTGGACAGAAAGGGGTTGTAGGATACCTTGCTCATGAAGACCTAAGCCTTTTCCTTTGTAATTCATAATTTCACACATTCGTTTACCAATGGGATATGTATTGTTTGTGAAACAAGATGCGAGTCCATTATGAAGAGGATATGATATGGTTGAGAAGATAGGTTTTGGAAGTAAATTAGAATGGATAAAGGAGGAGGATCCCAATTTATAGGTGTGGGGTTCATGGATAACGTGAATAGGTGTAATAGGCTCTTGACATGGGGATGATGGGGTGTTTTGATCTTGACTTGGAAAAGGATTATGAAATGGTATGAAAGGAATATCTTGATCATGAGGAGGATAATCATCTTCATGGGATGAAAGGGTATCCTTGAATGGAAGATTATATTGATCTTGATGAGGAAGGGAATCATGAAATTTTGTAGAAATCATATCTTGATCATCAATTGGTAAGACATCATTAGATAGGATGGAAGAAATATCATGCTCTTGTAATGCAATAGAATCATGGGATGGTATGGATTGATTAGATGATGACGAAGAAGAACTTGGAAGAACGTTTGTCTCTTGAGATGGAAGAGGATTATCATGGGTGAATAATGAAAGAAGGGGATCATCATATGGTCCTTGAGAGATGGGATCTTGATCAAAGATAGGAAGGGTTTGTAGAATGTTTTGATCAAGATGTGTAGATTGAAATGAATCATTGGATGTAAAGGATATGATAGAAGAAGGTGATTGAATGGAATCGTTATCTTGAGTGAAAGAATCATGAGGTTCATTTGGAATTTTGGGGGATGAAGATAAATGCATGACATGATAGGATTGGTCAATTTTATTTGAGGGCTTAGATTTGGGCTTCTTATGTAACCTTTGCAAAAATTCAAAAACATTGAATTTGGATGATGTTGCTTTTGGAGGAGAAGAGGTTACATTCATATTTCCGTCAAAGGACTTCATAGTTGTGCCCCCTTGTATTTCCTTGATTTTCCTTTGGAGTGCTCTTGTTTGTTGGGGAAAACTACTAAGATCATTTAATGGAGTTTTAGTCTTTTCAGGATCTTCCTTAATTTTCTCCATATTGTAGTTAGAGGGAAATTTGGCACCTTGGTTTGCTAAGAAAAGAAAGTAGCCTTCTTTATCTCGCTCTAACATCTTGTCCAAAATTATGTGAAACTGTGGATCCTGTTCAACTTCTTGAATCATTTCATCGGTTATCTCATTATTTGAACTATTCCCAGTATGAAACCTATGAAAAAGATTTTGTTCCCTATCACCCATGTTGTAAAGTGGACAATAGGCATATACTTTTGAAATGTTCTTCTAGACTTAGATCATAGGTTTATAAGTGCAAAAATGATAATGCCTTGATCTGATAAGATGAAAATCTTATGATATGATCAAATGACGTTCTAACTCTTGATTGTGGCTTCCAAGATGAAAGGATATCAGAATCCTGTTGGGGAAGTTGAATCAATAATCAAAAACTTGTTTGAAAAGATGCACTATTTTGAGATTTGATCCTAGTCTCAAAAAATGATAAGTGTAATCAATGTAATTGTGAGTTTTAGATGATCTTTACTGAATTAATGTTTTGAAAACACATCAAGTAAGTTGTAGAATAGTTGTTTTAAGCCCTATGCTAAACAAGAAGTGTATGACCAAAATGTTGTTTAAAAATTGTTTTCACGGGTTTTACACATGATAAATAGTTCAAACAGACTCAATCTTAGTTCTCAAGTAGGTCATCATAACAATCAATAGCCCACATCTTAAAACTGCGTCGACTCACACAGCCATGTCACCCCCGAAAGGGCACCCATGTTTTTGTCTTTTCCAGGTGCGTACTCAGAGTGACGGAAGTGGATACCAGATCCCCTGAGCAAACAATCCTTGGCAGTTATATGGTGAGTATCTTGGGGGTAGATTCTTCCCTCCCCTGCATTGTGATTGAAACAATGTTCGGAAACTGACTCGGTTAGTTACTACACTAGGTTCGTAGTAAGGATTTCCGTTCGGTGCGGCAAATGATAGACTCCCTCGAGAGACCTCCCTACCTTTAGAACAAAGGCTTTGGGGATGGTTATCAATGCACACTACCGTCAAAAGAAGGTTTCCCCAATTTTGCTTTAAATTTTATAGTGGGGTGGAATAGCCTAGCTTTGGCTTGAACCCACTTGAGTCGTTCCTCTTGGGTGAGTACTTTTTCCCACAAGAGCAGGCTCTCTACAAGGTTTTAACAAAGCTTAAAGATGCGTAAAAAGAAATAGGTGAGTTTGGCATTTTGATCACCCAGTTAAGGGGAGAGCATAGGCCTATCACCGAGAACAAAGCAAACACTAGGTTCAATTATTAAGCACCAAATGGAAATTTTCTAAACTAAGTGAAGATGTTGCTTCACATAAACAGAAAATTCATTTTAAGCCTAAATTGAAAAATGAAGTGTCTATCCTAGGATTGCTCTATTTTATACTTTAGATGACTACCCTAGGATTGATAAATTTTATGCTTTAGATGACTACCCTAGGATTGATAAATTTTATGCTTTAGATGACTACCCTAGGATTGATAAATTTTATGCTTTAGATGTCTACCCTAGGATTGATAAATTTTATGTTTTAGATGTCTACCCTAGGATTGATAATTTTATTTTTTTTTAATAACTGTCCGCGGCTGCGTCGGAATCAGTTAGACTAAACTATAGTTACAGATTACAGATTACAGTCTTTTAAAAATTTGCACTACAAAACATATTATGGACGCTACAATACTCGTCACAGGCGCTGCAATACTCATCACGGGCGCTACAATAAACGTCACGGGCGCTTAAATACTCATCACGGGCGCTGAAACAATAGTCACGGGCGCTGAAACAGTAGTCACAGGCACTGAAACAGTAGTCACGGGCGCTGAAACAGTAGTCACGGGCGCTAAACTAGAGGTGTTCTTCCGAAACGTGTCATCTGTGCTATTCCGCTGTTTTTCCTGTAATCAATCCAAAGAAGCTGCAAAAAGATGTTAAAAAAGGGGGCAAGAGCCCCATGGTGGGCGCCAAAAATGTGTAAATGCTTAATTGTAATCTAAATGAAAACATAAAACACTAAATGAAACCTTAAACTAAAGAAATTTAAATTAAATTTAAACAAACAAAATCTTTAGTGCCGTCCCATTTTTCTCTATCCACAGAGATTCTTTTGAAGCTTTTTGGCTCTCAGATTGTGTAAGCTTCTCCAAATGGCTGCTGCAGAATGAGTATGCAAAGGAAAACTATTCTATATGTTGGTGAAGATGGAATTGTTGATACGGATATGGACAGGGGCTGTGATTATGCACAGGGGCTGTGAATGATATGTATCATGGTTCTATTGCTATTGCTATGATTCTATGCTATTGCTATGAAAATGTTCTATGAATGCTGGGAATACTATGCAATTTGCCTATAGTTTACTTGCTTAAAATTCTATATGATTTGGAGCTCCCGGCAGCTGTATTTATAGATTTTTTGCAAGCTCCATCCCGGCTGGCAAGAATCTATGGCTGTGAGATTGTCTGGTAAGTTTGAATGGTGAGAGATTGAGAGGTTGAGAAGAAAATGGGGGAGGTTGAGAGGTTGGAGAGAAGGATGGAATCATGTCTTCAACCCACGGGAACAGGCCTGCACAGAAACAGAGAAATTTAATTTTTTGTTTTGGCAGTTTGTTTCCTGGGAGTTGAAGATAAATCCCAAATTAAATAAATATTTAAATTTATTTAATTTCATTTATTGCTTTTGATATTTAATTTTTGATTTTTGAAAACTATAGAATAATTAATTAAATATTTTGTAATATTTAATTATGATATGACTTTAGAAGATTTTTGAAATATTTAGAAGAATTTAATTAAATATTTTTGGAAATATTTAATTATGAAATAGATTTTTGAATTGAATTAGAGGAATTTTGAAATGATTTAAGAATGAATAATTGAATTAGAGGAAATAATTAAATATTTTGGAATATTTAATTATAAATGATATTTAGAAGAAGAATAATAATTTAATCTTTATTTGAATAAAATATTCAAACGAAGATTATTGATAATTAATATAAATAAATCGTAATGTTTATTTAATTAATTAAGAAATGAATATGAAAAGGTGATTAAATATTTAATCGAAATGAAAGAATGAAGAAATACAAATAAATTATTTAAATTTATTTATATGTAGATAGAATTTGAAGATTTTAATTAAATATTAAAAATATTTAATTAATTACCAGACAATGTGATGTGACCATTTTAAGGTGTATACAATAAGTGCACCAGATATTGAAGTTCTCCATCCAATAAAAAAAAATTGAATTTTGATACATACAAAAAAAGTTGTGTTATACGGTCTACCTATATCTAAATTGTAATTGGTTTTACTTCAAAACTTGATTAAGGATAAAATATTCAATAAAACACTATAAAGCCAATTGTAAGTACTATATATCATAGTTACAAATCTAAATTAAAAAAAAAAAATCCTTCATGGATAAAATGTTATGTGTTATACAATGAGCGTCACTCCTTAAAAATGGTGTTTATTGGAAGAAACTATTTTTCAAAGGAGATGGAAAAAGAAGTGCAATATGATTCCAAGAATTTTGAAAAAAAAATATTTAGAATCTACAGATAAAATGTCACAAATCACTAGTTTGCATCATCATCAAATTCATCATAGTTTAGTTGCTATATGTGTCTGAAAGTGAAGATTTAGTTAGAAAAAATGAGTTTAGTGTCCAGTTTGGCCAAAAATTGTAAACCAGTATTGTGGGATCACCCTTTGAAGAGAGAAACTTCTTGATCTTGATTACTTTTCTAAATATTTACAATCCATAAGAACTTCAAAAGTATCTCCTTTAAGGAGAGAACTATGGTCTTCAAGATGAGATATCATAACGTCATCACTGATGTTAGTACACCCATACTACAACAATGAAAACCTTTTCTACTCCCCCTGTGGAGTAGACCCATTTATTAGTCCAAAGAAATGAAAAATCTGTGAATTCACTAGATTGATACACCTTCATGTGCACTTAGTTCGAAGGGCCAATGATCCCCAACATCTCCCTAAGATGACCAAAAGTATCCTTCAAAAGAAACTTAGTGAATATGTCTACAATTTATTTGTTTATTGTCACATACTATAATCTGGCCTCATTCTCCAACACTTTTTCTCTTAGGAAATGATACTTGATAGATATTTGGTTTTTTTCTTGAATGCATAACTGGGTTCTTTGAAATGTTTATTTCACTTGTGTTTTCACAAAAAATAGAAATAGGATCATCACATACCACACCAATGTCCTTCACTATCTACTTCATCCATAAAACATGTGTGCAACATGATGCTACAACAATATATTCTACCTCTATTGTGGATAAAGAAATTTATTCTTGCTTTTTACTAAGCCATGAAACTAATCTTCCACCAAGAAAGAAAGCACCGCCACTAATACTCTTCTAGTCATCTACACATCTGGCCCAATTAGCTTTTGTATAAGCACTCAAGGTGAAATCATCACACTTAGGATACCATAGTCCATAATCCTATGTACCTTTGAGATATCTAAATATTCTCTTTACAAATGTGACATGTGATTCACTAGGATCTATTTGGAATTTAGCAACTAATCATATTGCATGCATAATGTTTGGTCTAGTAGTAGTAAGGTACAATAGTCCACCAATCATAAATCTATATTTGCTTTGATCAAAATTTGCTCAGTTTACATTTGGTTACCATAGAGGTACAAACTGGTTTGGAATCAGCCATCCAAAACTTATTCAATAGTTATTTTACATACTTAGATTGTGAAATGAATATCCTTTTATTAGTTTGATTCACTTGTAGAACAAGGAAGAAATTCAATTCACTGATCATAGACATCTCAAATTCTTTCTACATCTCTTTAGCAATTTTTTTACACATGCCTTCACTTCCACCAAAAATGATATCATCAACATAAATAACCACTATCAACATTTTGTTACCTTGCACTTTGAAGTAAAGATTGTTGTCAATAGTACCTTTGTTGAATCCTTGATTTGTATATCTGTCTAGTCTTGCATACAAAGCTCTAGGAGCTTGCTTCAATCCATATAATGCCCTCTTCAACTTACAAACCATGTCCAATTTGTCAAACAACTGAAACCATTCAAGTTGCTCCATGTACAACTCTTCCTCTAGCTCACCATTTAGAAATGTTGACTTAACATCCATTTGATACACTTTGAAGTCCTTGTGGGCAGAAAAATCTAAAAACATCCTAATAGCTTCTATTCTGGCCACAATGACAAATATTTCTTCAAAATCTATACCTTCAACTTATGAATATCCTTTGCATACCAGTTTTTCCTTATTCCTTATGACTTCTCCACTTTAATTTAGCTTATTCTAGAGCACCCATTTCGAACAAATCACATTTTTATTCATAAACCTAGGGAATAGTTCCCATGTCTGATTCTTTTCTATCTACTACAACTCTTCCTTCATAGCTCTCATCCAACTCTCATCTTCACATGCTTCACTTACAGACTTGGGTTCAATTTTAGATAATAGACACAAATTTACCTTAGCTACAACTCTACTTCTTAGCTTCACACCTTCACTTTTATATCCAATTATCTGATCCTCCAGATGATTCTTCTATACGTACTTAGGAGTCCTGATAGCACGTTTTGGTTCATTTTCTCCTTCTCCTTCTTCTCCCTTCTCCTTGTTTTCTTTAGGTACATGTCCATAGATAGGATCATCAGGTTCAACTTCACTTATCTCAATAGGTCTGTGTATGTCTTCATCAACTTTCACATTAGCACTTTCAATAATCTTTCTCAATCATTTGTTGAAGCATCTATATGCTTTACTAGTAGTAGAGTATCCAAGAAATATTCCTTCATCACATCTAGCATCAAACTTTCCAAGATTTTCATCATCTCTTTTAATATAGCATCTACTAAGAATACGCATTGACTATGATCAACCTCATTTTTGGATTCATCATAAAAAATTCCAGCTTCTTCTTTAACATAGTACAACTTCTTATATTTCGTATCCTTCCTATCCTTATCCTTATAATCCTTGTTCTTCTTATGCACAACTCTATTCAGACATCTTGAAGCATAATGACCGATATTATCACAACTAAAATATTTAAAGGGAAACATACCTTTATAATTTCTAGTGCTTTTCTTCAACTTCCTGGTGAAGTTTTCTTCCAACTCATCAACACCATGACTATCTAATTCCTCTTCAATATTCAATACTTTAAATGTCATTTCTGTATTTTTTTTTATCTTGTCTTCTTTCTGGAACTTCCTCAACTCAAATGCTTGCAAGGTGTTGAACAACTGTTCCGAAGTATACGTCTTAGGATCATACACTTCTTCAATAACTGAAATCTTGTTACTATAGCAATCGAGTAGGGCTATCAGGATCTTCTCAATTATATATTCATCTAATAGTTTTCCTCCTTGATCTCTAACTTCATTTGCAATCAGTTCAACCCTCTGAAAGAAACTTGTAGACTGTTCACCTTCTTCCTTCTTCAGATTCACAAATCTGAGCTTTACCGCCAACTTCTTTTTCAATTTTACTCTTTCATTTCCTTCATACATATCTTCCAACTTCTTCTAGACTTCATATGCAATTTACAAAGAAGAAACCTTCACTCGTTCATTTTTAGATAAACCACTACAAATAACATCCCTTTCCTTCTCATTTTCTTCATAAGTAGAGATCTCATCTACATTAGTAAGACCATCGGATGGGTGTGTATACTTTGTCTCAACAATCTTCTAGGTCTTGAAACCACAGGAGACAATATATCCTTTCATTTGTCACTTCCAGTCATTGTAGTCAATTCCAGAGAACAAGGGGATCTCCAATTTGTGTGCCATCGGATCTTGCTCAAGTTGTTAAGCTCAACAACAAGGAACCAAGGCTTTGATACCAATTGTTAAACATGCACAGGACAACTAAGAGGGTGGGGTGAATCAGTTGTCATAAAATTCAAACTTAAAACTCAAGATTTATTAATTCCAGAACCACATTGTTTTTATTATTAAGTAAGAGCATCAAACACAAATAATAGAAAGTAAATCAACACAATGAACACTAGATTTTTTAAGTGGAAAACATGAGGGAAAAACCACGATGAGAGTTAACTCACAATATAAAATATTATAAATAGAATACAAAGGCTCACTGTCAAGGGCTCACTTCCCAAAAGAGAACTCATTGTTCCAATGCAAAGGCTCGCTTCCTATAGAAAGGACTCATTGTCCAACAGAGAGGCTCACTGCCTATAGATACAAAAGAGAACAAAAGATCTACCACTATAGTTAATGCACATCTACAAGATTGTATAAACCTTCAGGTCACTACCTTCAACACACTAAAAAATTCTATCGCAACTCACTCACACACAGTTCTACTCATATGATTTGTGGCACACTTTCATCACTTTGTGTTACACTTTAATACATATCTTCATAGTTTGACTTACTTTTATACCATCCTTAACCTTAGAAACTTTCTCCAAGGTTGGCCACAAAAAAATATTTCATAAATTCAAATTAGGTCAAAAAATCAAGATTCTTGTGGTGGAAAGGAATAAGAGTGGACCAATAAAAAAAATTTCAAGATAAAAAATAACATCTTGAAACAATCACACGGTTCTTTAATTTAATGCTATTATTTGAATGAAGTGTAAACACTAGGTTAGCCAAACCTAATGAAAACACAAATGATCATTGATGTACATGCATCTTGATAGTAATATGACATGCGGACACCATGACATGCATCTTTATGCACAAGAATACATCTTAGAATCTTCAAGATACATCTGCTAAAAAACAACAAACTTCAATCACTAAACACCTTTCACCAATTTGTCTAGATTGTATGAACTCATGCAAAAATATTGAAACATGACTTATAGATTACCAATCTGCAAGCCACTTTTCCAAAGCACGGAAAAGACCTTCACAAGACATATTCTAGATTTATAAGATCTAAAAAAAATAGAGAAGAATTGCAAAGCAAAAATATTTCTCCCTGTCCTTAGAAGACCAACTCTGCTAAAACTCATGAGATATCACCACTAAATCTTCATTAAAAAACCTTCAAATCCACACAAGCATAGGATCAACACAAGAGAAATGCAGAGCACATATTAGAGCACATTCTAAACACTTCCATCATTCTAACTTCTCTTCTTTATTTAATTTTCTCAAAAGAACTTTCAAACTTATCAAACCAATAAATTTGCAACACTATAAAGATAGCTCCATGTACCCACAATATCTCAACTATACATGTACAATCTACAACATACTAAACTATGTTGACATCAATGACAACATTAATGACAACACCACCAAAACTATGTCATACCTGCAACAATCATTTTGTACATCATTTTTGTAGCGAGATATATATACACATACATATATACATCTAGATCTTTTGTATAAACATATATTCAATAGCCACTCATTTTTTATAGTATTGGCCTAATACATGTACATGACATTTGATACATACTTGCGTATATATATGGACATATCGATTATGATATCACAAAATTATTTATTTGGATGTGGGTGCTCTTTATTTTCATGTATTTTTATACTATGGATGTTATATGCTTGTTTGGATGTATGTTTACATTAGATTCCAACATGATTTAATAAACACACATGGTTGTATATTAATCAAATACAATGATGATCCAACTTCCTTAAAATATGTAATGTGATGCATGGACGCATAGAGTAGTGAAATACATGTATGTATGTCATGCACAGACACACACACATGGTCATATCATAACAAACAAAAATATTTCTTAATGTGTTAATGAATAATCATAATATATGTAGTGGTACTACCCTTTTATATAAAGGAACCACATAGATGACACATAAAACACTACGCATAGTATCAATGAAGATGCATCGCATTAATGGTTTTTTTAGAGGCATCCCATTCATAAACGATAATACATAGGCACCTTAACCATACCAAAAGATTATAATGTAATGGCCTAACTAGTTAGGGATGAATTTTTCTCTCTAGTCAGGCGGTCCATTTACATTTCTCTAGTTTTCGCAAAGAACTAGGTCTCCTAGTTTAAAGGTCCTAGGAAGCACACTCTGATTATATTGTCTTGGTAACAACCATTGATAAGCTTTAAGATGATTGAGATCCTATAAATAGTGCTTGTCGATCATCTCTAGCTAATGTAAGTGGTTAACTCGATAGGTTTCATCATCAATTAACCCTTTAAGGGAAACTCGTAAGGTTAAAATTTCCAACTCCAAAGGCATGATAGCTTCAGCACCATACATGAGGTTGTAAGGAATTGTTTCTATCACCATATAGACACTTGTGCAAAAGGCCCAAAAATCTTATTTTAATTGAATATGTCAATCCTTACCATGCTTATTAACTATTTTATGAAGAATGAGTTCAAGAATTTTTTTAGACTCTTCTGCTTGACCATTAGACTATGGATAGTATGATGTAGAAAACCTATGTTGAATATGAAATTTCTCTAAGAACTGCTTTACTTCCTTGTTCTTGAATGGTGTACCATTTTCAAAAAAAAGTGCAACAAGTAATCCAAAATGAGAAATAATGTTATTCATGAGAAAGCTACAAATAGCTTCAGCATTCATAGATCAGAGTGGGATAGCTTCGACCCATTTCGTGAAGTAGTCCATAGCAGTAATAATAAAGGTATTTCCCTTGGAAGAAGGAGGTAATATTTTTCCAATTATATCCAACCCCCAATTCACGAACGACCAAGGAGAGGTTTGATTTTGTAACTCTTGAGTAGGAGCATAAATAAGACGATTATGTTGTTGATATTGAAGGCACTTTTTGAAAAAATCAAAGGAAACTTGTTCCATTGTTTTCCAATAGTACCCCATGTGCATCAATCTTATTGCCATGGATCTACCACCAAAATTTCCACCCCCAAAGCCCGAATGGATTCCTTAAGGGTAAGGAGTATTTTTGCTTTAGTGAGACACCTAAGAAATAAGCGATATAGGCTTTTCAATAAAGAGCATCAGATAAAATGACATAACATGCTGAAATCTTTCATATACTAGTGCGATAATTTTTTGTCACATCATCGGAAAAGTTTATAGTATTTAAGTAATTGTAGATACTAGAATACCATTCCCCTGAGTCTACGTGAGAACACATAAGAGATTCAAATTTAGGTTGAGAAAAAATTATAGGGCTTTGCAAGACCAAAACTACAAAATGGTATTCTTTCTTATCCTCTTGTGAAGGCACCAAGGAAGTAGCACTTGCCATGGCATCAACATGCCAATTTTCTCTCCTAGGGACACTATGTATTATGAAAGACGAAAAATGATTGAGAAAGGACAAATAAAGGTCTCAGTATCAGAACAACTTGCTTTTTTTAGATTGATAGGATTTCGTAACCTAGTTCATAATAAGCTCAAAATTTCCTAGTATATGGATATGTTTGATTCTTAGTGTAATTGTAACATGCAAGCCAACAATGAGGGCTTTATACTCAACAATGTTATTGGTTCAAGTAAAATCTAAACAAAAGGATAGAGGGACCAGTCTACCTTTGGGGGATATCAAGACCACACCCACTCTAGAACTAGTTTGACACCTCGATCCATTGAAATACATCTTCCATTGAAGGTTGTAGTTAATTATGAAAATATTTTCATCAAGAAACAAATCCAACCCAGGGAAGGATCAAGATGAGGGAGCATTTTTCAATTGATCAGAAACTGCTTGATCCTTTATTGATTTTTGAGTAATGAACTTTATATCAAACTTAGAAAGCAACATAACCCACTTCGCTAATCTCCCAGCAAAGCTAGCGCTAGAGAACAAATGCTTCAAGAAATTTTTTATTATTATGACATGCGTTTCAACATGGTGAAGGTAGTGTCTCAACTTTTGCGTAGTGAATACAAGAGTGAGACATTGCTTCTCCATGGAGGAATAATGAGTTTCATAATTGACTAGGACGCAACTAATGTAGTAGACCGCTCTCTCTTTCCCCACATTATCATATTGAGCCAACAAAGCTGCCAAAGCATATGGTTCAATGCAGTAAGGTAAAGAAAAAAGGGCCTATCTTACATAGCTAACATCAATATAGGAGGATTTTCCAAATAAGCCTTGATTGATTCATAGGCTTCCTGACATTCCTCATCCCACATGAAGTGAACATCCTTTTTTAATAAATGAGTGAAAGGTAGGGCATGGTCAGCCCATTGAGATATAAATCTACGAATCACCTAAATCTTCCCTTGTAAAATTTGCAATTTAGTGATGTTCCTTGGTGAAAGCATGTTAATTATGGCATCAATTTTATTTGTGTCAACTTTGATTCCACGATGAGAGACTATGAACCCCAGAAGCTTGTCGACATCCACGTCAAAGATGCACTTATGGGGATTGAGTCTCATCTTGTAGAGTCAAAGCCTTTTGAAGATAAGATGAAGGTTATTCACATGATTTTGACGAGTTATCGATTTCACCAAGATGTCATCAACATAGTCTTCTAAGATCTTATGAATAAAATCATGAAATATCAAGGTCATTTCCCATTGGTAAGTTGCTCCCACCTTCTTTAAACCAAAGGGAATGACCACATAGTAGAAAGTATCACAAGGGGTAGTGAAGGTTGTCTTGTATTGATCATCTCAGTTAATATGGATTTGATTATAACCCAAGAATCCATCCATAAAAGATAACAACGCATGGCCTAAAGTCAAGTCCGCAATCATGTATCTATATTAGGTAATGAAAATCATCCTTAAGAGAAGCCTTATTAAGATCTCAAAATTCAATACATATGTGAATATGACTGTCAGGCTTACTAACAACACCTAACTATATTTAAAATACAAGGCAAGTAGTCAATCAGATGAATAAAGCCTACTTTTAATAGCTTCTCTATCTCAGTCTTGACCATCAATGCCACCCTGGGATTGATCTTTTAGATTTTTTGCTTAAATGGCTTGGCATGAGAACATAGGATGATATTTTCGACCACTATAGACTCATCAATACCAATCATATACTCATACATCTAAGAGAATATATTAGGATAAGAATGCAAGAGATCAGATTGTTCATTTGCTTCCTCCGGGGTGCTACCACAATAGTGGTTTACACTTTCTGGGAGATCCTAATTTTTGCTAAAATCACATATTTTTAGAAAATATAACTTTTTAAGCCTTGAAAAGTTCTAATTAAAGGATTCCAATTGAAGAGGGTTTGATCAAACCACCTTAGACCAAGTCCCCTTGGATAGAACCCCGCTAGTTTTAAACCATACCCATAACAAAGTCTCCTTTACACCTATCAAAATGTTGATAAAAACCACTTTTGATTTACCTTTTGGGGGATCAAATGAATTCAATTAATTTTTTTTTTAATTATGTAGTCCATATTATAAGCTTCCAAAAAAGTATAATTTTAATTAAATTAAATTTGATTATTATATTTTTTAAATTTTTTTGTGAATGTGGGTTTTTCTCTAAAAATCAAGCTCTATGTTCTACACATGTGGAAAAATAGTAGTTTATCAAAAAAAATTGAAAAATATGAGTGCACCAGATATTGAAGTCCTTGATCCAACAAAAAAAAAAAGAATTTTGATATGTATACAAAAAAAGTTGTGTAATACGGTCTACCTATATCTGAATTGTAACTGGTTTGACTTTGAAACTTAATTAAGGAAAATATATTCAATAAAACACTATGAAACCAATTGTAAGTGTTATCACTATGATTTTCACCCTAGGTGAATCTTAACACAATTAATCATATGAAACATGGGAAATTTTTTGAGACTGTGAGTCACCTATAGTAGAAAAGAACCTCCAGAGAAAGTTGGTTCTTAATTGGATATCAGCTAAACTACTGACTTTCAAAGAAGAAGGATAGAAAGAGATAAAATAAACCAAAATGCTAATAATGGAAAAATAAAGGTGATACAAGAGATTATATTGTAGACTTAAAAGTTCTACTATTTTTCTTTTTCACTAAAGGATCAATACACAAGATAATCCTTACACAACTCAGGCTTTGACATATTTGTACATCAGTATTTCATAGGAAAGTTAAGATTTATACAATCCTAGAAGGAAAAACTAAATTTCTCACAACTAGAAAAGGTTGTCCAAACTAGTAACATAACCTAGAACCTACACAAAATATGTTTATCTCTGCAAAAAGTGCTGGAAAAAGAACATACTTAAAGGATTTGAATGAAATCATAGAAAATATATCAACCATTCATATTTACACAGAAAATAATAGATTAGAGAAGGTGAATACTTGCTTTATTGATCAAAAGATGACTTCTAACAACTTTTTTATATCTGGAAATGAGTTACAAAACACTATCTCTTGCAAAAAAGAACTCTCTAAAAAGTTATAGAATAGCATGGGAAAAAAAATGCCAAGAACTAACTCTCAATGAGGATAAACCTCCTTTTAACCTACCCTAGATTTGAGAGAATACAAAATCTTTAAGCTCATTAAATGACCATTCTCTCCACTAAAATGTTTGAAACTATTTTTCCTTGTTTATCTCCATTTTAAAACACAACAAAATTCTTAGTAAGGCATGGGAGGATGAATAGTTTGACTTCTTCAACTGTGAGGATGATGGTGTAGCCATATCTTCTTTTGCTTTTGCTGATCATTATTCTTCAAACTACTTGCTCCATGAATATAGGACATGTTTTCTATATCTCTGCAATTGCCTTCCTTTTACCCTATCAACATAGGACAAGGAATTTTCTCAATCTCTACTCCTCATGACAGTTTCATTTATCCATTTACTTTGGCTAAGAACTCTTGCTCGATGATATTTCTCATTCAAAATAACATTAGTGTAATCTAATAGCTTCATTTTATTGACTACCAGATATTATCATGTCAATTTTGCAAAACACTTTCAATATTCTTCATAACCTTACTCCTCCTTCAAAGGAACTATTGTTATCAAAATGGTCTTAATGTTAAATTATAGGCACCATTATTGGAATCATTAACAAAATTTCCCTTTTTCTCATTGTAAGAGACCTTGTGGAATGCCTTCTTTCAAACCTACCCTTAATCTGTCATTGAAACTCCCACTATGTGACTCATCCATTATTAAAAAAACTTTGTATTTGAACCAATCACTAATGCTCTACTTGGAAACAATAGAATGAGCCTTCACATCCCTATCCCAAAGGGAGAACAACTTGAACACTTGACTATAAAATGGTAGTAGATATTTCAAAAAACAAGCATCACTAGAAAATAAGCTTTGTAATCAAAACCTGGGTCATAGATTGTCCATGAATGTCACCAAAAACTATAGAATTTTTCCCATGTATGCTTATAGTAAATATCTGACTTGCAATACAATTTGGAAGCATATCTTTTGTGTAAACTTTTATATCTTTGAAATCCTCCATATTTTCCTGTATGATCCTCATGTTATTTCTTCTAATACTCCATATTTCTACTCCAATGTATTGATTCGAGCCTCTGACAACATATATCACAAATCCTTTATTCTTAAATGTATTTATGTATGTTGATGCATCTACCTATTATTATAGTTACAACGTGTTATAAATAGAGTAATAACACAACAACTATGTTTTGCATGAAAGAGATGTTTTTATCTCCTTCTCTATGTGGCCCTTTATGTTCTTGGCATTCTTATGACATGCAACATGAATTGACACCTCACATAATATTTAGCAAGAAAAAATCATACACATATATACCCTAACCCTCGTTGTGTGTCTTTAAATATTCTTCTCTATATTTGTGCAAATACAGACACCTGAGAATTTAATCTCTCAACACTTGCTAGGAGCCTTCTTCAACCACAGGATAAGCACTCATTGATTACTCTCCTAATTAATATTCGGTTCTAGTATGACACCACATGTCGTGCCATCAAGACATTTCAAAATTACAGGGCAATAGCATCATTACAAACTTTTTTTCACTTATTCAAATTACTTCGAGCTCCCAATGACCTTTGAAAAGCCCTGCAATCCTATTTTTTGATGGGTATATGTAGGACCATCATGGAAACAACATGCCCTAAATGGCAAAAAATTGACAGAAATCAGAGTTAGGAAACTTGACATAAAAATTTGAATAAGTTATCTATATTATTTGAAAAATATGTAAGAATAGAATCTATAGAAAATTGAATGCAGTTTCTAAACTACTAGGATTATTTAAAAAGAAAAAAAAATCTATTTGGTGAAAATTTGAAATTTCTGTGCAATAGTACTTAAATTTCAAGGAAAAACTAAGAAGTAGGTGTCTGTCTAACCACCCTAACAACAATAAAATGCTAATATTTTTTTATAAGATTTTAGATATAAGTAGAGGACTCATGTCTTGATGTGATGCATATTTTTTTGTAATTTTTTTCCAAGTAAATAATTAATTTTTATTTTTTTGTGACAAATTTTAAAAAATATAAAAACTCGTATCTCTGAATGTGACACCTGTTTTGGATTAAAAATATGTGATGCTATTTGAAAGCTATAGATGTTTTTCAATCATCCTATCAATCAGGACTTTAGTCGTAATTCAAATAAAAAATTAATAATAATTATTTATTAAATTCCAAGTAAAGCATAATTTATATTGGTGGAAATCTGAGAATGTCCTTTAAAAACCCTTTTCGTTTCATCAATTTTGGTAAAAAAAGTCGTCAGCCACATACCCATCATATTGCCAATTTTTGGCCCATCATGATCCTGCACATACCCTAATATGAGAATCTCCCATTCATGAAAGAATGTCTCATATGTGTAGATACAAAGAACCTAATCTTTGAGTTTCATATATATCTCTTTCATACCTTTTTAAGATAACCAATCCAAACCCAACCTATCAATCTCTATCAATTCAACATGAAAATTGAAAACCAATTCCATTGTTATTTTCATCTCATATTCAAACCAATGCTTCCACCATCACTTTCATCATTGATTCCCTATAGGGTTCCATTTTGATAGAATAGTTTAACAATTGAGTCACAACTGATCACCCAATGTGATCTCACAGCAGCCAAGAGTATCACCCTTTGTAGCATTAAATCCTACTAATTGTTATGTCAAGTACAAACTGGGCAACTATAAGAACATGATAAAATGAAAAATGATACTTATCATCTCCATACTTCCCCACATTTCCATGAAATATTAACCAAGTCCCCTTATTCCTCAAAGTTTCCTTCTTATTCATAAACTAGTTTTACATCTCCTTCATAGTAGGCTATAGTATTTTCCCTTAGATTTGGCTTCTGTATTCTTATTTTATTTCAATATTTGAATACCCAATGACATGAAGAAGATTCTTTAATCAATATGAGAAACCTAGTGAAGACTACTTCAAGCCAAAGGAAAAAAAATAGGCTAATAGTAAGTACAAGATATTGTAGTTACAAATCTAAATTCAATAAAAAAGAAATTTTATCCTTCATGGAAAAAAAGTTGTGTTATATAGTGAGTGCCACTCCTTAAAAATGGTGTTTATTGAAAAAACTAGTTTTTGAAAGAGATGGAAAAAGAAGCGCAATATGATTCCAAAATTTTTGAAAAAAATATATTTAGAATCTACAGAAAAAATGTCACAAATCACTAGTTTTCATCATCTTCAAATTCCTCATGGTTAAATAGCTGCTATAGGTGTCTGAAAGTGAATATTTAGTTAGACAAAATTAGTTT
Organism: Sequoia sempervirens; assembly: GCA_007258455.2. NCBI lineage: Eukaryota > Viridiplantae > Streptophyta > Pinopsida > Cupressales > Cupressaceae > Sequoia > Sequoia sempervirens. The sequence continues at coordinate 502,579,398 of VDFB02270651.1, forward strand.
AGTGTCCAATTTGGCCAGAAATTGTAAACCATTATTGTGGGATCACCCTATGAAGAGAGACACTTCCTGATCTTGATTACTTTTTCTAAATATTTACAATCCATAGGAACTTTAACAATATCTCCTTTAAGGAGAGAACTATGGTCTTCAGGATGAGATATTAGAACATCATCGCTGATGTTAGATAGAGGGCCTTCCTTGTCAATACTCAAAATATATTCTCCAAAGTATGTTTTTTTATGGAGGCATTAAAGGAATCATTTCTTATGACGATAAGGAGGCAATGGGGAATAGGCACCTAGAAATTCCTCTGGTACTTCATCTGGAAAGAAGACATCTAAAGGGACTTTCTTGACCTGTAGACTCCCTTTCTTCTATCAACTTAGGATGAACCAAGCACAATGGCTTGGCTGAAATCATGTTAACCCTCCACCAAGGTTTTTTGTCTTGACTATTCTACAAAGCATCCCAAACCCAGATAGCATTGTCGTGGCTTAAACTGGATAAGGACTTGAATTCCTTGTTTGATACACCCTAGGCCTTTCTACCCATAGTCATATCGAGAGGAGAGGTCATATCCAAATCTGTAACAGGTTTGCAAAACTTCAGGAGGTGGAGGCTCTATGTAGAGCATTTCATTCCACCAATGAATGTTGAATGTCTCTATGGGAGTGCTCTCACCTTCTTTACTAGGTTTGTAAACATTGACCTCCTTTGTAGGAGTGTTATTACTCTCCCGGGAAAAGGAAGGAGTCATCTCCTAAATAGGATTACATTTCCCTTGTCAAGTAGGAGTGTCATCCACCTTTGTGTCAGCAGTACCTAGAAATTCTATACCAGAGGGGCTTGACTTGTATTCCATGATGAAGAATTTAGAGAAATCTAAGGAGCCTTAATCATCACCAAGGAAAGCATTCATTTGAGAGGAAGAAGAGGAGGATGGGTGAGATTTAGGATCTTCTACTAAGTTAGGTGACTCATCCTTTTTGACACTCACTCTAGGAATGAATTCAATAGAAGGTATCAATGAATAACATGCCATATCATCAATGGTTAAGGATGGAATAAAATTATTGAGAGTGGATACAAATAAAGCATGACTAACAACTACTAGCTCACAAAGGTGAATAGGTTTTGGATCTAGTTTAACTATAAACACCCAATTATTTGTGATGAAATTCAAAGAACGGTGTAAAGTAGAAGTCACAACACCCATAGCATGAATCCAAGGTCTCCCCAAGAGAAGATTGTATAGTAATGGGCTAGGCATCACATAAGCCAACATAGGCAAGGCAACCAGGCCTAGCTGCAAATGTAGTACTATCGTACCTACAGCTTGGTGGCCAACATTACCAAAACCATGAATATACAAGGAAGAGGCTGCTAAGGAAGATGAATCAACTTTTTTTTTAGGCAATAGGTCCATACCGCAAATGTTGAGAGCTGAAACAGTGTTAACGAGAGTAAGCCTAATACCAATATTATTAACATTAATTATAATCATTAAGGGATCCGCTTGTTTTTTCACATTCAGAGGTGAAATTTATTGTAGGTGGGATGTAATATTTGGATAATCTTCTCAAATATGAGCCAACAACACATTAACATTCGTAGGTCTAGTGAAGGAAAAAAAAGAGAATCTTTTGCAAGGCTTCCTACAATATTTCTTGGGAAAATGGAGCAATCTAAAGCAAGTCCCAAAGAGAGATCTTATCTAGAGTAACATGAAGTTGCTTGACAAGGTCATAATCACCTAGTGCTTTGATCATGGTTTTAAGTGCTAAAGGAAGGCTTGGTTGGGAAGGTGGTAAAGAAGTAGGAATTTGAGTGGGTTGTGATGTAGGAACGAAAGGTTGTTGATCCAAGTTCTATTTATTTCTCCTTGTATTGTATTTGTTCTCAACATCATTATAGGAAGTAGATTCTCTAGCTTTCACAAACCTTGAATATAAGTCAAATGAATCACTATGACATGAAATCCCATAGAAAAAATAATTCTCCCTAGGGGATGGTTCAATTGGGGTCAAATAAATGATGGGATTCCTAGGGCTCGGAGGAGCCACAGAGACCACAACCACATTTTCTAACTACTAAACTTGTGAGGGGAGAGTTTGTTCAAAATATTATAGATAGGGGAGAGTGCTTCTAAGAAATCATCTAGAGTGTCTTCCAACATATCGAAAACTTCTTCCAAAAAGTGATTATCATAAGCATGTGACAACACAAAAATAGATCCGTTGTGTTTCACGTCGAGTTCACCAAAATGCAATATAAGAGTGATTCTCTACACACAAGTCTCTTTATTTCCAAGAGATCACCAAGGAATGAACTACCCTTATACACCTCAGCATAAGCAAGTCAATGAAAATTTAAGGAAGTATACTCAAGTTATGTTTTGGAGGAGGTTACTTCAGATCTTGAGAGAGTGAAACCCCGAGATTCCTATCCTAGATGAGTGAGCTCTTGGCCAAAAGATGGTAGTGTAGTTTCAAGATGCTAGCACGACTTGCTATCATCTAAAAGACATGATGGCATCCCAAGCAATAGAGGGCTTAGGAACTCAAGTGGACATAACTGGGTCTTACTTCTAAGCTTAGGTCTGAGATGTACTAAGAAAAATAAACAAATAAAAAGCTAGAAACTATAACAAAAACAACAGGACTTGGAGTTTACCTTGCACTAAACATTCAAATCTTCACTCCAACCTCCACTTTGCACTTACACACAGAATAAACAAGGGAAAATTTTGGGGCTATATGGGGGCTTGCCTCAGTTAGACCCCCATTTTGGTGTTCCCGCCTCCATGAATAGCCAAGCTGGAAAGGAGTGTAATTGAAATAAACAAAGCATGTGCTAAAAGAAAAATCCACTTAGGAGTAGAACTTGCACCATGAGATAGTAAATGAACAAGGAAGAAGAGTGAAAGAGAGAGAGAGAGCATTACCCATGGGCCTAGACCCTATCCAAAGCACACATATGCACCATTGAGTGCTTGCTTGAGAGTTATTCCTGCTGCAATGACCTCAATCTGACATGGCTTCACTTATGAGAGTGTTGCTATCAAGGATGAAGAGAACTCAAGACTAGAGAAAGTAATAAGAGAGCTTGAATGTACGACTTCCAAACTAAAATGAGAGAAAAAAAAAAGAAATTTTTAATGCATGCAATGGTGGAAAAGAGTCGTTACATTCGAAATCCAACTGCTGGGACACATGTCAAAAGAGTTAAGATTCCAGATTCCCTATTTCAAAATAAAAAAACCACCAAGATGCTAACACATCATGTAGACATCCATGTGTCGTGCAGGTGTCTAGAGCCAAGATTTTTGGGAAACATGTCATCAACCTTCTATTGCTCAGCCACAAGTCTATCATGGAGTCAGAATTGCAAAATTCTAACTCATGGAATTTTTGTCATTAATGATCTAAGGTTTCATAAATGCTAGGAAAAAATGCAAAAATGTGGAATTGTCCCTAGGTGCAATTCTATGAGATCACAGTATGCAACTAGACCTACAAATAACACACAAAGGAGAGGGGAAAATATTGTCGGGTTAGTGGATAGGGGTTTTCCTTGTTCAAATCCCTTGTTGGTAATTAAACCTTGTAATGGAAGCAAATATGAATGGAGAATGATGAATGAACAAAAGAAAATGTTGCAAATATGCTCGAAATGGCTGCAATATATTTGGTTCATGACTTTTTCTTGAATGATGTTGATATTGAATGTAATGCTTGCTTGAATCATAAACCCTACATCACAATTAGCACAATAACATACATGATGGATGGAATCTTTGACGTGATGATCGAAACTTGAAGAATGCTCTAAAATGCTTGATAATCTTCCCTTGAATGCTCTTGAATGCTCTTGTGAATGCTTGGGTGATATTTTGAACTCTCTTGAATTCTAGGTGAGAATATGAGTGAAAGAACCATGTATTTATACTTAATTATGCAAGAATTCTTGAAATTACAACACTACAAGCTGACATCAGACCTAGGAGAATAAAATACTAGCTAAAATTTAAATTAAATTCAATTTTAGACCACATGGGACTCATTCGCCCAAGGTAGCGAATGAGTCCCATTAGACATAATGTATGTGACCAAAAGTGCTTAGAAATATGTGAAAATTGGTTCAAGGCCAAAAGATCCAAGTGGGGCTCAATCGCCCAAGGTGGAAAATGAGTCCTATATCACTAAATCTAGGCCACACAAGCTAGAAACACCTAAATTATGATTGGTTAATTATTAGTGTCGGGATTATCCTCGAAGAGATGCAATAAATGAGGCTTGTGGATGCAAAATAGGGTCAATTAAGGCATAATCAAGCCCTATTATTAATGGCATTCCTAGAGAAGTGTGGAAGTGTGTTACAACACTTTTTATTTTGATTAAAAAGAGGTTTATTATGTTCAGTTATTAGATAAAACCTTAAAAAGTGTGAAAGTGTGTTACAACACTTTACCAAGGTACCATTAAAATTCATTATTTCAAAAGGTCCCAATACCTAATGTGAATGTCTTAACCACATTGAAACATGAAATCAAGGCAACATTAAGACAAACTCACAAGGAGGGCCCAAACAAGCCAGTAAAAGTAAAAGGGTTACTTTTTTCATGAATCCATTTAGCCTCTAGTTTAGTGAGAGGATGAACTTGCTTGAAACTTACACTAAAGTATAAAAACATGCATCAAGAGGGGTCCAAGTGTAACAATTCCAATAAGATGGGATGACAATCATCAAGAGGGGTGATCAAGGCCCCAAGATCAAGGTCTCATGGAAAACCAACATTGGCACAAAAGAACACACATGAGAATGATATAAAGAGCAACAAAAAAGCACAAGCATGCACTCTGAAAGAAAAAGAAAAAAAAAAAGAGAAAAGATAAAATAAAAGAGAGTCGGATCAAGCTTCAAGCATTTTTCCATCCTGGTGTGGATCAGATCTAGGTTGTTTGTTTGAAAAATACATACTTACTTCAAGGAAATGAAACTCTTGGTTGTCCATTGGGTGACAAGACCAAAAAGGTAAAAAAATACAATCATGGCTGATATGTACCCACACACACACACGAGTGGCTATGGGAAAAGTCATACCTCAGTCGGTCTTCCTACTCAAACCATACCAAAGTTATACCCCCTAATAACTTTAGTAAGGTGCCACAAAAAAATGATTTTCAAGCTTCATCAGACAAGAAAAAATTAGTATGCTTGGAGCTTATGAAAAAAAAAGATGGCTTCATAGGCATGCAAGTTATGTTATGCAAGGTAGTCATATAACCATGGACAAAGATTTTGGCACCCAATTGCTCTCTAACACTTCTAGGGTTTTTCACCTAAAAGGAGAGAGGTAGGACAAAATGGGTATTGTCCCCACTTAATAATGATGTAAATATGAATGAAATATGTAAAAATGCAGAAATTGGTAAAAGATATCGATTATTAAATGAAAACTAAAGAAATGCACCTTGTTTGGAAACACATTGTGATATGCAAAAACACCTAGAAAGAGGAATAGAAATGTAAATAAAGCAAAATAGGGAAATAAAACAGAAAGTATGAACCTAGAAATGTGTTGCATAATGGAATAGAGACTAGAAACTAATTCTAAAATTTTATCCTACTAGGACACTTACACCATTCTGGGCAACCTAGTCCCAAATTTGGAAAACTGGACCAAAGCCTGTTTCAGCCAAATGGATATCCAGATTTACAAAAACCTCTGAAAAAAATGTGCAATGGGAATAAGCCACCATTGTTGGTGACCTAGTCCACTTTGGCTTTTTTGAAAATCCGAAAGTGGAAACAGAAGACCTCAGTCTGCACTTGCTATTCCTCAAGGTGTTTGGTTCTGAAACATTCAAAATTGGGCCTATGAGTGACTTTTTTGTGGATATTTTGACCTAGCCAACAAGGAGATGTCTTCAACAACTTTGTAATTTAACCTTTAATGATCTCCAAGCCTTCAAAATACCTAAATTTGTAAACACACAAGAAAAGAGAGAAAAATGTTGAATGTTAGGGCATGGGGGTTTGCCTTGGTCAAATCCCTTTTTAGGTAATTAAACCAAAATGAAGAAATAATGTAATGAAGCATGAAACAATGGAGTTAGAGACTTTCCATGATGATTGATCTTGAATTTCTACAACAATGGATGAAGAATCTTCCCTTGAATGCCTTAGAAAGTTATCTTAATGACTTAGAGTGCTAAAATCCCAACTTGCTTGACTTGACATGGAAGATAAAATGATGAATGAGTTATGAATTAGGGTTTAAAATATTTTTTATATAGTTAATCCTGATAAAATTCCCATTAATTTGATCCCTAAGGTCGACATGAAGGAAAAATAAACTTACAATCCTTTTATTTCCCACTCAAACCTCAAAAATAGCACAAATGGGACTAAGTTGCCAAGCTCGGCAACTTAGTCCCACCTAGATAGGACTAATTCTCCCAAATGGGTGACTTGGTCCCACAGGGGCTCTTTTGCTAGTTGGATTATCGGGGGATGAAGAATTTCAGTTTTTATGTTGTTCTAGTCAGGTCTTTGATCAAATTAAGCCTCAAGCTAAACAATATGGGGCCATAGGGGTCGATTAATGATGATGTAAAGGGTAATTATGGTTAGGGACACAAAATTCAATGTGAAAATCTGATTAAATACACTTTACAACATTAAAATGAGTTCCACAGCCTAGAAAGGCACAACATCCAATGTGAATGTGTAAGACACACTACAACACTAGATTAGAATTAGGTTTAATTTACAGGACTTATAGATTAATGTGAGAATTCCATTAAATACATTGTACAATATTGAATTAGGGGAAAATAGGTCCACTAGTCTAGAAAAGTGTGAAAGTCTTTTACAACAATTTACAACACCTTTACAAGACATTGTTAGATGCACTTTATTTAGTTTGCAAGGGTCCAAGACTTGATGTGGATGTGTAAGAAACCTCACAACACTAAATCAAGGCCTCATTAAGTCCAATTTATCATTAATTATTCCCAAATAAAGAAATGACAAAGGGATACTTTTTTCATGTCCACAAGAATGACAAATGTAAAATAGGAAATGTTCAAAGGAGTCTTGCTTAGTTCATGCAAGGTCTTAACTTATGGAACATTGTGCCTAATGTATCCAAGAGAGGACCAATCAATGAATAGAAAATTCACAACTTAGGGGATGCAATGTGTCACATAAAGCCACTAAGAGGAATGTAATATGCTAAGAGATATCACGCTCCTGAAGGACATCACACACAATGTCATCTAGAAAGCAACAAATGCCTTGTATGAAGTAAGAAAACTGCACCATGAACCATGAAAAGGAAAAATGCAAAAGAATAGTGCCAATGTGTGCCCCCACTTTAAGGAAATTGCTAAACACCATGCTATGAGAAATTACTTTAAAGTATCAAATGAAAAATGCAAATTAAGAAGACATGAGAGCCTACTTGGAAAGCCCTATGCCAAGTCATATGTTTCCAAGTAAAGTTGCATCATGTAAGAGAAAAAGAAAAGAGAGGGGTTGCCCCTAAAATGAAACACAAAACACATAGGGAATCTATGGATTTTGGGTTAGCATGTTATTTGCTACAATGTTTTTAGAGAGTTCAAAGCTGTCATCCACCAAATACACATAGAACTGGAAGAATGACACAAAGAGAGAAAAGACAAAGAAAAAAATTTCAGGTCAACATAGAAGAAACACAAATGTCTTGACAGCTTGCACCATCCCCAAAAGGAAAACACAAGAAAAATAAAATAAAAAAGAAAAGAGAAAAGTAAAATATTTATGACATATAGAGAAGAATGGAGGCACAAATAGAGGAATGTCACAAAGAGAGAGAGAGAGAGAGAGAGAGAGAGAGAAAGAGAGAGAGAGAGAGAGATAACATTAAACAAAACATCATGGGGGATCACATTACACACATGTAATCATAGAAATGAAAATGAAAAAGACTAGTAAGACACATGTGATTCATCCTATGAGTAGGTCATCCACCTCCCAGTCATGTTCCTTGTATACTGAAGGTAGGCAACTAGCCAGAGGGACAAGAGAAAGTGTCGAACTCAGAGAAGCACCATGTTCAACACTCTTTGTAGGAGATTTTTCATCTAAGCTCATGGAAGAGGACAACAATGTATTCAATTAATTATGCACCTCTTCATCAATTTTAGCAGCCTCATCATTGTCATCCAAGTTAACAACAACAGGAGGAAGAATGATATTATCCATGGAAGAGTTCAACTCTTGTTGTGGTTTTTGTATTGGATTTTTTTGTTTCGGTGCGAGAGGAGGGTCATCATGCATTGCTTCAGTCAAGCTAGGATCTTGATTTTCTTTGTTTAATTCTTCATGTAACTTGGAAGCAAGGGAATGACGTCTATGCGTATGCTCTCTAGCACCTCTATTTTTTTTATTTTTTTTTTCAAGTTGCATTTGTGTAGGAGTGGGTTGATCAACCAAAGGTTTATTTTCTTCCCTAAGGGGAGGAATGGAAGGAACCACGGGATGTTTTTCAACCACTTTCTCTTTGACTTTGTATACTTGTTTGATTCTAGGAGGTGTGACGGGGTTGTTTTCATTATCTCTTGGTCTTTTGTACGAGGTAGGTGAAGGTTCTATCTTAGGTTGGTCTTGGTTGTTTTGGACTTGTTTAGGTTCAAGCATGGATTCGTCAAGGATGGTAGGCTCAGAGGTGGATTGGACATGTTTCAGAGGGATAGTTATCCTATCTTCTTTTCATTGAACTTTTGATAGCACAAGAAAAATAAGTCTTCTCACATCTTGATAGGTTCCATAGGCTCAAGCCAAAATAAATATAAGGAAAAGTTACCTTTAGAGGATAATGGATTAAAGCCACTATGGTGGATGGTGAACACTTCATTTTCAAAGGGAAAATTTAACCATTTATGCATGATCAAAGGGACCGCCTTCATGGAGAAAAACCATGGATGGCCAAGCTTCACATGAAATTGATCTAACTACATGATGATGGAGAATGAGACTTCTAATATTTTTGGTCCTATCTGCAAAGGAAGAGTGGTCGATCCCATCGTAGGGCAAGCAAAACCATTTTGTGTCTTGATTCGTGCTTTCGTTTTATCACATATATCTTGATAGATTTCATGCAAAAGTAAGAATTCCTTAGTAATCACATTCTCTCCATAGGAAGAATCTATTAATATGCCATTAGTGGGCTTATCATAGATACGACCGGCTATGTAGAGAGGACCATCAGGAGCATGTTTGAGTATGTACTTAGAGGAGAAAGAAATGTCAAGGGGATTCTTAGTTCAACCCTTATGAAGAATGATTTCTATCACTCATACCATTTCATCCATAGGATCATTATTGATAGGATCATTTTGAATACAATAATTGTTATCATCATCTATGTCCACATTCATCACATCATTCTTTGTAGTTTCGCTAGCTTTAACAAATGAAATATTATGTCTTGGAATAGGGTTGGTGAAAATTTGCAAATTTTGGTTCTAGGAGGGGCAACAGACTTGTTTCCATGATCACTAACACCTCTAATGGAAAGATGGAAAAAACCAATAAGGTCTTGCACAAGATGTTTAAGATGCTTGCAATGTTTCATGTCATGCCCATTTTGTCAGTGATAGTGGCAATAAGCATTTGATATAAATTTTGTGGGTAAAGGCTTATTAGGATTGGGTGTTTTGATGGGAGGCAAGGTAATCATTTTCTTTTCTAAAAGTTGGGACATTGTGTTATAAAGGGTATCAGGTAAGGGAGTGAATTTTCCTTTCATATCCCCATAGCTAAAGGGTATGGTAGCTTTAACAACAACTACTTAGTTATTGGAATTGCAAGTTACTTTTTGAGGGGGGTTAAATTGAAGGAACCCTTTATTTTGTTTTCTAAAAGGTTTGGAATTATTTTGGTCTACAGGACCAGATTTCTTGGTTTGATTAAAAGTGAACTTTGTATCATGACTACTAACAAAATTTTGATAATCATAGAGGGCAGTACACAAGTGCATGAAGGATGGGAATTTCATCACATGGTGAGCTTGTCTTGAATCTTTATTTGCAAATTTTCTATGAACATCTTTTGAAGGTGAGGTTCGAGAACCTTGACATCAATTTGGGAATAAAGCGATTGGTAGCATGAGATAAAGTCAGTTATCTTTTATTCTTCTTTCTGATTACATCTCATCAGATCAGCCAAGGTCATCTTAGGAGTCATGTGCACTTGGAAATGGTTTTCAAATGAATTAAAAAGTTCATTGAATGAACTAATTGAGTTGTTTGGTAAAGAGGAGAACCATTCCAATGTGGTATCTTTCAATGATCTAGGAAAAATTTTAGCCAACAGTTTATCATCAAGGAAAAATTCACTACATAAAGCAGTATAGGAATTAAAATGGTTAGAAGGGTCTCCCTATCCTCCGTATTTCTCAAATATAGGCACCTCTACACCTTGTGGTATCGGTGTTCGCAATATCTCCAAGGACAATGGAATTATTTTGACATAATATGTAGGTGGACCATTTTTATTATGATTGATGGTGGAAACTTACTTTTGAAGGGATAAAACAGTTTGGAAGAGTTGAGTTATGAGAGGTTCATTAATTGTGCTATAAGATGGGAGTGACAAAGGTGAAGGGTTGTATGTGTTTGTAGGACAAGTGAATGGGATGCTTATAGGTGGTAAAGTGGTAGGAGATATAATGTGTGATTCCACATAGGAGCTAGGGATGCTAGCGGGAATACCCAAGGAAGGAATCACATTACTAACTTGTTGCATTATTGTTGGTACTTGAGGATTGGTATAGGTAGGTATTGAGGAAATTGTTGTGGAGGATGAATTTGAGTTCCTCCTTGGCTTGTGACATTTTTTGTAGGTAAAGGAAAACTAGTGTTTGAGGCAAAGTGTTTTCCAAATATTTGAACTATTTTTTTTCACAAGGTCAAGTCCATCTTTACTTTCAAGCATACGGCAAATGTTGTCTAGAGTAGGGATGGAAATAGTTGAAATGTTGTCATTTTGCACTTGATCTTGTAGGTTTGCTAGGTCCTCATGAATTTGAATTATGTTTTCTTGCGGGACACTATCATTCCTTGTTTCAAATTGCATACTACTTGAAGGAAAAGAGTTGTTAAAGGTATTGTCCATGCCTAGTGTACTAGTGTCAATACTAGGAGTGAAAGAGGTAGACAACCTGAGATCCACAAGGATTGTCATTTCATCTAACTAAAATATTAGCAATAGGACACCAAACACTTATACAAAGGCTACTAAATGCAAAGTGAATGTAAATGCAAGAATGAAATGCTTATAACACAAGTTTTGGAAACTAAAATAGAAAGATAATAAAAAAAAGTACAAACTCAAAACTTGAACTATAAATGCTAGAAAATGCAGTACATTATGTCCAGAGGGATTGATTCTCCTAGGGTGCCGAATGAGTCCCAATGATGATTTAAAAAAAAAAAAGAATTTTTCAATAGAATTGTATGTTTTTTATGTTTCCTGATCTATGTATGAGATGTAAATGCATATTTTGAATGATGTTTGATGAAATTAAGATGAAAAATACAAGCTAGATGAGCTTTCACTAATGCAAAATTTGAAACTGTAGAATGCAAATTAACCAATGTAAATCCTTATGCAATGTTAATGCAAGCTAAATCTAGGATGAAAATGCTCCAAATTAGAATTTTGATATTCTAAATGTAGGTTTACAAAAATGGAACCACCAAAAATTGGGTGGTTGATGATTAAAGGAAATCACACCAACTTTCCAAGCTATTCCACTCAAAGATAACCCTAGAGATCTCAATGCAAAAGAAAAAGAGATCTTGCAATAGTGTTGTCTTAGGGGCTGAATATGATCTAATGAGGGGCTCACCGCCAAGTGTAAACTTGGAAAAGAAAATGAAATGAAAAACCCTAATTGAATGCAAACTAACACTAAATGACCTATAAAAGTGAACAAACCAACACAAAAAATTGTAAAACAAAAAATGTGCACCTGGGAATCTATAGAAGGCTAAATGGAGATCTAGAACTCTAGAAAATCTATTTTTACTACTAACTGGGACTCATTTTCCAAGCTGGAAGAATCAATCTAGTTCTTGGGAAACTATGCAAGAACAATTTTTTGACAAAAGGGTATATGAATCTGCAAAATCCTAAAATCTAACTAGAATTGGGACTCATTTCCTAGAAGTGGCAAATCAATCTAGTTGGGTTTTTTGACAACTTCAAAAGTTGATCATGCTCTTCTCTATCTACTCTATCTCTCCTAACTCATTTCCAGATATGACTCTCTGATTCACAACCTATAGGTCTTCTCCAAGGCTATCCAAGGCTTGATGACACTTTGACAACTTTGAATGATTTGCATCTTTTCTCCAATCTTGCTCCTTATGTAATATGCAACCTAGACCTGTAAATCACACACAAAGGAGAGGGAAACATGTTGTGGAATTAGTGGACATGGGTTTTCCTTGGTCAAACCCCTTGTTGGTAATTAAACTTTGAAATGAAAGAAAATATGAATGGAGAATGTTGAATGAACAAAAGACAATGTTGCAACTCACCAAACTCTAGTAATAAGGTGTTGTAAATATGCTTGAAATAGCTGCAATGGATGTGGTTCTTGAATATTTCTTCAATGATGTTGATCTTGAATGTAATGCTTGCTTGAATCATAAAATCTACATCACAATTATTAGCACAACAAAAAACATGATGGATGGAATCTTTGACATGATCATCAACACTTGAAGAATGCTCTTAAATGCTTGATAATCTACCCTTGAATGCTCTTGAATGCTTTTTGTGAATTCTTGGATGCTCTTGTGAACTCTCTTGAATCCTAGGTGATAATATGAGTGAAAGAACCTTGTATTTATACTTAATTATGCACGAATTCTCAAAATTACAACACTACAAGCCGAGATCAAATCTAGGAGAATAAAATCCTGCCAAAAATTTGAATTAAATTTGATTTTGCAGCACATGGGACTCAATCACCCAAGGTGTTGAATGAGTCCCATCAGACATAATGTATGGGATGAGAAACTAAAAGTGCTTAGAAATGTGTGAAAATTGGTTTAGGGCCAAAAGATCTAGGTGGGATCCATTTTCCCAAGGTGGAAAATGAGTCCCAAATCACTAAATCTAGTCAACACAAGCCAGAAACACCTAAATTATGATTGGTTAATGATTAGTGTCAGTAAATTGTCCTTGAAAAGATGCAATAAATGAGGCTTGAGGATGCAAAATAGGGCCAATTAAGGCATAAGAAATCTCAATTATTAATGAAAAGAATAGAGAAATGTGAAAGTGTGTTACAACACTTTACAACACTCCAAATAGACAATATTAAGGTTAATTTTGATTAAAAATAGGTTTATTATATTTAGTTATCAGATAAAACCTTAGAAAATTATGAAAGTGTGTTACAACACTTCATAACACTTTAGCAAGGTACCATTAAAATTCATTATTTCACAAGGTCCCAAGACCTAATGTGAATGTGTTAACCACATTGCAACACTAAATCAAGGAAAGATTAAGAAAAACTCACAAAGAGGGCCAAAATAGGCCAATAAAAGTAGAAGGGTTACTTTTTCCATGAATCCAGTAGAACAAAGCCATCATAAGATACCAAGGGATTAGGATACCAAGATCCCCCCTTCACATTAACCAATTTCCCAATCAAGTAAGAAACCTAAGCCCTATAAACTCAAGAATTTACAATTTTTACATATTATAATTGAGACTAAATGAAAAATGGAAAATATCCTTTGTCAAGGATTGATTACATTGCCCCCTATTCGAAAAAACAAAAAAAGGAAAAATTAAAAATATGAATTATTCTGCATTTCATATAAATCTTGGGCATCTTATTGATAAGTGTCATGCTTTAAAGAAGCTGATAGATGAAAATGATATTATACATATAATTGGATAGCAAGCACACACTTCGCTTCTTGCCATGTGATAGTTGTAGAATCATAGCCTACTCACTATTACATGTATTCCACTTTAATATGTAAATAATTTTTCCATATTGCATGGAGCACCTTCTCACCACTTCTTGGCTCATCCTTGTCCTAAATTTTGGTGGACAAGGAGGTTTGATAGCATTATCCTAGTATGTCAGTTGTTGTTGCTCCTTTGGCTAGTTATCTACCTTTTGTATACAATGAGCAAGATTAGGATGTAGATGAATTGCTTTGGTTGTATTGCATGCAACATAATAATCTTTTCTTTGTTTTCTATTCATGTTCTTTGTGATTGCATGTGTGCAATGTGATCCCCCATAGCATGCTATTTGGTATGTATTTTTATTTAGCTTTCTTTGGATGACCCTTAGTACTTCATTGGTGTAAGGATATAGATAAAGAAAACCTATTGTAACATTTTTCTATTTTTATCTTCATTATTATATATGTCATAAATATTTTCTTTGATTGTGTTTTCTATTTTTCTTTTTGGGATGATGCAAAGAATTGAGAAATTTAGGTCTCCTTCATGTTGACCCAAAATATTTTCTTTTCTTTCACTCTATATGTGTCATTATTCTTTTTTGTTTGTTGTTCTATGAGTATTTGGGGAATGATGATGACACCAAGCTCTATTAAATCACTATATCAAAGACATATGATGACCCCAAATCCACAAATCCCTTATGTGTTATCTTTGGATTACATTTGGGGGCAACCACTCTTCCTGATCTGCAACTTTATTTGGAAACAAATCATTGGCATAGGTATTTCCAACTAAGATCTCATGTTTTCTTTTATCTTTTTGAATTTATCATCTTTCTACTTTAAAGTATTTCCTCATAGCATAGTGTTTAGAAATTTCTTTAAAGTGGGGGCATACACTCCCCCACTCATTGTTTGCATAATTGTTTGACATTTTTGTAAATTTTGGTCTTCTTAATTCATGTGATGTATCTTCTTGGCAATGAAATTAGGTTTGATGTCCTACAAGAGTGTTATCTTTCTTGGCATATTACATTCTTGTTGGTGGTAATGTTATGGTTTGCATTCCCTATGGTGTGAATCTTTTATTCCTTAGCTAGTCATCTCTTGGTGGTGATATCAATTGTGATGTTTCCTAAGGTGATACCTTTCATGTATAAATAAAAACCCCTTTGCATTTAAAATTAGTTAATGGCCATCAAGCATAATAAAACCTGCTTGCCAATGGTGCCTTTTATTTCATGAGTGTCTGACATAATGTAGCTTGCGAACCTTGTGAAACCTTTAACCATTTTACGTGGAACCTTATCAAAATTATCAATGAGTATAACCATTTGTATGATCGACATATGAAAGGCCTATAGACTTGGTGTGAAATTTTCATCTGCCACCTTTTTGTGGGTACGCACTAGACCATTGTGTGTTTCTCACCCTTTTTTCTTGGAGCTCACCTAGTGTATACTAGACTACACTAGCCCTTGTGAGAATATATTTTGACAAACAACTTAGGATTGATCCACCCTTTTCCTTTTTCTCTTTGCATTAATTTTGACTTGTATGATTCTGTATCTTGTGTCACTGCTGCATGCATGGGTCTCTTTGTGCCTTTTTTATTTTTCTATGGGATCTTAGATCTTGGGGTCTTGATCATCCTCCTTGATCCTTGTCATCTTATATTCCCAAAATTTGTACACTTGGACCTCTTTTGACACATATTTTTCTACTTTAGTGTTAGTTTGAGTATGGGCTTATACTCTCACTAAAGTGGAGGCTAAATGTAGAGTAGAAAATTCTATATCTTTACAATTTCACACTATGTTAGCATCCCGTTAATTAATTGAACTTAATTAAAATTCTAATTGATCAAATTGTGCATTCCAAAGCCTTATTATTCTCATTTTTCAAAAGGAAAAATTATATTAAATAATTTCAACCATTAATTAAATCACCTTAGAAATTGAGTGTCTTGGACATAGGTCCTAAGACCCATCTTTCCACGGGTGAATGGGTCCCCTTTAAGTCCTAGGACCTAATTTTTAATATGATTTTGGTAGAATTTTACTGATTCAAATTCATGTTTCAAGTGTTGGCTTTTGCAATCTAATTTTCTAGAAATTATATAAGCACCTATAAAAACATAGTTATTTTATCAATTCAAATCATATAGCATTAATGCAACCTTCACAAGAGAAAATATAATTGTCAAGAACATTGAAGACTAGATTTATCAATCATCTACAATAGCAATCAAGATCATATCATCATGTCAAAGTTCATGTGTTTTCATTCCATGCTTTGGAGCTAACATTGTGATGTAGGTTTCAAGCATTCAAGCATCAATCAATCAATCCAATTCATGCAATATTTAGTCCTTAGAGTGATGTGTTTGACTTCATTCCTCTAAGGGAAACAATTAAGGGTTGGGTGAGTTGTAACAAGATTTTTCCATTCATCAATTCCTTCATTTTTCATTATTTCATTATCAAGGTTTAATTACCAAACATGGGGTTTGACTAAGGAAAATCCCCGTTCACCCCAAAACAAACATTTTTGTTACTCTCTTTGTATGTGAAGATTTATAGGTGAAGAAATATTGAAAATTGATCAAAGGATAATTGTATAAAGTTGCATAAGTTGTCATCATTATTTTCAAGCTTCAAAAACTCTTACATATTTTTATTCTGGTTTTCCGATAGTCAAACCTAGAGAAATTAGGAGCTTAGATGTGAGATTAGAAGATAATAAAAAATGATTTTGGACCCATGCACTAAGACCCATTCACCCCTAGGTGAATGAGTCATACTATAGGCCTTGAAACCCACTTCTTATGATAGGTGCACACTATTAGGCCCTTCTGAGACTCACCTACAAATTGGATTTTTTGTTTTCGTTATCATAGAACTTTGCATTTGAAGTATTCAGTCACATACTTCATTTAGTTAATGGAATTTAAATCATTTCAAAATATTGCAAATCAGTCATTTATGTCGTAAGAAAGTAGAGATCCAAGGTCCACAATAGGGTTGACTCATGTCAAAGATGAAAGTCAATCATATCCCTTGGTGATCTTCTCTCCTTCTAATGAAATTAGGAAAATGTGTGTTTGAATCCTAGGCAATTTCATTATTCCACATTGATTGAATTCATTCCCCCATTTCACTACATTTCAATTGTGAGTATGCACTTTTATGCTATATCACTGCTATTTTTTATTTTAATGCTCTTCATGTTGACTATTATTACTAGCAATTAAATGAACTCAATTTATGGGAGCAAGTTACATACAAAAGACAACAAATCATATGATGTTAATGAGACCATGAAAAAAATATGACATAATCCACATTATTAGACAAATAATTTTTCTTTGTATTTTATAACATCTCAACAAAAATATGATGATGTGACATCATTTTTTATGATATAGATCTGAAACTTTATTTTTAGCTTATAAACTTACCAAATAAACTGCTTAAAAAACTTCTGAATCATTTGTATCATTTGGAATCGTGGCATTTGATTCTAAGAATGATAGAATCAAGATGCGACAAATCCGCTCAACTATTCAATTGTATTTGTATGAATTCAATGTCAAAATTACTACACAATCAAGTAGCTTTGAAATGTTGGGCAATATCAGTTATTATGGCTAAGCCAGGTATTATCTACAATCTAGAACAAACAAAAGAACTAGAAATGGATTCACTTTTATCTGTTCTTTTCTCTATCGACTATTGACATCAACATCTTTGACGTATTGGATGAAGATGATTTCAGGTTGGACGTGGAGATGTGAAGTCCAGGAAATCACAATCAGTAAGAGGTGGCGTTACAGAAGTTTCTGGGAGAGTTATTGTTACCTGCCCTATTCGTTTTCAGAGTCGGCTAATTAGGTGCAAGGAAACACGGCATTCGGTGTGGTTTATGGTTGTGCGCCATTCCAAGTTTTTCGTTTCGTTGATGAAACGTTGCATCCTCTCAATTTTCCCATCAGAGCAACTATTTTGTTGGGGATTCCAAACATTAATGGCAAGAAAACTCCATAAAGTCCAAGAACAGCTGTATCTTGACTCATGGTGTTTCCAGGCTGTTCAGAATGCAGAGCATCATACCAAGTCGTCGTTATTATTAATATATTATGTCAGAATGGATAGAACGTTGCAGTTGCCCTGGTTTGAACTTGAGACTACCATACCGTAAGCTCGACTCTTATAATTTGGAGGCAAATGAGGGACGCGTGTGATATTGGAGAATTAAATGAAGCGAGATTTGTTATTTTTCATTTTGTCTTATTGGTTAAATTGTTAATTAATTTTGATTTGTTAAATTGTACTTTTTAGTTTATGAATAAGTGTCTATTATATCATTTATAAAAAATAATATTACACATATTTAAAAAAAGTGAGTGGTTAAGAAATCATTCTTAAAGTTCAAGTGGGGGTAACACCCAAATCACAAAACAAATTAAAACCAATCAATAAGCAGCAACAATAGTAACAATGGGGGAGGAGGAGAGTCTTGATCATCCAATTTCCTCCCTACACTAGTAGGGTCCAAAGTTTCCACAATAGAGTCCTAACCCTTATCACCTTTATCCTTATCATTTTCATTACAAGTCAGAGAAATAGCTAAAGCAAGCTAAGGAAACTTGCTAGAATCAAACTATCTAGAGGATCCACTGGAAGGCAACCCTGGAGTTCCACCTGTGGGAGGCAAAGATGTGGAGCATCACCAAATAGGTTGCAATGCACTTCGGTGTGCATGATCTCCTTTCCCAACTAAGGGAGAAGCCTACAATCAAGTATTATAGTTTCCATGAGTAGAAAGAGTCCAATCTTGTCGACACCCATGAGGAGGCAAATGGCCTCAATAGGAGGGAGATAGAGGAACTCTTGCCACAACACATGAGGTATACTCATAGTGGTTGAGAGAAACCTAAAGGTGAGCTATTTCCAAGACAACTTTTGTATCTTGCACCTAAATTTGTAAGAACACATTAGACCACATAATTGTGAAACATGTTGATCAATAGAGTAATGAGAAAATAATTGTAGAATTTATATCTTTCTAAATGATAAAGAGAATCTTAATCCTAAAAGTACATGTCATATGTGATTAAATTTGTGGAGGATATGAGGCTAATCTCTCAAAAGAACCATATGCCAAGAAAAATGTTCTCACTAAAGTGGACAAAACAAAGCCATGAATCTAATTCTATTATTTTTGGGGTTCTAGGAAAAAACTAGAAAATGTGCTTAAAAGACTCAAACTACCCATAGAAGGGGAAACAAGGGTCTCAAATGCCCATATAAAGTAACTGTGATCCCATCGATAAGCATTGAAAGAGAATAAACCAAGCAATGTGGGCCAACTTAGGTTCCAAAACAACAAACTTGATGGTCAAAATAATACATTGCCAAATTGACACTATAGATTGCAAATGCCATCTCTTTTTTTTAAATTAGAACAATTGGAAAATGAGAGAAACAATGATATCTAAGATGAGGCTTATAATTAGAGAAGGCAGTATTTGGGTCTCACTTCCAATCTTTCAACCAAGGTCTAGAAGACTGAATACCAATTTTGTGAACCATATCAACTAAAATTTACCCTATAATAGTGTCGAAAGTCTTATGATCCAAGTTAGAGAGGCAAATTCTAGCCTTAGTTTCATTCCATGGCATGAGACCCATAGAAGTTTTTAAGAAAAAATATCATAGACATTGAATATATTTCTTGTGAAACTAGCAATGCCCTCAACCAAAGCAATCAATCCAAGGGACAATATTGGCTTTGCAAAAGAGGGGACCACTAAATATTCTACGAGTTGATGGAAATGCTATTATGTAAGGCAAAAGAATTCAAAAAAATCTAGGGTTTGATGGCTTCCTAGGATCTCTATCATCTCTTAGCTTCAAATGTTCTCTTGATGTGAACACCATCCTTCATACTAAGCGGGGTGATTAACTAGATAGCTAGAGGAGATGTAATGTTGAATCAATATTTTTTAGGCTTCATCTCAAGCAAGGGCATGAATAATTCATTTACCACAAAGATCTAGCCCTTGACACTAGGTGCGACTACGTGGACAACAACCCCAATCCTCCAAACTCATGGGGGAGACAACAAAATTCCGAGGTGACCCAATGAAAACCCTTGTGGTTGTCTAAGGATTCCTAAAGAAAATTTCAAAAAGCTTCTCTAGTTTCAAGTAAGAGGCTTTAGAGGGTGCCTGGCATGAAGAATAATATACATGAGTGGTCACATTTTTTTTTAATGTACTGGAAATTTCCCTACTAAAGAAATGGGTTTCATAATCTAATAAGAAATATTTTTCTTAATTTTGGAAATAACCATTTGCTAGAGAGTGACCTAATAAGTCTAGAATGAGAATGGAATGCCCAAAAATTTACATTCTTTCATGACTAATCCATTTTCAATTGAAGAGATGAAACCAAGGAGGTGAGTGAAGAAATGATTGTTTATGTAGTGTAGAAAAATGTACTACTTTACATTTTCACACTTTGTTTGGGACCTCTTAAATAAATTGGACTTAATTATGCCTTAATAATCCCTATTTTACATCTACAAGCCTAATAAATTACATTTTATGAAAGGGAAACCTAACAATGATTAATGCTAACACATAACACTTTACCTTGAGCAATGTATGTTCTAGGAATAGAGACCTAGGAGCCATTTTCCCATGGGTGAATGGGTCCACCCTAGGCATTTGAACCTAAATATAAATTATGTTTTTGGTAGTATTTTAACATCTCTAAAATCAAATTTTAATGTTAGCTTGTAATGTTTAATTTTTAGGAAATTAAGGATGTGTTCCATAGAAAAATGGTCCTTTGACATTTTCATGCTCCTTTAGGTCATTTTTCATGATGCTTGGTCCTTTTTTCTTTGATTTAATGCTATAATGTGGCTTAAACATTCACATTAGGTCCTTAAAATTCAAATTATGGCATCTTGTGAAGGTGTTGTGAAGTGTTGTAAAACATTTCTACACTTTTCTAGACTCTATTCATTACAATTCACCTAAAAATAACATTTTCATCACTTATCAAGTCCTATTTTGAAGTGTTGTAAAGTCTTGTAACAAGATTTCACACTTTTCTAGGCTTAGTTTCACTATTTACACCTTTTTTATGCTTTATTTGACCCCTTTTTGCACTCATAAGGCTTAACTAAGTGTGTTTTTGAATGTAAACCCAACAAACAACATTAAATGCAAGATAATTCCCAACACCCACTTTCAAGTCCAAGGTGGGACCCATTTGTCATTGGTGGCAAATGAGTCCCTCTTGACTCGAAATTCAAAATATTTTAAATTTTCTTTCGGGTTTTTATTTAAAATCACCTTCTGTTAGCCTATGATGAGGTATCATTGAGTTACTAAAGAACAAGTGTGTATAAATAAAGTGTAATTCTTCTCATTTTAAGCCCCATTCATCAAGTTCACTAATTCACACATGAATTCAAGCATTCAAGCACTTTGCATCATTCAATCAAGCATTAATCAACTATCTTGGAGCAACCACTGATATATCTTTGGATTTCCTCAACAAGATTGGTGAGTTTAGGACATTTGCATGTTGTTTATTCATCTTTCCTTGTTCATTTCATTCCATTTCTTCATTAAGGGTTTGATTACCAAAGTGGGATTTGCATTTAAGGGGGGGTGTTAGAGTAAATTACATTTACCATCTTATGTTTTAACTTAGGGATATTTCATTTAGAATAGTTATGCATTTAATTATTTTTGGGTAGGTTTTCCCATGCTAGGAAGTTTCTCACTCGTCATCTATTTCACGACTTTAAAACTTGTACACTATGTAGATTATTCATATCATTCTATTCACTCCTTATTTGGTGAAATGACAATGTTTTCTCTCTTGTTTCTTGTGAAGGTTTTCTGTGGTTGATATTTTTGGGTTATTTGCTCCGAGGGAAATTCATTCCATGGTTGAGGCTCAATTTAACAGAATTTGCAAAGGCCACAATTAGTAAGGAGGAATTCGATTTTGGTGTTTCAAATGTGTGATTTTTTGTTGGAGAGTGATTTGAGTCCAGAGGAAAATTTCTCTTTAATTGAGGTTGTTTTTTGGTTCATTGCAAAAGTGATCCACTAATAGAGGCAGTTTTTCTGAAGTGATTTCTGGAGGCCAGTGTTTTTGAATTTGAGGTGGCTTGATTTCATTTTCATAGAAGAGGCGTCTATTTTTTCTTGGAGACTACAAACATGCGATTTTCCTAGGGCAGTGTTATTTTCTTCCAAGGTTTTGGTGACACATGGGAAGATTCTAGAGACATCACCATACTTTTTCATGCTTCTCCATTCAATTCTCATTTGGAATGGGAAGCATACCTCCATTTGCATTTGGTACTATTTCTTCTGAAATGGAGACAAGTTGTTTTTCGACATTGGATCATGATTTTTCTTCAGGAACTTACCATTTTTGTAGATGATTACACATTGTGGGGGGGGCAATATAGTCTCTCTTTCCCTCTTATGGAGGTGTACCATATATTTTGGTACCCACTTGCTTTCTAACACTTCTAAGGTTTTTCACCTAAAAGGAGAAAAAAGGGCCAAAATGCTCATGTTACATTCAAATTTAATGCAATATGGATGGAATATGGATGCAATATAGCTATATGAAATGCTTGAATGGAAGAAACTAATAAGATTTATTGATTATTGAATGGAAACTAAAGGAAAACAACTTGTTTGAAAACACATTATGTATTGCATAAACACGTAAAAATGAATGCAAATTGTAACAAAAATTGGAAAACTAAAAGTGTGCACCTAGAATATGGATGGAGACTAGAAATGACATTTGAAATGCTACTGATGCTGATTTTTTAGGCCTGGTGGGACTCATTTTCCATTCTCGGTGAATTAGTCCCAATTCTACAAATTGAACCAGAGCCCATTTCAGACAAAAGGGCATGTAAAAATGCAGAAAACCAAAAATTGATGTTGGAGTGGGACTCATTCACCACTCATGGAGAATGAGTCCACTTTTGAATTTTTTAATATTCAAAAGTAGAATCCAGAGCTTTTAGTCTGCACTTTGATTTTCTAATGTAAAAATGAGTTTTTGTTGATATTTTGACTTTTTGAATGAAGAGAAGACCTAATAAACTTTGTAACTTGATTCTTAATGATCTCCAAGCTTCCAAGAGATCTAAATATGAAAACACACAAGACAAGAGAGAGAAATGTTGAAAGTAAGGGCATGGGGGTTTGCCTTGGTCAAACCCCTTTTAGGTAATTAAACCAAAATGATGAAAGAATATAATGAAACATGTAATAATGGAGTTGATTACCTTTCCATGATGTTTTATCTTGAAATTATATAGCAAAACATGAAGAATCTACCCTTGAATGTCTAAAAATTGATCTTGAATGCCTTGTAATGTTATAACCCTAGCTTGCTTGAGAAGATAAATGATGAATGAGTTGTAAAAAATGAGTTGAGAGATCAAATGGGTGAATGGGGTGTAAAATGAGAAGAAAAACACTTAATTATACACACTTTTTCCTTAGTATCTCGATAATAACTCATCACAGGCCGACATAAGGTAATTTTAAATAAAAAAACCCAAAGAAAATTTGAAATATTTTGAATTTTGAGCCAAGAGGGACTCATTCACCACCCATGGAAAATGGGTCCCACCTTGGACTTGAAGGTGGGTTTCGAGAATTATCTTGCATTTAATGTTTTTTGTCAGGTTTACATTAAGAAACACACTTAATTAAGAGCATAAGAAAGGTGTAAATAGTGAAATTAAGCCTAGAAAAGTGTGAAATCTTGTTACAAGACTTTACAACACTTTAAAATAGGACTTGATGATGAATTAAAAGGTAATATTTAGATGAATTATAACAAATAGAGTCTAGAAAAGTGTAGAAATGTCTTATAAGACTTCACAACACCTTCACAATACATCAATAAATACATTTTAAAGGGTCCAAAACCTAGTGTGGATGCATAAAATACCTCTTAACACATGAATCAAGGCCTCATTAAGTTCAATTTATCATGAATTATTCCCATGTCAAGCAAGAGGTCCTTTTTTCTATGGCACATTTTCCCCCCACTTTAGTGAGAGGATGAACTTGCTTCAAACTCACACTAAAGTAGACATTCAAGAGAGATCCGAGTGTACAAATGCAAATGAAAAATAATGACAAAAATAAAAGGAGGTTACGCAAGCCCCAGGATGCAAGATCCTAATTCAAACCATCAAGATACAAAATCATGCAATGCAAGAACTAGAAAGATGAAAATGAAAAGGGGTGGATCAAGCTTCAATCGTTTGTCCAACTAGGTGTGGGTTAGATCTAGGATGTTTGTTCAAGGAGATGCATACTCACTTTGGGGTGAAAAAACTCTTGGTGGTCCACCAAGTGAGAGGTCCACAACATACTCACTTTGGGGCCATGAAACTTCTAATTGTCCACAGGGTGAGGAATCCCAAAGGGTGAGAAACATGCGCTAGTTGGTATGTACTCAAACACATAGGTGGCTATGGGGAAATTCGTGCCTCAGAATAGGCTTCCCACTCAACCATACCAAATTTATACCTCCTAATAACTTTAATAAGGTGACACAAATGAAAATGATTTTTGAGCTCTATGAGGTAAGCAAAACTTCGTATGCTTGACACTCATAGACATTGTTAATGTAAAATAGTGTAAGGATTGTTCAAAGGGATTTTTCTTAGTTCATGCAATGTCTCATCCTCGGGAACATCATACTTAATGTCTCCAAGAGGGAATAAGTGCAAATGGTCTCATATTTTTTCCAAGAGAGGACAAGTGCAAGGTCTCATCTTGGGAAACATTGTACCTAATGCTTCCAAGAGACGAAATCGCAAGAAAAAGAAAACCACACAATGAAATCTAAGTGGTGATGTTTTCCCCCACTTTAAAGCAATTGCAAACACCAGTACTATGGCAAATTTCTTTAAACTAGAAGAAGATAGCATGAGAGCTTACTCAAAAATCCCTATGACAAGTCATATGTTTTTGATAAGTTGCGTCATGAAAAGGGTAATATGTCATATGCGAGCAAACTTAAGGCACATCATCCACGTCCCAAGCTTGCTCTTATGTATTCATGAAAGGTTAACGACTAGCCCAAAGGAGGAAACCACAAGTAAAATAAGAGGAAAAGGTTATCTAACCCATTGCCCCACTTAGTGTAGGAAAAAGGTGAGTTGAAACGATTGATGAAATGAAGGTGAGAGTGAAAATCGGTATCAACTAGAGGAAGTAGGTGCCCCCACAGAGGGAAGCATACCAAACTCCTAAAAATGTTGGATTTTATGACTCAAAGTGTTGCATGCATTAGTGGAATGACCATGAACTCTATGATAGGCACAAAATGAGGTCTTGTCATAACATTTATTTCGAGTTCATGGAGGGAGGGTGATCAAGTGATCTTAGAGGATTCTTGAAAATATACCCTCTTGATCAATGGTAGAAGGGGGTTTTATGGTTTTCTTGAAAGAAACATCTTGCTTAGTAATAGATGTCATATTTAAGCAAGGCTCTTGAGATTGCGAGATTTTGTTCTCTCCATTATAGGAGGGTAGAAAGGCTAATGTATTCAAATCATGATTTTTTGCGAGATGACATTGACATTAAGAAAAGGTGTAGTTGTTTGTTTGATGTTTGGGAAAGGATGATGTTCTAGACCACTAGTGTCAAGGAGTTTAGGATGGATGATGGTTAAGGTTGATTTAGGAGTGTGTTGTGTGAGATTGTTGATGTTGGGTGAAAGCTTAGCAATTTCTATCATAGGACAATATAACCAAGACCATGATTTTTTTGTTGTGTTATAGGGTCTATAGGGTTGTGGATACCTTGTTCGTTAGCACCACATCCTTTTCCACTATATCCAAGTTGTTTCATAAGCTCATAACATTTTCCATAAAGCATTTTCATTTCTTTTGGATCAGGTGGTTATTCATGATTAAGTTATTCAAATTTTGTTGTGTAATGCACTTCTTTTTTTGAAGTGGTGGAGGTGGATGCTTGCAAAGGATCATCTGCTAGTGTAGATGACATTGATATGTTTAAGGAATTTGCTATGTTTTTCTCAAGTTGTAAGACACTATTAGGTTCAAGATCAGTGTCAAGTGTGTGGGTTGTGTTATTGTAGATGTATTTCATTTTATGATGAAGAGTGGAAGGCACACCTTTCATGGTATGAATCCACCATCTGCCTAAGATAAGATTGCATGAAAGTTCATAAGGCATAACATGGATTGGTGTATTCAAGGTGACCACTCCAATGGTAAGAGGTATAATGATTACCACTAGCAGTTTCTTTTTGACATTGTCATATACCTTAATAGATAGAGAAACATGTCGAATAGTTGATTTATCAAAGCCAACCCTATCCAAAAGGCTCATACTACAGACATTCAGAGCAAATCCCGTATCTACAAGAGATTTCTTTATCCCTTTTGTTTTGTATTGAGCGATGATCATGAAAACTTTTTTTTTTTTTTGCACATCCAAAGAGGGGAGTTCACTTTGGTGGAAAACAATATCAACATTTTGGCCTTGAATCATTGTTGTAAAGTTGGTGGAACATTAGAAGGGAGAAGAACTAGTTTTAAGGATGTTTGGGTCATGTTGTGATAGTGATGGGAGGCTTGAATAAGGTCCCACAATGATATCTTAGCAAGAGCATTCTTAAGTTGCTCGGTACAATCATACTCATTGCGACCTGGTAAGAAAGGGTTAGGGGGGATAGGGTTAGGAAATGGTAATGGTGTTGGGGTTGGTTGTTGTGGTTGAATATTATTTCAAGAGTTATATGTATGAGCAACAGTATTATAACTGTATTGTTGCGATACGTTAGTTTGAGGAGGGTAAAGGATAAGTTCGAGTTTATGTTGAGTTTGTTTTTTGTGTGAAGGTGGGTAGAGTATGAGAGGGTTGTTGGGATGTCCTACGGGGTATGTATGAGGTCCATTGAGTGAGGGGCATCTAAGGGACACTTGTGCATTCATAACCTCAACAGTCTTGGTTTGATGTATCTCTAATGAAGGGAAAATGAGAGTCGCCACTTTATCTAAGGAAGACACATTATGATTGTTTCCTTTTTCTCGCATCATGATATTCTCCCTAGAAGGAGAGTTTTTAGGAGAACAACAAGTCACATGTTCTTGATAGGTAAGGCTTGGTTCCCCCATAATAACTTCATCACCAATAAGGGAATGATCAACGATGGGATTGTCAAGAGGGGGATGATTAGGAGAAGGTGTTAATTAAATATCCATTGTATTTAAGGTCTCATTCTCTTGTGCCATGTTATCTACCCTACTAGGAGAGCTTGTAATATGTTCATCCAAGTTTGAGATTTTTAAAGTAGCTTCATCACAAGTGGGGGAGGCATCAATTGAAGGACCACAATGATTTTCAAATAGATTATTCCAAAGGGGAGGAGAATGAGGGAAGGGAGGATCAAGGGTATCATGATTCTTGATAGGGATATCTTCTAACATCAACCTATCCTCTTTACATCAAGGAAGGATATAGGAGATGGACAAGTTTGATTGTCATGGTTATGGAGACTAGGTAAAGTGATATTTAGAAATGTATCTATGATCTCATGTTCTTGTTATCTAACATCATCCAAAGGGGAATGTGGACATGGACCATCAAGAACCACAAGGATTGTAATTTTCTTCACCAAGATACCTTCATCACTAATAGGAGAGGTATTGGGAGAAAAAAAAGTATGTGTGTTATGATTGTGTACACCTCTATTCACACCAATGGGTAATGTAATGTTTTGGTCAAATCTATCTTCCTCATAGTTGTAATCAAAATCAAACTCATAAGAGGGTATATTATGTTTATAAAACCCATGTTTAATCAAATTAAAGGAACATCGAAAGAAAATATTATGCAAAAGGAAATAAAGTGCAATGCAATGATTTATATGGAATTTTCAGATGTAAAACAAAGTCAATTGCTTATTACAATATGCAATAGTCTAAAAATTGAAATGTGCGAAATGAAGCAATGCATGAAATGAGCTATTTTAGGCTAGATTTGGTGAAATGAATGTTACAGAAATGCATCCAACTAATACAACTAGGAAAAGGCACCAAACATAAGCCTAAAAATAGGGTTTCCAACTCTGTAAAAGGCAGTTTCAGGGGTCAAAATGGACTGATTCGCCCAATGTGGCGAATGAGTCCTAGTATGGACTTTTTTCATAATTTAAAAAAAAAATTGAGTGCTATGATGCAGACCTAAGTGAAAGATCTTGAATTTCAAAAAATGTAAATGAATATAGATGCCAATAATGCAACCTTAATGCACTTTTTATAAATGCAAATTTTGAAACCTAGTATGCAAATGAATTCATGTAAATCCTAATGCAATTTCAATGCAAGCCTAGATCTATGATGAAAGACTCCAAAATAAGACAAGAAAGTATTCTAAAAAGTAGTTTCACCAAAATGTACCATATATTTTGGTACTAACTTTCTTTTTAACACTTCTAGGGTTTTTCACCTAAAAGGAGAAAGAAGGGCCAAAATGCTCATGTAAAATTCAAAGTTAATGCAATATGGATGGAATATAGATGAAATATACCTAGACGCAATGGTTGAATGTAAGAAACTAATAAGATTGATTGATTATGCAATGTAAACTAAAGGAAAACAATGTGTTTGAAAATACATTGTGTATTGCATAAACACCTAGAAATGAATGCAAACTTTAACATAACTTGACAAAACTAAAAGTTTGCACCTAGAATATGGATGGAGACTGGAAATGACATCTGAAATGTTATTGATGTTGATTTTCGGGCCTGGTCATTCACCATTCTGGGTGAATCAGTCTCAATTCTATGAAACTAAACAAGAGCCCGTTTCAGACAAAAGGGTATGTAAAAATGTAGAAAACCAAAAACTAAACTTGAAGTGGGACTCATTCAAAAATAATGGAGAATGAGTCCACTTTTTAATTTTTGAATATTCAAAAGTGGAATCCGAAGCTTTTGGTCTGCACTTTGATTCTCTACAAGTGTCTGCTTCCAAAACTCTAATTTTTGAACCTGAAAATGAGTTTTTGTTGATATTTTGACTTGTTGAATGAATAGAAGACCTAACAAACTTTTCAACTTGATTCTTAATGATTTCCAAGCTTCCAAGAGATCTAAATCTACAAATGCATAAGACAAGAGAGAGAAATGTTGAAAGTTAGGGCATGGGGGTTTGCCTTGGCCAAACCCCTTTTAGGTAATTAAACCAAAATGATGAAAGAATGGAATGAAACATGTAATAATAGAGTTGATTACCTTTCCATGATGTTTGATCTTGAAATTCTATAGCAAAACATGAAGAATCTACCCTTGAATGTCTGAAAATTGATCTTGAATAGCTTGTAATGTTAAAACCCTAGCTTGTTTGAAATGAGAAGAAAAATACTTATTTATACACACTTGTGCCTTAGTATCCTGATAATACCTCATCGCAAACTAACATAAGGTGATTTTAAATAAAAACTTGAAAGAAAATTTGAAATATTTTGAATTTTAACCCAAGAGGAACTCATTCGCCACCCATGGCGAATGGGTGCCACCTTGCACTTGAAGGTGGGTTTCGGGAATTATCTTGCATGCAATGTTTTTTTCAGGTTTACTTTCAAAAACACACTTAATTAAGCCTTATAAGGGAATAAAGGGGTCAAATAAAGCATAAGAAAGGTGTAAATAGTGAAATTAAGCCTAGAAAAGCATGAAATCTTGTTACAAGACTTTACAACACTTTAAAATAGGAATTGATGATGAATTAAAAGGTAATATTTAGATGAATTATAATAAATAGAGTCTTGAAAAGTGTAGAATTTTTTTATAACACTTCACAAAACCTTCAAAAAAATCAATAAATACATTTTAAAGGGTCCAAAACCTAGTGTGGATGCATAAAACGCCTCAAAACACCTTAATCAAGGCCTCATTAAGTTCAATTTATCATTAATTATTCCCATGTCAAGGAAGAGGTCCTTTTTTCTACAACACAAGGGGGGTTTTTGATTGTATATACATGATGTATGTAGTCCTTGGGGGTGTGATCGAGTTCTCCATCCACGCATCATTTCTTTGTTTTCTTTTCTCTCTTTTGGAGAGGGGTTTTTTCCCACAGGGTGTTTCTCCTTTCTCTGGTTGCGAGAGATTTCTTTTTTGCATTGTAAATGGGTACCTAACATGGTTGTGTAGCTGGGACCCATACTGTATTTTGCATTTTCATTCTCCCTAAGTTTCACTTAAGGGGGGGTGTTAGAGTAAATTACATTTACCATCTTAATTTTTAACGTAGGTAAATTTAATTGAGAAAGTTATGCATTTAATTACTTTCAGGTAGTTTTTCCTATGCTAGGAAGTTTGTCACCCATCATCTATTACATGGCTTTAAAAGCCTATTCCATTTTTAGATTATTCATCTCATTTTTTTCTCTCCTTATTTGGTGAAATGACAGTGTTGTCTCTCTCATTTCTTGTGAATATTTTCTGCAGTTGATATTTCTTGGGTTATTCACTCTAACACCTAGAATTTTCAAGAAGCAAGAAGAGAAATTTTACAATCTGATCTAAGTTTATGATCAAGGGCATTCAAGAGTACATTTATCAATGATTTACTGTAGCAATCAATATCTCATGCATCATGTCAAATTCTTAAGCATCATGCATGTTTTTGGAGCTAACCTTGTGATGTAGGTTTCAAAGATCAAGTCAAGCATTCGAAGAATCAATTCAAGCATCAAGATACACATCTATTGAAGCCATCTCATGTAAGATCAACATAAATATTTCAGATTTCCAAGGGTGTATTCAAGGGTTTGGTGAGTTGCAATAGATTTTTTTCATTCATCATTCCTTTCATATTTCATTATTTCAATTCAAGGTTTAACTACCCAAACGGGGCTTGACCAAGGAAAAACCCCATTCAACAAAATAATTTGTTTCCCTCTTGTGTTTATGTTCCATATTTTGAAGAAGGATTGAATATCTCTTGAAGTTCAAGATTGGAAACATTTTCAAAGTTACAAAAGTTGTCAAAGTTGCTATCAAGCCACATAAAATCACCTACAAATTTGATTTCCAGCATTTTGATATTGCAACCAGGATCAAATGGAAGCTATAGATTGATATCAAAGGCTCCTAAAAGTTGTTTGAAATCCATAAGAAAATACCCATTCTCCCATGGGTGAATAAGTCCTAGATAGCCTCACAAAACTACTTTTTGGTGACTAGTAAATAGTGTTTTATCCTTCTCAAATCTGCAAAAAAAATTCATTACTTTGCATTGAATTGCATTTATTTGTATTTCATTTAGGGTTGATGGGTGTTGCCACAATAATGGTTTAGACTTTTTGGGAGATCCTGATTTTTTGTTGAAATCACATATTTTTAGAAAATATAATGTTTTAAGCCTTGAAAAGTTCCATTTAAAGGATTCCAATTGAAGAGGATTTGATCAAACCACCTTAGACCAAGCCCCCTTGGATAGAACCCCACTAGTTTTAAACCATACCTATAACGAAATATCCTTTACACCTATCAAAATACTGATAAAAACCCAATTTTGATTTACCTTTTTGGGGATCAAATGAATTCATTTAAAATTTAATTCTTGTAAGTATGTAGACATTATTATAAGTTTCCAAAAAAGTATAATTTTAATTAAATTTAATTGGATTATTAGATTTATTTTTTATTTCTTGTGAATGTAGGTTTTTCACTGAAAATCGAGCTCTATGTTTTGCACATGTGAAAAAATAGAAGATTATCAAAAAAATAAAAAATAAAAAAATGAGTGCACCAGATATTGAAGTCCTTGATCAAACAAGAAAAAATAAATTGAATTTCGATGTACATACAAAAAAGGTTGTGTTATACGGTCTGCCTATCTAAATTATAATTGGTTTGACTTTGAAACTTGATTAAGGAAAAAATATTCAATAAAACACTATGAAACCAACTGGAAGCACTAGCTATCGCAGTTACACATCTAAATTCAAAAAAATATAATTTAATCATACCCGGAAAAAAAATTGTGTTATACGGTGAGTGTCACTCCTTAAAAACGATGTTTACTGGAAAAAACTAGTTTTCAAAGGAGATGGAAAAAAGGAGTGCAATCTGATTCCAAATATTTTGAAAAAAATATATTTAGAATCTATAGGCAAAATTTTACAAATCACTAGTTTTCATCATCTTCAAATTCCTCACGGTTTAGCCGCTATAGGTGTCTAAAAGTGAAGATTTAGTTAGAAAAAATCAGTCTAGTGTCCAGTTTGGCCAAAAATTGTAAACTAGTATTGTGGGATCACTCTGATAACTTGCATTACTTTGCATCTCATTTAGGGTTTTAGGTTTTCATTTTGCATTCTTTAAATCTAAAAAATTCAAAAATCTCATTCATTTTGTAGAGTGTTTAAACATAAAATTGCATGATTAATCACTTAAATTAGAAAATTGAATCAAAATTGCATGCCAAATTAGGTCTTTTTTCTTGTCATTTACCATCATTTCATACTTGCATTTAGAAATTATTTTTCAAAAATCTAAAATTGTACCTACCTATTTGCAACTAGAATATGAAAAAATAAATATTAACTTGATGAAAAAACCAAAACACAATCAAATCCAGAAATCTTATTTCACCACTTGATGGATTGTGGAAACTTGATATCTTTAATTGAAATATATAATTTGGTTTTTCAAAATCCTAAAGCAAGGCCAATTCTCCCCATGGGTGAATGAGTCCATGATTAGGCCCATTTCTAAATTTCTAGGCACTAAAAATCCTCTATCTATATGTTTTTTTTTCACATTCAACTTTTTGTTCTAGTTTCCAAACATTTGTGTTTTCTACAATCATTTACTTTAAGGTTAATTGATCAAATTCAATGCATTGTTTGAATTCAAAATTGCATCTGAAAAAGACATTATTTTAAGGTTTTTCATATAGTATAATGAGAGCATTATCTTGCTTAAAATATGGAAATTGCTATTTCTTTTTACATACTTGCATTTCACTTTATATTCTAGGGTGTTTGATTGCAGTTTTCCTATTTTCCATTTTGAGTGCACCTTAGGCTTTTGAAACTTGTATGGGCTTCACAACATGGTGTCCTATTTCTATTACTATTGTGAGACATAATTCAAGACTCATGTCATCTCGTTATACATCACTTCTCATGGATCTTAGGTTTTTGAACTCTTTCACTCATAGTATTGACACTAGTCAACCCACTATGGACCATACCCTTGACACTTCATTTCCTATGAACTCTTTACCAACAATTAATGTGATGAACGTTAAATCACTATTTTCTAGTGTCCCTCAAGAGAACCTAAGACAAATGGATGAAGAATTAGAAAAATTAAAAAACTTCATTGTGAAATAATCCATTGTCGTGATTATAAATGCATGTCATGTGGATGAGGGTGGAGATATTTTTCCAGTAATATCAAAACCCCATACCAAGAATGGCCAAATAGGAACTTGTGTGTGAAGCTCAGAGGTAGGAGCATGAATTAATTTTTGATGCTGTTGACACTTGTGACATTTCTTGATGTATTTGAAGCAATCTCGAATGTTCTATTTTCTTCCAGTAATATCCTATACAAATTAGCTTTTGAACTAATGATCTTCTAAGATTCCCCCCATAAGCACCTACATGAGCTTGTTCAAGTGATATAGGGATTTCAAATTGTTTATGGCATCTAAGAAAAATTCCATCAAAGGACTACTTATATAAGATGTCCACCAGGATGATATATCTAGATGCAAATTTTTGAAGACAAGAACAAGTGTTTTTATTTGTTGGCTTAGGAAAGGTACCATCTTTAAAATAATTGAATATTTTATCATACCATTCACTCAAGTCTTCAATTGTTTTTGCTAACACTTCGTCTATGTTATCTTCGATTGATGATGTGATAATTGTATGCACAATGAAGGTGAAGTGTTTTGAAGGATCTTGAGGGGATATAAGAGAAGTTTCACTTTCCATTGCATCCCCATGACAATTATCTTTTTGAGTGATGTTATCAATGGTGAATGATTCAAAATTCTCTAACAATTTCACTTTTAGATCCTTGTATTTTGATAATTTGTCATGTTTTGTTTTATATGTCCCATTTATTTCTTTTATGATCAATTGTGAATCGCCAAATATCTCAATGTGTTTAGCACCCATAACTAGAGTGGAATGCAATCCAGTGAGTAGCACTTCATACTCAATAGTGTTGTTTGTACATAGGAAGTTTAGGTGATATGATAAGGGAATAGGCTCTTTTGTAGGCAATTTTATTCTAACCCCCGTGTTGGAGCCAGTTATGCACTTAGATCTGTCAAACTACAATTCCTATATATCTTCTTCAATTTTCAACACGTTATCATTAGGGAAAGAATCATTACCGGACAACGCTAAAGGAGAAGGAGCATCAGCCAACTAGTTGGTCAAGGATTGACCCTTAATTTCTTTTTTTGAAAAAAATTTAAGGTCAAACTCAGTCAACAACATTACCCACTTAGCTAAGCATTCAGATAAATTTGTTTTAGTGAAAAGTTTCTTTAAAGGGTCAAACTTTGTCATTACTTGTATTTCAACATACAATAAGTAATGTCACAACTTATTGGTAATGATTACAAGATCCAAACATTATTTTTCTATTGTTGCACGTATTGTTTCTCATAATCTATCAATGTTCGACTAATGTAATAAACAAGATGTTCTTTACCATTTTCCTCTTGTTGAGGCAACAATGTTGGAAGAGCATGGGATGATGCAGATGTATAAAGGATGAATGGTTTGTTTTGTATAGCGAGTTGTAAAATAGGTGGAGTGACAAGATAATATTTCAAACTATCAATCTTGTTTACAATCCTTGTTCCAATCAAAATGTATGCCTTTCTTGAGAAGATGTGTAAATGGTAACGTTCGATCTACTAAGGATGCTACAAATCATTGAATGTCTTGAATTCTTCCTTGTAACATACACAATTGAGAGATATTTCTAGGAGGTGGCATGTTGACTATAGCATCAATTTTCTTTGTGTCCAGCTCAATGCATCTATGAGATATGATAAAACCTAAAAAAAATCCACTATCTACACCAAAGACACACTTTTTTGGATTCAATCTCATGTTGTATTTTTGAATTCGCTTAAATATTTTCTGAAGAAAATTCACATTTTCATGTCTTGTTAAAGATTTAGCTAGAATATCATCAACATGATCTTGCAAAATCTTATGTATGTAATCATGGAATATCAGTTTCATAGCTTGTTGATATGTTGCGCCCATGTACTTCAATCCAGAAGACATCATAACCCAACAAAATTTTCCCCAAACAATTGTGAATGCTATTTTGTACTAATCTTGAGGGTTGATGAAAATTTGATTGTATACAAAAAATCCATCCAGGAATGACAACAAAGCATGTCCCTTAGTCGAGTCTACTATCATGTCAATATTAGGAAGGGGAAATTCATATTTTAAAGGTGCTTTATTCAAATTGAAAAAACCCATACACATCCTAAGGGTATGTGCAAGATCATGATGGGCCAAAAAGTGGTGATATGCTTGGTATGTGTAGGGTATGTGGCTGACGACTTTTTGTTTACCCAAAATTGATGAAACAAAAAGTGTTTTTAAAGGAGATTCTATGCTTTACTTTGAATTTAATAAATAATTATTATTCATTTTCTATTTCAA
Organism: Sequoia sempervirens; assembly: GCA_007258455.2. NCBI lineage: Eukaryota > Viridiplantae > Streptophyta > Pinopsida > Cupressales > Cupressaceae > Sequoia > Sequoia sempervirens. The sequence goes on from VDFB02270651.1 coordinate 502,615,176, forward strand.
TTATGACTAAAGTCCTAATTGATAGGCTAGTTGAAAAACATCTATAGCTTTCAAATAGTATCACATTTTTTTCATCCAAAACATGCATCACATTCTATACTTTGCATACTATAGGATTAAAAAAATTGAATTTCATGAAGTTTTGACCAAGTTAAGGTGGTCAGACATACAAGTTTTTTATATTTTTCAAAAGTTGTAATAAAAAAATCATAATTAATTATTTACTTGGAAAAAAATTACAAAAAAGTATGCATCACATTGGGACATGAGACCTCTACTTATATCTAAAATCTTATAAAAAAATATTATTATTTTCTTGTCGTTAAGGTTGTTAGACAGACACCTACTTCTTTTTTTTCCCCTGAAATTTAAGTACTACTGCATTGAAATTTCAATTTTTCACCAAATATATATTTTTTAAAATAAACCTAGTACTTTAGAAAATACATTCAATTTGCTACAGATTCTATTCTTACATATTTTTGAAATAATATACATAACTTATTCAATTTTTTACATCAAGTTTCCTAGCTCTAATTTTTCTAAATTTTTTGCCACTTAAGGGCCTATTTTTCCATGATCCTGCACATACCCATCTACATTAATTGTGTTCATTCCTTGTATTAGAGCTGCCACATCATTTGCATTTGTATTAGGAGAAAACTCAACTTGTTGTAATGTTGTTTGAAGCATAGTGTGGTAACTAGGTGAGGTTTGAATAAGATCCCATAAGGAAATCTTAGTAGGAATATTCTTAAGTTTTTCAACAATATCATATTCCTTTCTACTATGAGATGGTAAATGAGGAGCGCTAGGAAATATATGATTAGGTAATGGTAATTAAATGGGATTAGATTGAGGTTGTCTATTATTCCTTGTGTTGTATGTATGAGCAACAATATTATAATTTGATTATTGTGACACATTTTCTTTAGGTGCTTCAAGGATAAGGATGGGTTTGTTTGAAGGTGGATAAAGGATAAGTTGAGGTTGAATGAAATTTACTTCTCTTTGTTTAGGTGTGTTTGAACAAGCCTTAGTGGATGAACCTTGTGATATTAATTCCTCAAGTGATTCATCTAACATATCATACTCATCACTACTAAAGGGCTTGAGGGTTACACTAACTTGGACAAAGGGTTTCAACATACTTTAAATAACCATGAACCTATGCTTGTTAATGTTTTAATGTTTTTGGATTTCTAATGAATGTAAAATGAAATATATTTCTAACAAAATTAAATTTCAATAATCTATCTTTATCAAGCAATTGTAAACATAAACTATAAAAATGCATGAAACAATAAATTAGAAAAAAAAAGCAGCAAAGTAACTATAGAAAAAAAAAGCATAGAAATTCATTGATTAACCCTAAAAACTGTAACCTCAAACTACACAAGGAATAAGACTCCAAGAAGGGCATATTGGTCCTCCTGATTAAATTTGGAGGTTCCAAAAACTAAAACATACAACAAACAACTCATACAAGATTTTGGATCAAAAACCCTAAGAAGGACTAAGATACCAGGAAGGGTGTTTTAGTCCCAATAAAGGTTTTTTTTTTTAAAAAACAAGATATGAGTTGATAACAGTGTTTCCAGGTTTCCTATCCAAGGACCTGATGTTTAGAAACAAAAACCATGTGAATGAATGCAAGAAAAAGTAACCAATGACAAGCAATTGGATGCAAAGTTAAATTTAATTTTCTTTCAATTTTGGATGCAATAACAATGTTTATAAATTCAATTAGGATTATTAACCATGCACTTTTCAATTTTTCATTGAGATGAAATGATGCAAGAAAGAAAAAATGCAACCTATATGCACTTTCACTAATGCAAATATGAGAAACCCTAGATGCAATTTCACTAAGTATGGGAAACCCTAGATGTAATTTCATGAATTACAAATGCAATGCAAGAATAAATTCAACCTAGACCTATAACTTTAATGAAATCCAAATCATAAAATGAATTCTCAAAAATGTTGATTTCACGAAAATGAACAATATGAAAAATATGATGGGGGAAAACCCACCTATTTTCCTATTACCACTCAATAGCGTCTTGGGAGTCCTAATTGGATTAACTATCAAACTCACAAGGTGAGTCAATTCTCAATAAGGAAGACCTAGGAAGGGGTTCTTTCAGCTTTCAGGGGTTCACCACCAAGAAAATGCTTGCAAAAGATAAGGATTCAACTCACAAAACCTAACAATGCAAGCTAAATGATGAGTGAAAATGATGAAATTATGCAACAACAAGTTAGGATATGTGTACCTAGGAAGTCTAAAAATGCAATGAGGATTCTGGAAATACAAAGAAGTTGTCAAAATATGTTATGGAGGACTAAGAAACCCTTACTATTGTCGTAGTCCCATTGCTATTTTTTAGGGAAGATGTAGAATCTTTGGATGCCAAAACCAGGTCTCAAAGAATCTCTACAAAATCCACCAAGAGGAGTAAGACACCCTTGCTACCATCTTATTCCTAATTTGAATTTTTTGAATTTCTAAGTGTGGTCCTAAGGTTCACAGTTTGCACTTCCTTCTCCACCAACTCTTGAAATTTGAACCTATAAAATAACCTACAAAACAAAGGAAATTGGATTGATTGTTTATGGGGGTTTTCCTTGGTCAAACCCCTTGTTTGGTAATTACACCTCGATGAAAATGCATATATTTGAAAATGGAAATGTGTGTCTAAGATTATGCAACACAGACCATGGAGAAACCCTATTCAAGTGTGTTAGAATATAATTCCTAAAATGCAAATGAAAATGACCTACAAAAGAGATCTCTAATCACCCCAATAAGTCATAAATATGAAAGGTACCTTCCTTAGGAAAAAAATAAAACAAAAATGGAAGATGGAATCAATCAAGAAACAAGATCTTAGGCTTGGAAGAATGGCTAGTTGCATGTCCAACCTAGAATTTATCATGATCCTCCATAGGCATCCATTCTTAATCTTTAGAAATGTTAGATCTTGACTTGAGAATAGACTTGAAAAACCTACAAAATCACAATGGAAGGCTACTCCAAGACTTCAATTCTTTACTTCATGAAACTCTCCAACTTTCTTTTCTTCAACTTACAGGCTTCTCACTTGCTTATGTGAAAATGGGGTGTGAATCTTACTTTTATAGGCATGTTCCTATCTGATAACCCAATTATTAGATCCCAAAGGCCGACAAAATGCTAATTTAAATAAAATATTTTCATTTTATGCTCTTAATTACTGAAAAATAAAGCACTGAAGACTAAGATTCCCTAGGTGGCATCTTGGTCCCACTAGGTGATACTAATATGCCACCAAGGGAATCTTCATCCCACAAGGCTTAATTTACAAATTTGAAAGGTGGGTTACTAAGATTAACAGTTGTTTATGGATTTTGGTCAGGTTTATAATTGAAATATGCCTTGGGATGCACAAAAAGAGGTCTTAGGGGCCTATAACAAGTGAAATAAAGGGAATTTAATACAAGGGGAACTAAAATAGGTCCAAATTAAGTGTGAAAATGCAAAGGTATTCATTTTTATACACTAAAATAAATAAGAATAGATTTACAAGTAGAAGAGTAAAATTGGAAAGAAAATGGGATGCAAAGACATTTGAAAGCCACACCATGATAAATTCACTTACATCTTAATAAGTGTTACTCCATCAGGGTTTGAATGAAAATGATTGGTTATATCACTACATCTATTGTTGGTCTATGCTAGATTTATAGTCAACAAAAAAGGTTGTGAAAATAGTATGATGCTTAGTTGGAATTAGCTTGCTTTTCCAAAAGATTTATAAATGAATAATATAGAAACAATAATTACTAGTGCATGCTGAATATAAAAAAATTGTTCAAGGAAATATCTTTTACTATTTTTTGATTCACAACATGAGAAAGAAAATAGTAAAATCCATTTGTAGTTGGCATATCAATACTATCATAGGGAGGATAGCCTTGGAAAATAGACCTAAAGATCTTAATAGACGAAGACTATTAACTATTGATTATTGATTATTAGGAAATTAGAGGAATATACCAAAATCATCTAAATTGAGAGAATAAATTTAGGCCCAAACCTAAAATATTGAAGCATAATTAAAATAAAGGGTCATTTCATTTGGTTGCAAACCTCAAAAATAAATATATTAATGAATATTGATTACTATTGAGCATTAAACCCATTTCATACCTTCACAAGGTATAATTGTGGTATCCACCATTTATTACCTCTTTATGAAATAAATATATATATGGTGAATGATGTTGGGGGTGCCTAATTTAGATGAAAGGTCACGCTTTTCTATACCTACGTAGGAGAAATTTAATATTAGGATTATGTGTAATTCTAGAAATTTATTCAAGATCACTAATTTTTCCTATATGAGTTTGATATTGTATTTCTTAATTATATTTCCTTAAAAAAAAAATTATAATATTCAAAATAGACTTGAAGAAGGTTGGTACCAAACATTTTGCATGAGGCTTTAGAAAATTCATAAGGGAAAGTATGACACCTTGAGGATTTACAAGATTTTTGAAGATGAACTATAATAAGTGTCTAGTTGTAAATTTCTTACTAGAAGGTAGATAATTAATAGGTCACAAAAATCATGTGGTGTTGAAGGTCTTGATCATGTTTAAGAGAAGTCTTTTGAGCATTGAAAATATACTAGTAATTGTAGCTTGAATATTTTTATAGATTTTTGTGAAGTTTTTTTATCCTTATTTGATACATTTAATTTTTTGACAAACTTTAAAATCATGAAGGAATTTAAATTATTATAGTGTAACACTACCCCTAATTTTAAGATAATGAAGGTAATCTTTGATTTCAATTCCCTAAGCTATATAAAAATCAATAGTTTATTTATTATAGTGAATCTTAGTCACATGAAAATATAGAGTTGGTGGAAATAAAACACGTCTAGCTTGGTGGTGGTGTAGAAGCCCAAGGTGGAGGTGAAGGTAGGCTTTTATTTGATCTCTTTGGGCTATGTGATAATCGATAATTTACTTTTTCTCATAAATATTAGCCAAATACAACTATAGAGTCAATATAAATTGGAATACATCTAGCTTGGTGGCTATTTAGGATCATAAGGTGGTAGCCTTATATGAGTTGCAATAGAAACATACTATCACCAATAGATAAATACAAAGTGAGATTTGGGTGAAATCACAATACTGTGTCTCACTTTTGAGACAATGAAATTTTTGGGGGAGGATGAACATTTTTAAACTACACCATCAAGTGATGGTGTATGATAGAGAATTGTGTCATTGCTTATGGTTTAGGAAATAGAACAAGCTTTATATACTTCAGATTCAAGGAACCTTAGAGATCTCAATCTAAAATATGCAAAAGAGAAAAAGATCTTGCAATAGGATGTTCCTATGGCTTGAGTAATGACTAAAGAGGGGTTAACCACCAAGCTATGGCTTGAAAAGACTAATAAAATGAAAGACCTAATTATGAAACTTAATGATATGCAAGGCCTAATTAAATGACCAAGAAATGCAAGTAAATCAAGATAGAAAAATGCAAAATCAGAAGTGTGCACCTAGAAACCTGTAGAGGCTTGAATGAGGACATGAAATATTGGAAACACTAAATTTGATGTTGACTATGACTCATACACCATTTTTGGGTGATTTAGTCCAAGACTGGGGTTTTTGCACCAAAATAGGAATTTCAGAGTGCTTATTCTGAAACTACTGAAACCCTAAAAAATTGATTGTTGAACCATATATTTTAAGGTGGATGGAATGCTAAGTCTCTCTTTCTCAATTAGGGTCTTTCACCTAGTGAAAAGAAATAGATCCCACAACCAAAATATAGGTGGTTCGCTCAATCTAATGTATGTATGATGAAATTATACCTAAATGCAACAAACGAATGAAATCTATTGATTATTGAATGTAAACTAAAGAATGCAAATTGTTTGAAAACACATCACGTTATGGAGAAATGGATTAGAAATGTGAACCAAACTGAACAAAAAAGGATGAAACTGAAAGTGTGCACCTAGGATCTTAAAGGAGGATGGAAATGACACTTGAAATGTTACTGATACTATAAATTTGGCCTACTAGGACTCATTCGCCATTCTTGGTGAAAAAAAGTTATGTAAAACTGAGCCGAAACTTGTTTCAGACAAAACAGTATCCAAAAATGAAGAAAACCTTGTTCAAGCCTGGAAATGGAACTCATTCACCACTAATTCCAAATGAGTCCACTTTGAATTTCTAAAGATCTAAAAGAGGAAATAGGAGCTCTTAGTCTGCACTTTGGCTTTCTACAGGTGTCCACTTTCGAAACTCTAGTTTTTAGGTCTGAAAGTGAAATTTGATGGATATTTTTCCTTAGACAATGAAGAGAAGACTTAAAAAACTTTACAACTTGATCTTCAATGATTTCCAAGTCCTCAAGATGTCTAAATCTGCAAAGACACAAGACAAGAGAGATAAATGTTGAATGTTAGGGCATGGGGTTTTGCCTTGGTCAAACCCATTTTAGGTATTTAAACCAAAATGATGAAAGAATGTAATGAAGCATGAAATAATGGATTCAATACCTTTCCATGATGTTCGATCTTGAATTTATGCAGAAAATCTTGAAGAATTTTCCCTTGAATGTTTGAAAATTGCTATCTTAATGACTTGAAATGATGAAACCCTAACTTGCTTGACTTGAGATGGAAGAATGATGGATGAATAATGAAGAATGGTTATGATTTAGGGCTTAGATAATTTATTTTATAAGAAATTCACCTTATTAGCCCATAAATTGTATCCCCAAGGCCAACATGTAAAAATAGTAAACTTAAATTTCAGTTTTTCCCGCTCAATAGTGAAAATTGGCCCAAATGAGACTCATTCACCACCTTCAATGAATCAGTACCACTTGGCAGGGACTCATTCACCACAGGTGGAAAATTAGTCCAGTGGAGCCCAATTCCAGTTAGATTCTTAGGAGATGAGAAAATAAGGTTTATATGATGTCTATGTCAGTTATTTCATGAAATATTGCCTCGAGATGCTCAATATGGGGCAATAGGGGCATATTGATGATGATGTAAAGGTAAATGAGGGCTTGGGACACAAAATTCAATTTGAATGTGTGATTAAATACACTTTACAACACTAAAATGAGGTCCACAGTCTAGGAAGGCACAAGAACCAATGTGAATGTGCAAGACACATCACATCACTAGTTTACCCTTCTAGATTGATGTGGTAATGTATTTAAATACATTTTATAATGTTGAATTAAGGGAAAATGGGTTCATTGATTCTAGAAAAGCATGAAAGTCCATTACAACACCTTTACAAGACATTGTTAAATGCATTTGAAAGGGTACAAGACCTAGTGTGGATGTGAAAAACACCTCACAACACTAAATCAAGGCCTCACTAAGTCCAGTCTATCATCAATTATTCCCGAAATCAAGCAAGTTTCCTTTTTTCTATGGTACATTTAGCCCCCACTTTGGTAAGAGGATGAACTTGCTTCAAACTTACACTAAAGTAGACACTCAAGAGAGATTCAAGTGTACAGATGTAGATGAAAAATAATGACAAAGATCAAGAAGGAAATCAAGCTCCCAGGATCCAAGATCCTAAGTCAAACCATCAAGATGCATAATCATGCAATGGAAAGAACTAGAAAGAAGAGAAAGATGAAGATGAAAAGGTGGATCAAGCCTCGATTGTTTGTCCAACTAGTTGTGGATTAGATCTAGGCTTGTTTGTTTGAACAGAAAGAAAACACATACTCACTCTAGAGTGGTGAAACTGTTGGTTGTCTGCCGAGTGAGAAATCCCAAAAGTATACTCACTCTGGGGCCATGGATCTTCTAGTTGTCCACGGGGTGAGAAATCCCAAAAGGTGAGACAAACAGTCGATATGTGCTCACAAACACACAGGTGGCTATGGGGAAAATTTAAATGCCTCAAAATGGGCTTTCCCACTCAAACCATACCAAAGTTATACATCTTGATAAATTTAATAAGGCACCACAAAGGAAAATGATTTTTAAGCTCTATGAGGTAAGAAAAACTTCATATGCTTGAAACTCATAGAAATTGTTAATGCAAGATAGTGCAAAGATTGTTCAAAGGGATTTTGCTTAGTTCTTGCAAGGTCTCATCTTAGGGAACATTATGTTTAACATTTCCAAGAGAGGATGTGCCAAAAGAACTATCATGCTCCTAGAGGGAATCAAGCCTAATGACTCGACCAAGAGGATGCATTGCAAGAAGAAAGAAATCGCACAATGAAATGTGAGTGGTGATGTATTCCCCCACTTTAAAGTGGTTGTGAAGACCAGTACTGTGAGAAATTGCTTTAAAGAAGGAAAAGAGGACATGAGAGCTTACTCAGAAAGCCCTATGCCAAGTCATATGTTTCTGATAAACTACGTCATGAAAAAGGGAGTATGTCACATGCAAGCAAACTTAAGGCATGTTTTCCACATCCCAAGATTGCTCTTATATATTCATGAAAGGTTAACGACTAGCCAAAGGAGGCAACTACATGTGACATACAAGGACAAGGTTGTCGAACCCCTTGCCCCCACTGAGTGTAGGACAAAGGTAAGCCAAAAGGATTGATGAAATGTAGGAAAGAGTGAAAATCGGTATCAATTAGAGGAATTAGGTGCCCCCATAGAGGGAAAAATACCAAAATCCTAAAAATGTTGGATTTTACGACTCAAAGCCTTACATTCATTAGTGGAATGACCATGAAATCTATGATAGGTGCAAAATGAAGTCTTGAAATAACATTTATTTTGAGTGATGGAAGGGAGGGTTATCAAGTGATCTTGGAGGAGTCTCGACAAGATACCCTCTTGATCAATGGTATAAGGTGGTCTTATTGTTGATGACAAAGGTAGATCTTGCTTAGTATTAGTTATCATACCTACACAAGACCCTTTAGATTGCAAGATTTTATTCTCACTCTTACAAGAGGAGAGAAAATCTATTGAATGCAAATTATTGGTGTCTTGCGAGATGTCATTGGCATTAAGCAAATAATTCATTTTTTGTGTCATATTTTGTAAAGGATGATGTTCAAGACCACTAGTGTCAAGGAGTTTAGGATGGACAATTGTTAAGGATGATTTAGGAGTGTGTTGTGTGAGATTGCTGATGTTGAGTGAAGGCTTGGTGATTTCTATCACATGAAAATAACCAAGACCATGAGTTGTTTATTGTGTGATAGGATTGATAGGGTTGCAAATACTCTGCTCATTAGCACCACATTCTTTTCCACTATATCCAATTTTTTTCCATAGTTCATAACTGTGTCCATAAAGCTTCTTCATTTATTTTTAAGTCAGTGGTTGTTCATGACTATATTCATAAAAGGTTGTTGTGTAAGTTGCTTCATTGGCTAAAGTGGATGAGGTAGATGCTTTCAAAAGGTCATCTAAGTCATGTTCCAAATCCAAGGAACCCCAATCATCTTCTGATAGAATTGTGACTTGTTCAATATGTTGTTTGTATTTTTTTTTTGTAGGTTCCAGTTATGTGGTTAGTGTTAATGTGTTCAAGGGGTTATATTTGGTTTTCTCAAGTTACAAGACACTATAAGGCTCATGATCAGTGTTGAGTGTGTACACTTTGTTGTTGTAGATGTATTTCATTTTTTGATGAAGAATGGAAGACACACCATTTATTGCATGAATCCACGACCTTCGTAGCAGAAGGTTATATGAAAGATCATGAGGCATAACCTAGATTTTTGTGTTCAATGTGATTTCTCCAACTGTAATAGGTAAAGTGATCACACCAAGAAGTGTCTTTTTGACATTGTCAAAGTCCTTAATAGATAAAGATTTGGGTTGAATTTTTATTTATCCACACGAAGCCTATCCAAAAGGTTTACACTACACACATTAAGGGTTGAGACATTGTCAATAAAGGTTTACTTTATCCCTATCTGATTGAATCGATCAATGATCATGAAAGCTTCATTTTTTTTTTGCACATCCAAAGGGGGAGTTCACTTTGGTGGAAAACAATGTCATCATTTATTCCTTGGATCATGGCTGCTATCTTAGTTGGTTTCCCATTAGAATGGACAAGAAATTTTTGCAAGGCTACTTGGATCATGTTGGGACAGTGAGGGGATGCTTGAAAAAGATACCATAAGGATATCTTAGCAAGAGTATTCTTTAGTTGTTCAACAAGATTGTACTCCTGAATGTGTGAATTTAATCGAGGATCTCTAGGAAAAATGGGATTTGGAAAAGGTAAGGGTGTTGTTGTGGGTTGTTGTAGTTGTAGATTATTTTGAGTGTTATATGTATGAGCAATGGTATTATGACTCGATTGTTGCGACACATTAGTTTGAGGTGGGTAGAGGGTGAATTCAGGTTTTTGTTGACTGTGTTTGTGTGAAGGGGGATAAAGGATGAGTTGAGGTTGAATAATATTAACATCCCTTGGAAAATGAGAATCTAATAGAGGCTCTTCATTTTCTTTCAAGGTCATAATATTATTATCAATGTTATCTTTTCCTTTTATGATGATATTCTCCCTAGAAGGAGAGTATTTAGGAGAACAACAAACCTCACATGTGTTTTTGATAATTAAGGTTTGGTTCATTCAAATTAACTTCATTGCAATGAAGGGAGTTATTAATGGTTGAATTTGTTTGATTATTGATAGTGGGGGGATCAAAAGAAGACTCTATTTGATTGTCAAGTTTTGGAAAGGGCTCATTCTCTTGTGCCATAATATCACTCATAGGAGAGGCATCAAGAGAAGGACCACTATAGTTTTCAAATAGATTATCCCAAATGGGAGGAGCATGAGGGAAGGGAGAATCAAGGGTTTCATGATTCGTAATAGGGATGTCATCTAACACCAACCTATCATCTTTAGATTAAGGAGGAATATTAGGAGATGTACAAGTTTTATTGTCATGATTATGGAGACTAGGTAAGGTAATATGAAAAAATGTGTCTATGATCTCATGTTCTTGTTGTCTAACATCTTTGAAAGGGGAATAAGGAGATGGAAAATCAAGACCCTCAAGACTTGTAACTTCTTTCACCAACACACCTTTGTCACTAATAGGAAGGTATCAGGAGAAAAACACGTATGTGTGTTATGATTGTCTGCACCTCCATTCACACCAATGGGTAATGGAATGGTTTGGTCAAAGCTATGACTAACATGTTTCTTATAGTTGGAATCAAAATAAAACTCATAAGAGGGGATATTGTGCTTATTAAATCCATGTTTAACCAAATCAAAGACACAACTTGTGAAAGAGAACATGCTATGCAAAATTAAATAAAGAGTAATGTAATTTTCATTTGTAAAACAAAGTAAGTTATTGATTGCAATATGCAATAATCTGAAAAATGAAATATTGGCTCAGATGTAAATGTGAAATTAAAAAATGAATGAAATGAGCTAATTTAAGCTAGATATAATGAAATGCATGTTACAAAAACTCATCTAACTGATATAGGTAGGTAATGGCACCAAACAGAAGCTGAAAAATAGGGTTTTCAGTTCTACAAAGGGCAGTTTTAGGGGTGAAAAGGGACTAATTCGCCCAAGGTGGAAAATGAATCCCAGTATGGAATTTTTTCAGAATTTTCAAAAATTTTGGAGTGATTTTAATCTTTTCTAAGTACTATGATGAAGACCTATGTTAAAAATGTAGAATTTCAGAAAATTTAGATGAATTGAGATGCCAACAATGCAACCTAAATGAACTTTTTATGAATGAAAAATTTGTAACCTAGCAAGCCAATTAACTAATGCAATCCCTAATGCAAAGTCAATGCAAGGATAGATCTATGATGAAGGACTCCAAATAAGAAAAGAGAAATATTCAAAAAGTGGGTTCACCAAAATGAACCATAGATTTTAAGGTGGATGGAATGCTAAGTCTCTTTTGCTCAATTAGGGTCTTTCACCAAATGAAAAGAGATAAATCCCACACCCAAAATCTAGGTGGTTCACTAAATATAATGTATGTATGATGGAATTATTCCTAAATGAAACAAACTAATGAAAACTAAAGAAAGCAACTTGTTTGAAAACACATTGTGTTATGCAAAAATGGACTAGAAATGTGAACAAAACTGAATAGAAAAGGATGTAACTGAAAGTGTGCACCTGGGATCTTGAAGGAGGCTGGAAATGACACTTCAAAGGCTGATAATGATATAAATTTGGCCTACTAAGACTCATTCACCATTTTGGATGAATTAGTCCTAGTTCTGTGAAACTGAGTTGGAAACTATTTCAAACAAAAGGGTATCCAAAAATGTAGAAAACCCTATTCAGGCCTGGAAATGGGAATCATTCACCACTAATGGTGAATGATTCCACTTTAATTTTTGAAGATCCAAAAGAGGAAACAAGAGCTCTTAGTCTGTAGTTTGGCTTTCTATAGGTGTCTGCTTCCGAAACTCTAATTTTTCAGGTTTTAAAGTAACTTTTGATGGATATTTTTCCTTAGAATATTCAAAGAGCTGACTTAAACAACTTTAAAAATTGATATTAAATGATTTACAAGTCCTCAAGATGCCTAAATCTCCAAACACAAAAGACAAGAGAGAGAAATGTTAAATGTTAGGGCATGGGGGTTTCCCTTGGTCAAACCCATTTTAGGTAATTAAACCAAAATGATGAAAGAATGTAATTAAGCATGCAATAATGGATTCAATACCTTTCCATGATGTTTGATCTTGAATTTCTGCAACAAAACATGAAGAATCTTTCCTTGAATGTTTGAATTTTTTATCTTAATGACTTGATATAATGAAACCCTAACTTGTTTGACTTGAGATGGATGAATGATGGATGAATAATGAAGAATGGTTATGATTTAGGGCTTAGAGACTTGATTTTATAGTAAATTCACCTTATTAGCCCATAAATTGGATCCCCAAGGTTGACATGTAAAAATAATAAACTTAAATTTTAGTTTTTCCCACTCAAAGGTGAAAATTGGCCCAAATGGGACTCATTTTCCACCTTGGGCGAATCAATACTAGCTAGCAGGGACTCATGCACCAAAGGTAGCGAATTAGTTTAGTGTGGCCTATTTTCCAGCTGGATTCTTAGGAGATGAGAAAATAAGGTTTATATGATGTCTATGTCAGTTATTTCATCAAATATTGCCTTGGGATGCATAATATGGGGTAATAGGGACCTATTAATGATGATGCAAAGGTCAAGTAGGGACTGGGACATAGAATTCAATGTGAAAGTGTGATTAAATACACTTTACAACACTAAAATGAGGTTCACATAGCCTAGGAAGGAACAAGAACCAATGTGAATGTGCAAGACACATCACAAAACTAGTTTATCCTTCTATATTGGTGTGGTAATGTATTTAAATACATTTTATAATGTTTAATTAAGGGGAAATTGGTTCATTAATTATAGAAAAGTGTTCTAGTCCTTTACAACACTTTACAACACCTTTAGAAGACATTGTTAAATGCATTTGAATGAGTCCAAGACCTAGTGTGGATGTTCAAAAAACCTCACAACACCAAATCAAGGCCTCATTAAGTCTAGTCTATCATCAATTATTCCCCAAATCAAGCAAGTTTCATTTTTTCTATGGTACAACTATATTGGGACTCATACGCCCAAGGTGGAATATCAGTCCCAATAGGATTTTTTGGAGGGTTAAGATCTGATTTTACTCTCCAATCTCTTCTCTTTCTACCACACTTTGTTTCTAGATTTGAAACCCTGATTTCAGACCTGTAGAAGACTTTCAGTGACCTTGAAAGTGAGGAGAAAACTCCAACAACTTTTTTCAAGGTTGTAACCTAATCTTCAAAGATCCTTCAAGCTCCAAGACACCTAGATCTGCAATTACACATATAGAGAGAAAAAAAACTTGTTGATTGCTGGGGAATGGGGGTTTTCCTTGGTCAAACCCCTTTGAGGTAATTAAACCAAATGATGAGAACAATGTTTGACCTTGGATCTTGAATGCAACATCACAACACTAGCTAAACAACATTCTTAATGCTTGATAACCTTGATATGATCATGGATCTTGAATTGTTACAAAAAATGATGAATAACTTTTCCCTTGAATGCCTTAGAAATGATGTTGTAAACTCTCTTGATGCTCTTGTGAAGTCTTGGAATGCTTAACTCTTGAGTGATTGAATTGATATCATGTTCAGGCTTAATGAAATAATGATTTGAGACCTTTCTTATATAGGCAATCCATACAAATTACAATTTATTAGATCCCAGAGGTCAATATTCATAAAATTTGAATTTAAAACCCTGATTTCTTGCTCAAAACCCTAGAAAGGGACCAAATGGGACTCATATTCCATTTGCGGCATATGGGTCCCACTTGGGTGGGACTCATAAACCCAAGATGGTGTATGGATCCCACAAGACCTTTTTGGAGAGAGAAAGTGTCAAGGAGTTAAGAAATTAAGTTTATTTATTGATCTTGTTAGGATTTCGGTTGAAATAAGCCTCAAGATGTATAATATAGGGTCTAAGGGGCCTATTAATGATAATATAAAGGTCATAAAAGTAGAGGGCCAAAAAATAAATGTGAAAGTGTAAATAAATATAATTTAAAACATCAAATTATGGTATGTGTAGGATCATCATGGAAAAAATAGGCCCTTAAGTGGCGATGAAAATTCAAAAAATAAGAGTTAGGAAAATTTATGTAAAAATTTAAATAAGTTATCTATATTATTTCAAAAATATGTAATAATTGAATCTATAGAAAATTGAATATAGTTTCAAAATTACTAAGTTTATTTTAAAACAAAATCTATTTGGTAAAAATTTGAAATTTCAATGCAGTAGTACTTAAATTTCAGGGAAAAATTAAAAATTAGGTGTTTTTCTGACCACCCTAACCACAATAAAATGATAATATTTTTTTATTATATTTTATATATAATTAGAGGACTCATGTCTCGATGTGATGCATATTTTTTTGTAATTTTTTCCAAGTAAATAATTAATTATGATTTTTTATTAATTTAATTTTAAAAAATATAAAAACTTGTATGTCTGACCACCTTAACTTGGTCAAAACTTCATGAAATTCAATTTCTTCAAATCATATAGTATGTGAAGCATAAAATGTGATGTATGTTTTAGATTCAAAAAATGTGATACCATTTGAAAGCTATATATGTTCTTCAATCATCCTATTAATTAGGATTTTAGTCATAATTCAAATAGAAATGACTAATAATTATTTATTAAATTCAAAGTAATTCATAATTTATGTTGGTGGAAACCTAAGAATCTACTTTAAAAAACCTTTGTGCTTCATCAATTTTGGGTTAAAGAAATTCGTTAGCTACATACCCTACACATACCCATCATATCACCACTGTTTGGCCCATCATGATCCTACGCATACCCTTTAAGGAAAAGTTAGGTCTATTTAGCTTAAAAGGGCCCTAAATCCAATGTGAATGTGTATAACACATTACAACACTAGATCAAGTTGACATTAGTGGTGTAGGGCACCTAAGCTCTCATGTTTAAAAGTGGTCAAGTGTTGAGTTTTGTTTGGTTTTGTTTCATTTTGTGGTAATAATGTCTATTTAGACCATGTTTAATGTCTTTGTCATTTTTGAAATAAAGTTGTAAAAAGTTGCTAAGCAACTTTGCATTTTGGGTCTAATTGAGAAGTTGAATGGTTTGGAAGTTGGGAGGTAGTTGGGGTTGATTTTTTTTTGGTTTTGAATCCTTAAAAAGAACTTGTGTATGTTGAGGAACAATTGAATGATGTAATTTTGAAGTTTGAATAACAAGACTCCATTTTTACTACATTTTTGAAGAAAACTTGCTACTATAGACTCTTGTACGACTTGGTATGGCATAAGGGTGATATTTTATACATTTAAATTGATGGAGTGTTAAGTTAAATTCATTTTGGTTTTTTGTCTCATAAGATTTCATGTTTTAAGGATTTTATAGTAAATTTTCTAAAACTGGTTCAGAAAACCTAGGTTTTGGTGTTTTGAGGGAAGAATAATGGAAATTTCACCATTCCACTGATGAAAATATTTGAGAATGAATGGAATGGGGTTATATAGGGTTCATTTTGATTTCATGGTGTTGGAAATATTAGGGGAGGAGGTTTGATGAAGATTAGGTGATGCCCTAGGTGGAAAATCCTCTTACTTTAGGCTATCAAGGTTGCATAGGAGTAGGGTTTTATAGAAAAAGGTGTTTGGAACCCATTCTAGTTGATAGAATTTGCATGTGTAGACCCCATATGATGTGTGTATGGATTTATAATGAATAATTGAGGTTGAGATAATGTAAAATAAATAAATTCCTTGTTGAATGAGCCTAATTAGGCCTTGTGAGCAACATAGCATTCAATTTTTGAGGAATTTGTTTTAAAACAATCATACCTAAACTATTGATATGTTATTAAATGCCATAAAGGGTATCCTTAATGGTTGTCAATTTTTCATTTTGAGGCCTGGTTTGCAAATTAGGATAGAAAAGAGTTATTTGTTGTGCTGCAAGGAATAAAGGCAATTTGTGTAGGAAATCAACTTGTTTGATGTTTAAAAACTTTGATAAAATATTGATTGATTTTTGGTTGTGTCACCCTGCTCTACATAAATTAGGTCCAAGTGACCTAAATTTAATGTGAAGGTGTAAATAAATACACTTTACAACATTAAATTAAGCAAAGTTACGTTTATTTAGCTTAAAAATGCCCCAAGACCTATTATGAATGTGTTAAACACATTAAAAGACTAGATAAAGGCAGCATTAAGTTCATTTTAACATTAGTTATTCCCAAATTAGGAAAGGAATTTTACCATTTCCAAGAGCATACAATTTTTGTCATTACATCGAGCACCCACTTTAGTGAGAGGATGAACTTGTTTCAAAATCACACTAAAGTGAACATTCAAGAGGGGTCCATTTGTAACAATGTAGATGGTATAGGATAGCAAGGGTCAAAGGAGGTAGTTAAGCCCATAGGATCTGAGATCCTACATCAAACCAACATAAGCATAAAAGGACACACATAAGGTATACGATATGTAGCAAAAGAAAATACGCAAACATGCAATGTCAATAAAAGAAAGGAAAATAAAAAACAAGAAAAAATAGAAATAGGTGGATCAAGCCTCGTATTGGCTCTTTTTCTAGTAGAACCTTAAAATTACTCTATAGGGTAGCCAACCCTTATGCTTAAGAAACCTCAAGGTCAGTCGACAATGAGTGAGAGATTGATTTGTAACCTTTTCTCCCCTACACTTTAGGCTCTGTTAAACCTAGGAGGGTAATCCCAACAGTACATTTACAGATACTTATGTGCCAAAGTATCAAATACACTATAAACAATTGTTTCTCCTCCAATTGTTTAAAATACATAGTACCCTAAAGGTTTGGCTAACCTTCATGGCAGTGTACACATTAAACTTGAGAGATATAATAAATTGAGATTAACACACAAACATATAGAGATTGATAAGTAAAATTGGTTTTAAAATTGTGATCATCTGTTGAATTGAACAACAAAATGTAACATGAATAACACACTTAGATTAGTCCTTCATCCATTAGAAAAGAGTCAACTTCAATACTTGTACAACGTGATAAAAATTTAATACATAACATCATCTAAACTTTCAAGATACGGTATTACAGTATTTCAACATAACATCTTAACTGTAACTTCTAATCAAAATCCTAGCACACAATTTAACATAAAATAGTAGCCTCACTCAAGCATTTACATCAGTTTCTTGAATCAATAACCATAATTCAATGGAGACAAATAAAATAACTCTTGATTATGTTATTCATAGATTATAAAACTAGTACATGATGGGAGAGAAAATGGAGCTGAATTTGTACCATTTAGTAATATTATGGTAGTATTGCTATCAAAATTACATACATATTGAAAAAATCATACCCTAAGACTTAACTTTGAAATGCTCTGTATTATAATGCTCTCTGTGAATAATTCCAGAACAGCTCTCTCACAATGAACCAAAAATTTGGACATAAGGAGAAAGAAACTCTAAATGCGCATCAAAAGAAGACACATGGAAAACTCAAGTTCGTTGATGAATAACTGCCCATCACCTAAAGAGAAAGCCCTATTTTGTACTCTAATTCATGCTTCTTGCATTCACTTGCCCTACAACAGAAAAAATATTCCCTTCCTTGAAGATTCATCATTCTTTTTTATTCTCTATAGTTGAAAATACTTTTCATGCAAAATATTTCACCTCCAAACACATTTTTACCTACTACGTGAAAACTGGTTCTCCATGAAAAAAATTCTCCCAATAAAGAAAACATATCATACAATGAATTATAAATTATTCACTTTATAAAATGATCACTCGTGCCCCTTTTTACTTTTGCACATTAAGCTTAAAATATTTTCCAAGCATAAAAAGTTTTTTAACTTTGTTTTATCGGGCTTCAAAAATGTTTAACCCATGGGCCTTCACTTTTCACTTTACATTAAAATGGTGAAAAAATCACTATTGGACAAGTACTATCTTACTTGTCCTTTATATTTCATGATGTTCATATTTTAAATTTTTTACCAAGAAATACTTTAATTTTAAAATAGCACTTAATAATGCATTTAAAATTTTCATTGGACCCACCACAAACATTTCCTACCAATGCTCATTCTCTTGCTCCATTTGATGACAACAACATGAACTTTACTAGGGCTCACAGGAAAACAGGATTTAAGCTTTAAAATAACGCTTTACAATAGTTAAAAATGGATTTATTAAAATCCACATACCTCTCCTCCCCACTTCCCTACACCCTTATGTTGACGTCAGCCTTTCTCTTCATGGGCTAGCGAGGAATCTTGATTCCTACTCTACATTTCTCCCTCTATGCTAGTTGTCGATCAAGCTCCTCTGCCTTGGATTTCAACACTCTGCAACTCCTCAAAGTTGTGTTATAACTTCATTTCCAATATGAAATTGACCTCTATTAGCTGGTTCAATGGCCACTCCAACTTGTAGCAAAAGTGTTTCATGGCTGGGTATGTGCAGGATCATGATGGGCCAAAAAGTGGCAATATGTAATTAATATGATGGCCCATGTGGCTGATGACTTTTTTTTACCCAAAATTGATGAAAAGAAAAGGGTGTTTTAAAGGAGATTCTCAGCTTTCCACCAATATAAATTATGTTTTATTTTGAATTTAATAAATAATTATTATTCATTTTCTATTTGAATTACGACTAAAGTCCTTATTGATAGGCTGATTGAAAAAAATCTATAGCTTTCAAATGGTATCACAATTTTTCAATCTGAAACATGCATCACATTCTATGCTTCGTATACTATAGGATTAAAAAAAATGAATTTTATAAAGTTTTGACCAAGTTAAGGAGGTCAGACATATGAGTTTTTATATTTTTTAAAATTTGTAATAAAAAAATCATAATTAATTATTTACTTGGAAACAAATTAGAAAAAAATATGCATCACAGCGGGACATGAGTCCTCTACTTATATCTAAAATCTTATAAAAAAATATTATCATTTTATTATGGTTAGGGTGGTCAAACAGACACCTACTTCTTGTTTTTTCCCTGAAATTTAAGTACTATTGCATTGAAATTTTAAATTTTCACCAAACAATTTTTTTTTAAAATAAACATAGTAGTTTAGAAACTACATTGAATTTTCTACAGATTCTATTCTTACATATTTTTGAGATAATATAGATAAATTATTCAAATTTTTATGTCAAGTTGCCTAACTTTGATTTTTATGAATTTTTTCCCACTTAAGGGCCTGTTTTTTCCATCATGATCCTACACATACCTGTCTACTATGCTGAAACATAATTTCCTCAAACAATTTTCATAAATTTTCACTACATGTTCAAGTTGTCCTTGTGCAAAGTAAACATGATCTAGATTTACCCACACACCAGGCATCTAAGAGAATTCTTCTACATTGGCCATTTTTACCTATGATAAAATTTTACTTTCAAATGTCAAAGCATACTCCCAGTCATCATGGTGGCATCCCCTTTTAACTAGCGCAATGGCTTCCTTTTGTAGCGTAACATATCCTTATACCTGCACCAAACAAAGATTCTTCCTATAGTGGCATCCTATTGCATACAGCTCAAACCCTTTCAAGATTGTTGCCTCATCTCATAGATCCCTCTCTCATGGCAGAAAGTTGCAAAACAACTCTATTTTCTCATTGAAAACTCAATGTAAGCACCTGACTCACCTTGCACAAGTTTAATGTTTCTTTTGTTTCAACCTAGTCATCCCACTTAAAAGCTCGCACATGAAAAAAAAATGTTCACCAACAATGATGTTTTAAGGAAAAAATTGTTGGAAATCTATAATTTCCATACTGATTTGCTTTTCCTTTACAACATTTAAGAGTAAGGTCATCCTTGTTCTAGCAATCTCCTGGTGTAGCACCTAGAAATGAATCAGGAAATAAGTGAGGAAAATAGGGAGAAAAAATATGCTCAACCTAAAAAAATCTTATTCCTTCCAAAATCTTATTCATTTCCTCAAATTTATAAACAAAGATTTTGGCGCCTAAATGCTTTATGGTCCTTCTATGGTTTTTCACCTAAAAGGATAAAGATTGGGGCCAAAATGCAATGTTAACATTCAAAGATTGATGTGATGTGTGTGTAATGTTCCTAGATGAGATGGACTAAATGCAAAAAATGAACAAAAGCTATTTATTATGCATACAAAACTAGGAAATATGAAGTGTTTGAAAACACAGTGTTGTATGCAAACATGAACTAGAAACATAAACAAATAAGAACATAATTGAATTAAACTCAATGAGGCACACCTAGAAACTGAAAACAGGTCTATGAAGGTTCTACTATGCTACAAAATTCAGTATTGAAACCCACTTGGACTCATTCTCCATAAATGGCGAATTAGTCCAATTTCTAGTAAAATCTACCGACATAGGTTTAGGATGTCAGGAACACAAAACTTCAGAAGAAAAAAATTTCTAGCTTGGCATTGGGACTCATTCACCATAGATGATGAATCATTCCACCTGTAGATTTTTGAAAATTCAAAGGTCAACTTTGTGGGTCTTGGTCTGCACTTTTCTGCTTGTCGCATTGTCTGATCTAAATCTACAGAAAATGAGCTGAAAGAGGTCTCCAAGCTTCAATTAGGGTTATGTTGACTATGATGAATTTGATGACTTTGCAACACCTTTTTCATGCCTTTTTCCTTGACAAATCTACCTACAAGACCTACAAAAAAACATGCAAAGAGGGGAAAAAGGGTTAAGGGTTAGATTATAGGGGTTTTCCTTGATCAAATCCCACTTTGGTAATTGAAACCTTGATAATGAAATGAAATAAGAAGACAATGATGAAAAAATAACATGCAAATGTCATAAACTCACCAAACCCTTGGTGTTGAAGTCTAAAGATATGTCAATGGTTGCTCTAAGATGCTTGATAATTCTTTGATTAAATGATCAAAATGCTAAAATGCTTGAATTTTATGATGCATGGATGAACTATGTTGATTGGGGGTTAAAATGAGTAGGAAATCATGTATTTATACACACTTATACCCCAATTTCCTGAAAAATACAGTATCATAGGCTGACCTTAGGTCTTTAGGAATAAAAAAATAGTAGTAATTTAAGTTTATTTTGTTTTTCATGCCAAGAGGGACTCATTCACCCTTAGTGGAAAATGGGTCCCACTCAAGACATGTGAATGGGTGTTAGAAGTTAGATTGTCTTAAATGATGTTTTTTGGGTTTACATTCAAAAATACACTTAAAAGGCATGTAAGTGCATAAAGGGGCAAAATAAAGCATAAGAAAGGTGTATTTGTTAATGATAAGTCAAGAAAAGCATGAAATTTAGTTACAAGACTTTAAAACACTTTAAAATAAGACTTGGTAAGTGATAAAAAGGGGGTATGTAGGTGAATTATAATAAGAAGAGTCTAGAAAAGTGTGAAATTGTCTTACAACACTTCACAACACCTTTACAAGACATCATAAAGTCCTAATGATTCATAAAGATTCAAGACCTAATGTGAATGTGTGGGCCACATTACAACATTAAATCAAGGAAAAATCAAGCCAAATAAGCACAAGGAGGGACAAAACAAGAAAGAGTAAAAGGGTTATTTTGTATGTGTCCACACTTAGCCCCCACTTTAATGAGAGGATGAACTTTCTTCAAACTCACACTAAAGTAGTCGGATATGCAATCAAGAGGGGTTTCAATGCACTAATGCTTGATGAGATGAGACAACATCAATCAAGAGGGATTACTAAGCCCCCAAGATCAAAATCCCATGGAAAAAAAATCATAAGCACAAAGGAACAGACATGAAAGTGTCTGATAGGGAGGTTGGATAAATCAATCACTGATTCATGCTCTAGGTCTTGTTTGGAAGACCTCTAAGGTGTCTCAATTCAACCTATAGGATCTTCTAGTACTTAGGATCCCTTGGTCTAACTTTTCCAACCCCAACTACCAACACAAATCTTGCCACCAACTCAAGACTTGGTGCAATCTTGCAACCCTAACCTTAGCCCTCAATTCACCCTAAAGGCTAAAAACCTCCAAATTATTGAATTTAACTTTGTAGGGGTGTGGAGGTGCTCCAAAAGACTTCAATCCATCCTACTATGGTTCTTGAAGGTCCACCTGACTCCATTTCTTGGTCTCTTTCACTAAACCCTCATTTAGGTCTTAAGAAAGCTGCTAGCCCTAGGAGCCCCAATTAGGCCTCCTTCTCCAAGAAAATAGGTTAGTTCTCCAAATCTTTCCAAAGAACCCCCAATATTTCTTTGAGATTCTTGATTCATACGAACACCTCACAAAGATTTTTGGGGTCTTTGGTCTTAACTGTCCGTACAAAGCCTTAACTTGAAAATGGGCTATACTAGGGTTTTTAAGCCCTTTTCTAGTTTCTCTCAAACTTTCAAGTCTATTCCCAACTAGATGAATTGATGGAGTTTCCTCCTAATTACTAGGTCTTGGCAAGACTCACTCCTGCCTTCCCCAAAAGGAATTTTGTCAAGAATTAGTCACCCCTACAAATTATGTGCTCTACACTTAAGTCTCCCTAGTAGGGCACTTCCCTGGCTTGCCTAGCGCAAGACTTCCACAACAACTCCTATGCTCTCCAAGACCCTAAACTCTACAATATGTACACCCATGGAGTCCAGTCATTGTTCCCAAAGGGCCGTACAATTTGTATGGTGGGAAAGTGAGGTAACTCTCCATTTTCTCAAAACTTTCTGGTTCAGACCAGCAACAGTAAGAAAGCAAAACTATTTACAAAAATGCTTGAAATTGAATTAGAAACCTATCTAAATGCCACGAAAATCTTGAAGAATAGCAACTCTACATCTTATACAATCTGCAGTGCCATGTTCAATTCATTAGAGCAGCACTTCCAACAAAAAAATAGAAAATTCACACACAATCACCACTAATTTCTTGAATTCAAAACTTCAACAATATCACAATGCTTCCAACCCTTCTCCCATGTCGAGGTCAACCCTAAATAGGGTCTCAAAAATAGTTATCCTCTCCTTGGCTCTACTTGGTTGCTTGAAACTCCAATTAGGCATTCTTTGCAAAAATTGAAAAGAAACTCCTAAAAACCTAAAAGGTCAAAACCTCATTTGTGCACAAGCCTTAAGATTAACCAATGGTCAACATGACCTTCATTAGATGATCATCACCCAATCAAAAATTCCATTAAGGCTTATATCCAGATAAACTAAGTTTTATTGCCTAGTTGTCCTAGACAAGACTGTCTTAGGCAACCTATGATAACCTTTGGGTGCTCCTACACCATTCTCCCCCTTGGCCAAAACTAAGGATTGTGGGGAGAGATCAGAGATAAATAAATACCCTGCTTCTTGAACTGAGCTTCATCCACCCTTGTAGCCTCAGATTCTGGTTTGTCTTTCCATTTGATGAGATGTTCCATGTATTCCTTATGTCGGGTAGACTTCTTCACCCTTGATTCTAAGATCCTCTCTACTTCCAGCTTGTCTTTAGGAGGTAAGGCTATGTTACTCACATCCTTCAAGACATTCACACTTTTCTAATCCAAGTCAGTGACTGGTCCTTTATACCTGATCAAATCAGCCACATTAAACATTGGTGAAATGCTTAAGTCTACATGTAGCTCCACCTTGTAAGCATTCTTTCCATACTTTTCTAACACCTTACATGGTTCCACTCTCTTCATCTGTAACTTGGTTGATGCTCCTTTCTACAACCTAGATTTGTTGAGATGGACCATGACATACTCTCCTACTGCAAATTGTAGATCTTTCCTAGACATATCCACCTTAGCTTTCAGTTTGTGAGTAGCCTCTGTAATTGTCTTCTTCACATGCTTCTAAATCTCCTTCATGGTTTGAGAGAAATCCTTAGCATGGCCACTCCTATGCTCAATAGCTCCTAAATCTCTAAGTTTATACACACCTCTTGGGTGCATTCCATACACTATTTCAAAAGGATTTCTGCATGTGGTCCGATTCACACTGTCATTGTAGGCATATTCATCTTGTGATTTGACCAAGTCCCATGTCTATCCATAGTCCTTGGTGAGGCATCTTAGAAGGTTACCTAACACTCTATTAACCACCACAGTTTGTTCATCAGTCTGAGGATGGTATGTTGATCCAAAAGACAAATTAGTACCTAACCTGCTCCATAGAGTCTTCCAAAAATGACTCATGAACTTCACATCCCTATCTGAGACAATGCTCAATGGAAATCCATGGATCCTCACAATCTCTTTGAAGAAAACATGAGAAATATAGCTAGCATCATGGGTGGTCTTGCAAGGAATAAAATGACTCATTTTCCTAAACCTATCTACCACCACATAGACACTATCAAACCCTGTCTTAGTTTTAGGGAGTCCTACCACAAAGTTCATGCTAATACATTCCCATCGTCTATTGGGAATGGGTAGAGGTTGATACAAACCTGCATTGCTAGCTCCCCCCTTGGCTTTCATACAAACTACACACTGCTCCACATACCTTCTGACATCCCTTGGTAACTTGGGCCAATAATAGAACCTCTGCACTAGTTCCATTGTCTTATTGATACCAAAATGACCACTAAGACTACCATTGTTCTTTTCCTGAATAAGATTCTCCCTCATTGAACCTTTTGGAACACATAACTGATTCCCTTTGACCAAAAGTCCACTCTGCAATGTATACTCTGACAACTGACTATGAAAGTGATTCTCAAAATCAGAATGTACCTTATATGCCTCTGAGAAGTCTTCATCTTCTCCATAGAGATCCTTGAAACTCTATATCCCAATGCTCTTTATTTGTATCTCTTGCACTGTCAGCAACCTCCTACTTAATGCATCTACCACCTTGTTCAACTGTCCCTTCTTGTGCTTGATGGTAAATGTGAAGGCTTGGAGGTACTCCATCCATTTCAAATGTCTATTGCTCAACTTCTCTTGTGTGTTAATGTAACTAAGTGTCTAGTTATCAGTAAACATTACAAACTCTTTGGGTAGGAGATATTGCCTCCACTTCCTAAGTGACTGTACTAAAGCATATAGTTCCAAGTCATAAGTAGAATACTTTTGTTTAGCTTCATTGAGATTTTCACTAAAGAAAGTTATAGGCCTGCCTTCTTGGCTTAGCACTCCTACTGCAATTCCACTGGCATCACATTCCACAGTGAATAACTTATCAAAACTAGGTATCAAAAGGATGGGTTGAGTTGCCACTTCTTGTTTCAATTTCTCAAAACCCTTCTCAGCTTCAAGATTCCATTTGAACTTAGTTTTTAGGCCACCTTTGATTGTATCAAGTACTGGTGCACATATGCCACTAAAGTTCCTTATAAACTTCCTATAAAACTGAGCTAACCCATGAAAACTCCTTACCTTTGTCTCGGTGGTTGGTGTAGGCCAGTTTAGGATAGCTTCCACCTTGCTTGGGTCCATCTTTAATGATCCTTGGGATACTACAAACCCAAAATACACAAGCTCTTGTTTGAAGAACTCACACTTTTCTAGGTTGATGGCTAACCTCTCCTCCTACAATATTTTAAGAACCATCTCCACATGCTTTAGATGTTCTTTTGCTATCTTGCTAAAGATGAGTATATCATCTAGATATACCACCACAAATATACCTATGAAATCCTTAAGCACTTCATTCATGAGTCTCATGAATGTGCTAGGGGCATTTGAGAGGCCAAATGGCATAAATCTCCACTCATATAACCCATTAGTTGTCTTAAAAGTTGTCTTCCACTCATCCCTATCTTTGATTCTGATCTAATGGTATCTGTTCTTGAGATCCAACTTGATGAAATACTGAGCACCTCCAAGACAATCCATCAAATCCTCAATCCTAGGAATAGGGAACCTATATCTGATTGTAATTCTATTTATAGCCCTAGAATCAGTGCAAGGTATCCACTTACTACCTTTATTGGTTGCTAAGACCACTGGTACTGCACATGGACTGATGCTCTTCCTAATTAGTCCTTGGCCTAACAACTCCTGTACTTGTCTAGCTACTTCTAGGTTCTAATCTAGTGTAAGCTTGTAAGCTTCTTTGTTTGGTAATGAAGCCCCTTGTATGAAGTCAATCTAATGACTGATGGATCTCTTTGGAGGTAAGGTTGCTGGTGTTCCATCACTGACTATGTCCTTGTACTTCTCAAGTAACTTTTGGACTGCTCGTGGTATGACTATTTTCTTAGTCTTATCTTCCTCCTTAGGTTGCACCATGACCACATATCCTTCCCCTCCTTGTTGTAGAGTGTTGATAAACTCCTTGCCACTACTTAACAAGACACTAGGGGTCTTTGACTGTCCTTCTTCATCATCTAACAGTGACTACAATTTAAATGTCTTTCCATCCTTCTTGAATGATATATTGTTCTCCTTTCCATCATAGATGGCTCCTCTATCATACTGCCATGGTCTTCCCAATAGAAGATGGCATGCATCCATGGGCAACACATCAAAAATCAACTTATCCTTGTACCCTCCAATGGATAACTCCACCGTTGTCTGCTCATTTACAAGAACACTCTACCCTTTGTTCAACCATGTCACCTTGTAAGGGTTAGTGTGGAGTACTTTCTCCAACTTCAACTTCCTTAATGCCTCCTCTGAGATAATGTTATCAGTAGACCCTGAATCCACTATAACCTTGCACACCTTTCCAAGTATTTTGCATCTTACCCTGAATAAGGCTCTCCTTTGCTTTGGCTCTTCTTTGACTGGTTGTCTAATCAGAACCCTGCTAAACATCAAGTTCTGCCCCATTTCTGACTCAATGTGACTAACCTTCGGTGACTTGACACTCATAGTGTCTTCCTAAGAATATGCTACTCTCTTTTCTGTATTTGAAGAAGATGCTTTCTCCGGGCACCTATAAGTTAGATGTCCTACTTGACCACAGTTATAACATTTCATACTAGCAAAGTATGAATTACTTTTGCCTACACCTCTTCCTCTATTAGAACCTCCTTGAGATCCTCTGCCTCTTCCATAGCCTCCTCTAGAAGTTGTTTCACTTCCATGCTCTATGAGTTTAGACTCTCCTTGACTTCTTTGTTTAGTCCCTCTACCTTGGTATCCACCTCTATACCCACTTTGATCTCTGCCTTTACCTCTGCTCTTAGAAGCCTGATCTTGTTTCCTCTTACTCCTCTCTTCAATATTTATAGCCAATTGATAACATTGGTGCACTGTTTTGGGACTTAGAAGAGTCATCTCTTCTTGAATATTCCACTTCAAACCATTAAGGTATCTAGCCACCTTAAGACTTTCATCCTCTGTAACATTAGACCTCATACAAAGTTTTTGAAACTCCTCAGTATAAGAATTCACATCTTGGTTTCTTTGTCTCAAGCTCTGTCTTTTCTTATGCAAGTGAATCTCATAATCATCTGGCATGTATGCTTCTCTCACTTTGGAAACCATTCCCTTCCAAGTGAAAATAGGTTTCTTGCCTTCCTTTTCTCTCTCTATCTGAATGAAATTCCACCATGTCAAGGCAGGACCTCTTAATCTTGACTTTGCTACCTTCACCTTTTGTGCTTCAGTGACTCCATCACATTCAAAATGGTTTTCCATTCCCTCTATCCAATCCATGACTAGATCGGCTTCCATTTTACCACTAAATAGTGGTATGCCTTCAAGTGATTTTCCACTCAAAGCCTTCAATGCCTTCAAGAAAGGCTCTTCCTGCATAACAGGGTCAGGTTCAGGGATCTTGTCTTCCTCTGCAACCTCTTCTTTCTTTGGCACCCTTCCATCCAACTGCACATTACTCATTGCTTCCTCAAGTTGGGCTATTATTTCCCTCAATAGCCTATTGTCTTCCTCCTATTCTTTGACCTTCTTGGCCAATTCTACATTTGTCACCATGTCTGTGGAACCACTAGACTCAATCTCTGACATATATTATTCTATCTCAAATCTTTTATTGCTCTGATACCAATCTGATAGGGAGGTTGGATGAATCAATCATTGATTCATGCTCTAGGTCTTGTTTGGAAGACCTATAAGGTGTCTCACTTCACCACTTCAACATATAGGATCTTCTAGTACTTAGGATCCCCTGGTCTAACTTTTCCAACCCTAACTACCAACACAAATCTTTCCACCAACTCAAGACTTGGTGCAATCTTGCAACCCTAACCTTAGCCCTTAATTCACCCTAAATGCTACAAACCTCCAAATTATTGAATTTAACTTTGCATGGGTGTGGAGGTGCTCCAAAAGACTTCAATCCATCCTACTATGGTTCTTGAAGGTCCACCTAACCCCATTTCTTGGTTGCTTTCACCAAACCCTCATTTAGGTCTCAAGAAGGCTACTAGCCCTAGGAGCCCCAATTAGGCCTCCTCCGAGAAAAAAAAATAGTTCTCCAAATCTTTCCAAAGAACCCCCAATCTTTCTTTGAGATTCTTGATTCATACAAATACCTCACAATGATTTTTGGGATCTTTGGTCTTAACTGTTCGTACAAAGCCTTAACTTGAAAATGGGCTATACTAGGGTTTTTAAGCCCTTTTTTGGTTTCTCTCAAACTGTCAAGTCTTTTCCCAACCAGATGAATTGATGGAGTTTCCTCCTAATTACCAAGTCTTGGCAAGACTCACTCCTACCTTCCCCAAAAGGAAATTTGTCAAGAATTAGTCACCCCTAAAAATTTGTCAATTCATTAGAGCAACACTTCCAACAAAAAATAGAAAATTCACACACAATCACCACTGTTTTCTTGAATTCAAAACTTCAAAAATATCACAATGCTTCCAACCCTTCTCCCATGTTGAGGTCAACCCTAAATAGGGTCTCAAAAACAGTTATCCTCTACTAGGCTCTACTTGGCCGCTTGAAACTCCAATTAGGCATTCTTTGCAAAAATTAAAAAGAAACTCCTAAAAACCTAAAAGGTCAAAACCTCATTTGTGCACAAGCCTTAAGCTTAACCAATGGTCAACATGACCTTCATCAAATGATCATCACCCAATCAAAAATTTTATTAAGGCTTATATCCAAATAAACTAAGTTTTATTGCCTAGTTGTCCTAGACAAGACTGTCCTAGGCAACCTATGATAACCTTTGGGTGCTCCTGCACCAGTTTCTATCCAAATCATTATGGATTAGATCTAGGCTGTTTGTTTTGAAAATGCATACTCACTCTAGGGTGATAGAAATCATGGTTGTTCGTCGAGTGAGAAGGCCCAAAATATGAGAAGCATACACTCACGACCGATATGTACTCACAAACACACAAGTGGCTATGGGGAAAGTTGTGCCTCGAAATGGGCCTCTCACTCAACCATACTAAAGTTATACCTCTCGATAACTTTAATAAGGTGCCACAAAGGACAATTTCATTTCGTGTTTCATGAGAAAAGAAAATCTTCGTATGATTAGAACTCAAAAACAAATGCAATGGAATCATAGGCATGCAAGCTTTGGTATGCAAGGTGGCCATGTAGATACAAAATGCAACATGCAAAAGAAATTTTCAAAGGATTCTTGCTTATTTCATGCAAAGTCTATAACTTAGGGAACATTGTGTCTAATGTCTCCAAGAGAGGACCAATCAAAGAATGGAATATTCGCAACTTAGGAGATGCAGTGTGTTGCATTAGGACACTAAGAGGAATATAATATACTAAGAGAGATCACGTTCATTAAAGACATCATATCCAATTTCATCCACAAAGCAACAAATGCATCATGTAAAGTAACAAGGTTGTACTAAGAACCAAGAAAAAGAAAAAATGCAAAAGGAATAATGCCAATGTATGCCCCCGCTTTAAAGGAATTTCTCCACACTTGTGCCATAGAAAAATGGACCCAATGCTTGACATGGGATTAATTCATGATAAAATGGACTCAATGAGGTCTTAGTCTAGTGTTGTGAGACATTTTATGTATCCACACTAGGTCTTGGACCCTTATAAATTGAATAAAATGTTTTTAACGATGTCTTGTAAAAGAGTTGTAAGATACTTTCATGCTTTTCTAGACTTAACTAACCTATTTCTTCCTAATTCAACATTATAAAATGTGTTTAACAACATTATTTCATCAATCTAGAAGGTTATTAAATGAAATTTAATGATAAACTAGTGTCGTAATGTGTCTTCAACATTCACATTGGTTCTTGTGCCTTTCTAGGCTATATGGACCTTATTTTACTATTGTAAAGTGTATTTAATCACACTTTCACATTGATTTATGTATCCCAAGCCCTATTTGACATTTACATCATCATTAATAAGACCATCTAAAACCCATATTGTGCATCCTGAGGTTCAAATTGATCAATTTCCCAACAAAGTTGCAATTTAAACCTTATTTCCTTATCTCCTAGCTTCTTAGCTATTGGAATGGCCCCTACAGGACCCATTCACCATGCATGGTGAATCAGCCCAATCCAAGTGGGACCCATTTTCCATGTGTGGCAAATGAGTCCTATCTGGCCCTATTTTGACATTTGAGTGGGAAAAAGTGAAATTTAAAGTTTAATATGATGAGGTATAATCAGGATAATAAGGCACAAATGTCTATAAATAAGTGTTTTTATCCTCATTTTACATCTAAAAACTCATTTTTACATCTCTCATCATTAATTCATCTATCTTCTCATCCAAGTCAAGCAAGTTAGAGTTTCTTCATTAGAAGTCATCAAGTTGGCTTTCTAAAGCATTCAAGGTATGAATATTCATGTATTGTTGCATAATTTCAAGATAAATTACCATGGAAAGTTAATCAATTACATTTGGCATGTTTCATTACTTCCTTTCATTATTTTGGTTTGATTACCTAAAAGGGGTTTGACCAAGGCAAACCCCCATGCCCTAACATTCAACGTATCTCTCTTTTGTACTATTTGTATGTAGATTTTGGACTCTTTTAACCTTGGAAATAATTGAAGATCAAGTTGGAAGGTTTCTCAAGTCTTCTTCTCATTCAAAAAGTCAAAATATCAACTAAAAGTCACTTTCAGATCCGAATCTGACAATTTTAGAAGCAGACACTTGTAGGAAGCAGAAGTGCAGATCTAGCTACAAAGAATCAACTCATAAATTTATAGATTCTTTTAGGTGAAATAATTCACCACCCATGGTGAAATAGTCCCATCTATACACCTAAAAAGTGGTTTTTCCATAATTCAACTCCTGACAGTCAAAAATAGGTTTCCAAGACTTTTCATCAAAAGGAAGACTAATTCACCATGCATGGTGAATCAGTCCCAGTGGACATCAACAATGACTTTAGAAAAATTCAAGAACCTTCAAGTAACATCAATCTACCTCTAGGTGCACTTTGTTCATTTTCATCAATTTTTGTTATCATTTGTTTAAGTTTCTAGTTCATATTTACAATCAACACTGTGTTTTCCAGCATCGTGTATTAGGTTAGTTTACATTCATTTATTTGCATTTTTAAGAATTCAAACACATCTACACACACTTCATATCCATTTTCTATCCATCCTTATACTAATCTTGAGTGAAACATTATGCATTTTGATCCATCCTCCCCCTTTTAGGTGAAAACCCTGAAAGAGAGCAATAAAGGATTGGGTACCAAAATATCTCATTTCATTTTGGTGAACCTGATTTTCAAGTACTTCTCTTTTCTTATTTGGATTCCTTCATCATCATAGATCTATCTTGCATTAGAATTTGCATGCTGTGTGTTAAATTTTGCATTCATAAAAAGTGCATTTAGGTTGTATTTTTGGCATCTAATTTCATGTAAATTTTCTAAAATTATACATTTTTCATTAGGTCTTCCTCATAGCACTCAAAATCCATAAAAAACCCCTCAAAAATTTCTGAAAAATCTGAAAAAAGTTCATACTAGAACCATTCACCACCATGGGCGAATCGGTCCCTTCTGACCCCTAAGACAACATTGTACAGAACTACGAACTCTGCTTTTCAGCTTTTGTTTGTTTCCTTAACCTACCTTTATCAGTTAGTTGCATTTCTATAATGTGCATTTCATCCAATCTAGCTTCATTTAGCCCATTTCATGCATGGTTTAAATTTCAAGTTTTCATTCTCATATTGTTATATGTCATAATCAGTCAATTGTCATCTGAAAATTGCATTTCATTTCAGTCGTTTGCATCATATTTTGAGTTAGCATAGATTGTTATTTCAAAATTTTAGTCTCAATCTTCTCCAAATTTGCAAAGAAAAAGTTAGTTCATAAGAATTTTAATCATTCTTTCAATGCAATCCCTAGTTATGAGAGTCTCTTAGCATAAGAGAAGGAACATATTAACGCTTATATATAACCTACACTCCCTCATATCTCTCCCATTTGTGAGGATGATGTGTTAGAAGGGAATACAAACATAGATAAAAATCATTATCATAATTTTCCTTCCCTTGATATTTCTCATTTTAGTAATGAAGGTATCTTGGCGAAAGAAGGTACAATTGTTGAGCATCATGAAGGTCTTGTTTATCCTTCTCCTCATTCCCCTAGGGAAGATAGTATAGCAACACAAGATGAATGCATTGCCACCACCTTACCTACTCTCCATTCATCTCCCAACATCTCCCCTATTTGGAACAATACTTTCATGAACGATCATGACCAAAACATTTGTGAGGAGGCTATGTTGACATTAGATTGTGCCATAGAAAAATGGCCCCTTGTCATTTTCATGGACTTTTATATCTTGTTTCACGGTGTTGGAACTATGTTGCTCTAGTTTTATGTTGTAACATGGCTTGAACATGCTTATTTAGGTATTAAAACTCAAATAATGATGTCTTTTGAAGGTGTTGTGAACTGTTGTAAGACATTTATACATTCTTCTAGACTCTATTTAATGCAATTCACCTAAAAACCACCTTTCCACTCATCAAGCAGCCCTATGTTGAATTTTTGTAAAGTCTTGTAACAAGCTTTCACACTTTTCTAGGCATATTTTCACTATTTACACCCTTCTCATGCTTTATTTTATCTTTTTATTCCCTCATAAGTTGTAATTAAGTGTATCTTTGCATATTATCCTGACAAATAACATTAAACACAAAAATTTTCCTGACACTTGTTTTTAGGCCCTAGGTGGGACCCATTAACCATGGGTGGCGAATGAGTCCCCCTTGGCTCCAAGTTCAAAATATTTCAAATTTCCTTATAGTATTTTATTCAAAATCACTTGATGTCAGCCTGTGATGAGGTATGAATGGATACTAAGGAACAAGAATTGTATAAATAAGTGTTTTTCACCTCATTTTACATCCTCCTACAATCTTCCAACATTCACATATCATATTAAAGCATTCAATCATTTTTTATCAACAATTCAAGCACTATTCAAGAATTTTTAAGTAGCCATTGACATTACTGCAGACTTGCATTATCAAGAGTTAGGTAAGTTAATAGCACTTGCATGTTATTAGTTTATCTTTCTCTTTCATTTCATTATCTTCTCAAGGGTTTGATTACTAAAAGTGGGGTTTGATCAAGGAAAACCCCTATTTAGTAACCCCTAACCATTTTTCCCCTTTTGCTTGTTTGTTTACAAATTTGACAGGTTATTAGGTGTTGAAGAGTGATTTTCAAGTCAACTAGGTGCTTCAAGTCAAGTTGAGTCAAAATAAAGCTTGGAGAGACTTATTTGTCTATTTTCTACAGATTTGACTTCACCAACCCGACAAGAAAATATTATCAAATCTGGTGTTGCAGAATTGTCTCCCAGTTTTTCAAGAATTTGGGGGAGGACTGATTCACCACCTATGGCGAATGAGTCCCACCTTAGGGCTGGAAACTTGAGTTTTGCTAGATTTCAAATCTTGATAGATGGAAACTAGCTCTCGATAGTTTTTCACTAGTTGGTGGACTGATTCACCACCCTGGGTGAATGAGTGCCACTGTGAAAATTTAGTGAATTTCATTAGCATGCAGAACATTCTAGAATCATCACATTTTTCCTAGGTGCACCGTTTTTCATCCCATCTCTTTCTGTTCTGCATAATTTTTTCATTCACATAGTTGTAAGTACACTTTTGCATTCATTAAATTCAGTCATCTAGATTAATCTATTGCATTTAGTTAACTTATTTACATCACATCACATCCTAATTTGCATGAATCATTAGCATTTTTGGCCCTATCTCTCTCCTTTCGGTGAAAAACACTAGAAGTGCAAGAGTAGTCCATAGGGTCCCAAAAATTTATGTTTCATTTTGGTGAACCTGGCATTTGAACACTTTGAATTTCTGATTTCATTCACATATTGTATTAGCATTCAATTAAGATTGCATTCTAGGACTTTTCATCTTGCATTAGTGAAAATTTCATCTAGATTTCATTTTTGCATTGCATCCAATTGAAAAAAGTCAAAATATGCATTCTGCATCTGATAATTACATATTTTAGAGCATTTAAATCATCTTAAAATTTCTTAAAAAACATTAAAAAACCTCATGGGTATGTGTAGGATCTTCATGGAAAAAACAGGCCCTTAAGTGGCAAAAAATTTAGAAAAATTAGTGTTAGGAAACTTGACGTAAAAATTTGAATAAGTTATCTATATTATTTCAAAAATATGTAAGAATAGAATCTATAGAAAATTGAATTTAGTTTCTAGACTACTAGGTTTATTTAAAAAAAAAAAAATCTATTTGGTGAAAATTTGAAATTTCAATGCAGTAGTACCCACTAACCATAATAAAATGATAATATTTTTTTATAATATTTTATATATAAGTAGAGGACTCATGTTCGGATGTGATGCATATTTTTTTGTAATTTTTTCCCAAGTAAATGATTAATTATTAATTTTTTATTACAACTTTTAAAAAATATAAAAACTCATATGTCTGACCACCTTAACTTGGTCAAAACTTCATGAAATTTATTTTTTATTTTTTTAATCCTATAGTACATGAAGAATAGAATGCGACACATGTTTCAGATTCAAAAAATGTGATACCATTTGAAAGTTATAAATTTTTTTCAATCTACTTATCGATAAGGACTTTAGACGTAATTCTAATAGAAAATGAATAATAATTATTTATTAAATTCAAATTAAAGCATAGTTTATATTGGTGGAAAGCTGAGAATCTCCTCTAAAAACCCTTTTCATTTCATCAATTTTGGGTAAAAGAAAAGTCGTCAGCCACATACCCTACAAATACCCATAATATTGCCACTTTTTGGCCCATCATGATCCTGCACATACCCTCATACTAGAACTCATTTGCCACGTAGGGTGAATCAATCCCTCTACATTTCTAAACCAACATTTCTACAATCCTTTTGAAATTTTCCTACATTACACTTTTTTGTTCTTGCATTTTTTTTTCATTCGTGCAGATTCTCTATTTTTCTTCCTTTATTGCATCTTAGTTTATTTGCATAATGGAATTTTCTTTCAATAATTTTTGGAATTCCCTAAATTCATTAGTAGACATGTCCAACTATGCCTTTCGATGTAACCCTAATGAATTGAACTCCAACATCCTCCTACAACTTCAAATTATTTTCCTCCTCGTGATTTAGACATCATTGGAGAAGATGATGATAGCATGCACAAGTTCTACAATGATTGCCTTGACAACCTAGAAGCCAATGCAACCTTTTACCCATCAATGAGATCACAAGACCTTACCACTATTGTACCTCCTTATCACTTTGCATATTTACATCCTGAAGTCAATATAGGACCTAAGGTTCCTTCCTCAAGTGGACCTAGTTCCTCTCAACTTCCACAATCCCAGCCATTCTATGAACACACAGTCACAAACATTCCTATCAACCTTGAAGAAACTTATGGTGAAGGATTTACTATCTTAAGTAAACAAGGTTGTGACATGTAACATGAACATGAAATTCATCAAATTTTTGAACAACAACCAACCAAAGAAAATGTAATAGGCCTTGGATATCATGATCCTTCTCATCCTAATAGACATCCTCTTCAACCTAGGACACTTTGGGATGCTGGTACAGTAATCTTGGATACTGCTCCTAACTTAAATGTTCTCCTTCCACATGAACAACCATTAGCTCCTTCTAATGAAAAGGATGTCAGGATCCCTATGGGTCCTCTTCCTTCTTCTACTCATGAACAAGGAGAATCTAGCAAGCGAAAAATGACATTAAAAACTCAAAAATATTAAGTTTCATACACATGCTCCACCTGAATGTGAACAGAGACTTCAACTCCTTTTAAACAAATGTCTTATACTTTTAGTACCTATGAATAGGTTGGTTATTCATCAAAAAGACTCTAGCATCCCATTTTTCAAATATCATTGCATCCTTGGACACCAGACTAAAGAATTTTAGAAATTCAAGGACATACTAGATATGTATCAATTCACTGATACCGACCGTTTCCCTATCATACCTTAAAGCAACAACATCCCATCCTCATTCCATAGCTGTAGAATTCCATATTCTCCCTATTGCATGATTCTCTCACATCACCCACGTCGGCTCATTCTTTCCTTCACACTTTGTGGAGGGAAAGACATTGTTAGCCTTGTCCTTGTAATGCACTTATCTTTGTCTCTTAACTATGTTATTCCCTTTTTTCTTATCTTTCTAAGATTGAGAAACCAATAACTTAGTTAATGGTAGACTTAAATTTGCATTACTTGTTACTTTTCCTTTTCATGTGTGTATCGTGTTCCCTTGTAGCGTACAGTTGATGTTCTCTCTCTTTGTACACTTCTTCTATTCATACCTCTATTCTTCTATTCGTTGTACCTTGTCTTTTTCTCTTTATTGTTTTGTGTTTTCCTTTTGGGGATGACGCAAACCGTAGAGACTCCCTATGTCTCTTTCATGTTGACCCACAAGGTCCTTATCTTTTTCTCTTTTTGTTTTGTGTTTTCCTTTTGGGGATGACGCAAGGCATTGAGACCGAAATGTCTCCTTCATGTTGACCTAAAAGGTTTTTCATTTTCTTTTTCCTTTTTCATCTTCTTTCCACTTGTGTTATCCTCTTGGGGAAAATGCAAAGCATTGATACCACAATGTCTCTTCCATGTTGAATCAAAATAGACTTTCATTTTCCTTTGTTTTCGCTCTCTTTGTGTCATTCTTCTCGTTCTATGTATTTGGGGAATGATGATAGTTCTAAGCTCTTTCATATAAAAATAAATAAAGAATGAACCTACTAACCCCAAATACATAGATCCCTTATGTGTTTGGTGTGCTTTCTTTTCTGGAGAGAAACTCCCTTTCTTTGTTTTTCATTTTTTCTTGATATGGAGCAGCCTAACTTCGAAACATATGATTTGGCATAGGGCTTTCCAAGTTGGCTCTTATGTCTTGTTTTCTTTTTGCATTTTCTTTTCTTCTCTACTTTAAAGTAATTGCTCACAGAATGGCATGTAGCAATTCCTTTAAAGTGGTGGTCATACATTACCATTATTTCATTTGTATTCTTAGTGTAGCCCTGTCATTTGTGTGATGTGCTTGTCACTTTGTGTATGACATTGGGTGTGATGTCCTTCATAAGTGTGATCTATCTTAGCATATTACATTCCTCTTGGTGGCCTGATGCAATGCACTACATCCCCTAAGTTGCGAATATACTATTCTTTGATTGGTCCTCTCTTGGAGACATTAGACACAATGTTCCCTAAGTGACTGACCTTGCATAAACTAAACAAGACTCCTTCAAACATTTTACATTTTATGATTTTTACATTTTATATTTTGCATTCCTTTTTTCCACCTTGCATAATGCAACTTCTATGACTGTGGTCCCTTTCCTTTTGTTCTCAAACATTTTTTTTGTGGCACCTTGTTAAAGTTATCAACGAGCATAACTTTGGCATGGTTGAGTGGGAATCCCACCTAGCAACATGACTTTTCCCCATAGCCATCTTTGTGTTTGTGAGTGCATACCAACTAGAATATGTATCTTACTTTTTGGGCTTTCTCACCCCATGCATATCCTGAGGTTTTGTGGCCCTAGAGTGAGTACACATTCTCTATTTCAAACAATCAACCTAGATCTCTTTTCACAACTAGTTGGATTGACGATCGAAGCTTCATCCAATTCTTTTCAACACTTCTATGTTCCTTTGTTCTTATATTTAGTTTGCCATGGGATCTTCATCCCAGGGGCTTGATCATCCCTCTAGATCATTTTCATTCCATCTTGCTAATGTAAGTGCATTAAAACCCTCCCCTTAATGTTCATGGCTACTTTAGTGTGACTTTGAAGCAAGTTCATCCTCTCACTAAAGTGGGGGATAAATGTGTCATAGAAAAATGGCCCCTTGTCATTTTCATGGCCATTTAGGTCTTCTTTCATGGTGTTGGAACTATGTTGCTATGATTTTATGTTGTAACATGGCTTGAACATGCTTATTTAGGTAATAAAAATCAAATAACGATGTCTTTTGAAGGTGTTGTGAAGTGTTGTAAGACATTTCTACATTCTTCTAGACTCTCTTTAATGCAATTCACCTAAAAACCATGTTTTTACTCATCAACAAGCCCTATTTTGAAGTGTTGTAAAGTCTTGTTACAAGCATTCACACTTTTCTAGGCATATTCTCACTATTTACACCCTTCTCATGCTTTATTATGTCTCTTTATGCCCTCATAAGTTGTAATTAAGTGTATCTTTGCATATTATTGTCACAAATAATATTAAACACAACATTTTTCTTGGCACTTCTTTTTAGGTCCTAGTCCCCCTTGGCCCCAAATTAAAAATATTACAAATTTCCTTTCGGTATTTTATCCAAAATCACTTGATGTTGGCTTGTGATGAGGTATTAATGGATACTAAGGCACAATAATTATATAAATAAGTGTTTTTCACCTTATTTTACATCCTCCTACAATCTTCCAACATTCACATATCATATTCAAGCATTCAAGAATTTTGAAGCAACCATTGACATTACTTCAGACTTGCATTATCAAGAGTTAGGTAAGTTGATATCACTTTCATTTTATTAGTTTATCTTTCTCTTTCATTTCATTATCTTCTCAAGGGTTTGATTACAAAAAGTGGGGTTTGACCAAGGCAAACCCCTATTCACTAACCCCTAACCATTTTCCCCCTTTTCCTTATCTATTTGTAGCCCTTTGTTTGCAGATTTTCACAGGTTATTAGTTGTTGAAGAGTTATTTTCAAGTTAACTAGGTGCTTCAAGTCAACTTGAGTCAAAATCAAGCTTGGAGATACTTATTTGTCCATTTTCTGCAGATTTGACTTCGGTAACCTGATAAGCAAACATTCTTAGATCGGGTGTTGTAGAATTGTCTCCCAATTTTTTAGGAATTTGAGGGAGGAATAAGTCACCGCCTATGGAAAATGAGTTGCACCTTAGGACTGGAAACTTGAGTTTTGTCATATTTCAAATCCCAACAGACAAAAACCAACTCCAAATAGTTTTTCACCAATAGGTGGACTAATTCGCCACCTTGGGCGAATGAGTCCCACTGTGAAAAATTAGTGAATTTCATCAACATTCATAACACTCTAGAATCATCACATTTTTCCCTGGTGCACCATCTCTTTCTATTTTGCATAATTTTTTCATTTACATAGTTGTTTGCATATCACAATGTGTTTTCAAACATAGTTTAAGTACACTTTTGCATTCGTTTTTAGTCATATAGATTAATCTATTGCATTTAGTTAACCTTTTTTACATCACATCACATCATACACATCCTAATTTGAATGAATCATTAGCATTTTTGGCCCTATCTCTCTCCTTTTAGGTGAAAAACCCTAGAAGTGCAAGAGTAGTCCATAGGCTCCCAAAAATCTATGTTTCATAGATGAGCAAATCTTGAAGACCTATGAGGATCCTCTTTATTTTTATTCCCCTATTTTGGAAGAAATTATTAGACAAAGGAAGGTAATCAAAGATAATCATGAGTATCTTCTTGCTCCCTTTCCTAATGTTTCCCCATCCAAGAATATATACTTCATCAAAAGGATCTAATCATTGAAAAACAAGAATGTGATGAAGCTACTTTCAAAATTTCAACCTTAGATGCCCATATTACAAGCTCTCCTAGTAGGGTAGATGATATGGCACAATAGAATGAGACATTACAAACACCAAATGATTGCATAAAGTCTTCCCCTAATCAAACACATTCAACCATTCATAATTCCCTTGGTTGTGATGAAGTTATTTTGGGTGAACCAAACCTTAAATGTCACAAATATGTGTTTTTTTTTTCTCCTATGAACTCTCCTTCTAGGGAGGATATTATGATCCAAAAAAAAGATAGCATTCCCTTCACAGACAATGAAGACTCTCACTTGTTATGGGATGCTAACAATATTGAACCTCACTACACCCTTTACCCACCTTCCAATAAACCTTGCTAGACACTTTACCCATCTTTGTATTCACTTAATCCTTCCAATAAACCTCACTACACCCTCCACCAACCTCAAACTAATGTATCACAACAACCGAGTTATAATACCATTGCTCATACATATAACACTTGAAATAATCCACACCCATGACAGTTAATCCCACCCTCTTTACCTTTACACAATTTGCCTAACTCTCCTTGTTACATCCCACACACAAAGGAGTATGATCTTGTTGAACAATTAAATAATACTCCTTCAAATATTTCCCTTTGGGATTTACTTCAGA
The DNA here is from genome assembly GCA_007258455.2 of Sequoia sempervirens. Lineage (NCBI taxonomy): Eukaryota > Viridiplantae > Streptophyta > Pinopsida > Cupressales > Cupressaceae > Sequoia > Sequoia sempervirens. The sequence goes on from VDFB02270651.1 coordinate 502,656,355, forward strand.
ACTTACCAAATTACAACAAAATTCTTCAAAAATCCTTTAAAGGAGTCACAATTACTCTTGCTACAACTCTGAATGATGTGGCAGCTCTCATCCACAAAAGGAATCTTGACATTACCTTCCATCAACATGAGTTCCCTCCTTTGGAGTTGCATAAACAACATGATGCCTTTATGATAATTGCTCGATTCAATTGCAAAGGTATCAAACACACTCTCATAGATAATGGTTTTTCCCTTAATGTGTGTAGTGTGTCTCCTTGATCGATTACACATTGACAGGTCACAAATAATATCTTATTTTTTCTCTATTAGAGGATTTGGTAATACAACAAAGCAACCACTCAGTGTAATCACTTTGCCTATTACGGTTGGGGTGGTTACTTTGCAAATTCCTATTCATGTCATGCCTTATGATATTTCATACAATCTTCTTTTAGGAATACCATGGATTCATGAGATGAATGTAGTGCCTTCTACCCTTCATCGTACAGTGAATTATGTCTATAACAATAACATTTATCAAGTTGAAGTAGAGCCCAATCCTGAAAGTTTCTTGTACCTTGAAAAAGGAGCTAAAATTCATTTGAAAACATTGATTCCAACATCCAACATAGATCCTCTTGAATTAAACACAATGATGAGGGATCACCATCTAAATTATTTGGTGACGATTGGGGATCCTTATTCTTCATACCATCATTTATGGGAAAATACATAGTCACACAAAAGAAAGATGAGAAACAAGAACAACCAGCCATCATGTCAATGCAAAATTCGGATAACCTTTCAAAAGCATCTGCCTCAATCACTTTAGACAATGCCACAAAATCCACAACAACCCTTGATAAACACAACACCAAACAACCACATGATTCCAAAGCACTGAAACAACTTTATGGAAAAGGGTATGACCTCATGAAACAACTTGGATATAGTGGAAAAGGTTGTGGTGCTTGAGAACAAGGTATCGAAAACCCTATAGAGCCAAACAAACAACAAAAAACTCATGTTCTTAGTTATTCTCCTTTAACCAAGATCACCAAACCTTCACTCAACATCAATACTACCAAACAAAACTCTTCCAAGACTCTTCCTTGTTCACATCAATAACATTATATGCTATTCCTTGCCATGCCATAGTTGTATGATCATAGCATACTCACTATTGCATGTTATGCATCCATTGCAAGAGGAAGAATACCATCATCCACTTTACGCTCACCATTGTCCTGTGCACTAAGTGGGGGGAAAAGAGTTAGACATCCTTATCCCTTGTATGTCACTTTTCATTGTCTCTTTTGATGACTTGTTAACTTTTTATGAACATATAAGAGCAAGCTTGAGATATGAATGACATGTCTTAAGATTGACTCGCATGTGGCATACTTTTCATTTTCCTCAACATGACATAGCCTAACTTTGAAACATATGACTTAGCATAGGGCTTTTCAAGTTGGCTCTCATATCTTGTTTTCTTTTTTCTTTTTCTTTTCTTCTCCACTTTAAATTAATTTCTCATAGAGCGATGTGTAGCAATTCCCTTAAAGTGGAGGGCATACATTACCATAATTCATTTACATTCTTGGTTCCTAGTGCAACTTTGTCATTTATATGATGTGTTTGTCACTTTGGATCACATTGGGTGTGATGTCCTTCATAAGTGTGATCTATCTTAGCATATTACATTCCTCTTGGTGGCCTGATGTGTTCCATTGGATCCCCTAAGTTCTAAATATACTATTCTTTAATCAGTCCTCTGTTGGAGACATTAGACACAATGTCCCCTAAGTGGCTGACCTTGCATGAATTGAACAAGCCTCCTTTGAACTTCTTTTACATTTTTACATTTTTGTATTTTTACCTTTTTTCCACCTTGCATAACATAGCTTGCATGACTGTGGTACCTTTTCTTTTTGTTCATGACCATTTTCTTGTGGCGCCTTGTTAAAGTTATTAGGAGGTATAACTTTGACATGGTTGAGTGGGAAGCCCACCTAGCGGCATGAATTTTCCCCATGGCCACTTTTTTGTTTGTTTGTGAGTGCATACCAATTAGCGTATGTATCTTACCTTTTAGGATTTCTTACCCAGTAGACCATCATGTGTGTTCTATCACCCTAGAGTGATTACACACTCTCTTTTTCAAATAGACAGCCTAGATTTGATCTACAACTAGTTGGATAAACAATCAAAGCTTGATCCATCTTTTTGAGCCCTTCTTCCTTGCCATTGCATGATTTTGTATCATGGGGGCTTGGCCACCTCCTTTGATCTTTGTTATTCTTTTTCATTTGCATATGTGTATGAGCACCTCTCTAGAATTTCTACTTTAGTGTGAGTTTGAAGGAAGTTCATCCTCTCACTAAAGTGGGGGCTAAATGTGTTGTGGAAAAATGGACCCTTTGCTTGACATGGGATTAATTCATGATAAAATGGACTCAATGAGGTCTTAATCTAGTGTTGTGAGATATTTTATGTATCCACACTAGGTCTTGAACCATTATAAGATGAATAAAATGCTTTTAACGACATCTTGTAAAAGTGTTGTAAAGTGATATAAGATACTTTCACACTTTTCTAGACTTAATTAACCTATTTCTTCCTAATTCAACATTATAAAATGTGTTTAATAACATTATTACATCAATCTAGAAGGTTCTTGAATTAAATTTAATGATAAACTAGTGTTGTAATGTGTCTTGCACATTCACATTGGTTCTTGTTCCTTTCTAGGCTATATGGACCTTATTTTAGTGTTGTAAAGTGTATTTAATCAAAATTTCACATTTATTTGTGTCCCAAGCCCTATTTGACAATTACATGATCATTAATAAGACCATCTTAACCCATATTGTGCATCCTGAGATTGAAATTGATTAAATACCTGACAAAGTTGCAATTGAAACCTTATTTCCTTGTCTCTTAGCTTCTTAGATGTTGGAATGGCCCCTGTGGGACCCATTCGCCATGCATGGAAAATTAGTCCCATCTAGGTGGGATCCATTCACCATGTGTGGCGAATGAGTCCTATTTGGCCCCATTTTGACCTTTGAGCGGGAAAAAGTCAAATTTAAAGTTTAATTTTAGTACATGCCAGCCTGTGATGAGGTATAATCAGGATACTAAGGAACAATTGTCTATAAATAAGTGTTTTTATCCTCAATTTACATCTAACAACTCATTTTTACATCTCTAATCATTAATTCATCTATCTTCTCATCCAAGTCAAGCAAATTAGGGTTTCTTCATTAGAATTCATCAAGTTGGCTTTCTAAAGCATTCAAGGGATGAATCTTCATGTATTGTTACAATATTTCAAGATAAATCACCATGGAAAGGTAATTAATTCCATTTGGCATGTTTCATTACTTACTTTCATCATTTTGGTTTAATTACCTAAAAGGGGTTTGACCAAGGCAAACCCCCATGCCCTAACATTCAACATATCTCTCTTTTGTCCTATTTGTATGCAAAATTAGGACTCTTGGAACCTTGGAAATCATTGAAGATAAAGTTGCAAAGTTTCTCAAGTATTCTTCTCATTTAACAACTCAAAATATCAACAAAAAGTCTCTTTCAAATCTGAATCTAATAGTTTCAGAAGCAGACACTTGTAGGAAGTAGAAGTACAGATCTAGCTACACAAAATCAACTTTTGAATTTGTATTTTCTTGTAGGTGGAATAATTTTCCAACCATGGTGAATGAGTCCCATCTGTAGGCTTGAAAAGTGGTTTTGTCAAAATTTAACTCGTGGTAGTCAGAAACAGGTTTCAAGACTTTTCATGAGAAGCAGGACTAATTCACCATGCATGGTGAACCAGTTCTAGTGGCCATCAACAGTGACTTTAGAAACATTCCAAAACCTTCTAGTAAAATCAATCTTCCTCTAGGTACACTTTGTTTAGTTTCATCAATTTCTTTTATCATTTTTTTATGTTTCTAGTTCATATTTACAATCAACACTATGTTTTCCAGCATCTTGCATTAGGTTAGTTTACATTCATTTATTTTCATTTGTAAGTATTCAAACATATCTACACACACTTCATATCCATTTCCTATCCATCCTTATACTAATCTTGAGTGATACATTATGCATTTTGGTCCATCCTTCCCCTTTTAGATGAAAAACCCTAAAAGAGAGCAACGAAGGATTGGGTACCAAAATCCTTCATTTCAACACCATTCTATGAGAAATTACTTTAAATTAGTGAATGAAAAATGCAAAAAGAAACAAGACATGAGAGCCAACTAGGAAAACCCCTATGCCAAGTCAAACGTTTCCGAGTAAGGCTACATCATCCAAATGAAAAAGGAACAAAAGAAAAAAGGGTTGTCCCCAAAAAGGAACACACCAAACACATAAGGGATCTATGGATTTTGGGTCAGTATGTTTGTTGCTGCAATGTTTTGATTAAAGAACTTGAAACTATCATCATTCCCCAAATACACATAGAACTAGAAGAGTGACACAAAGAGAGTGAAAACAAAAGAAAAAGAATATGTTTTAGGTCAACATGGAAGAGACATAGGATGTCTCAACTCTTTGCATCATCCCCAAAAGGAAAACACAAGCAACAAGAAAATGAAAAGGTGAACAAAATTGGAAAATATTTTGGGTCAACATGAGAGAGACATTTCCGTCTCAATGCCTTACATCATCCCCAAAAGGAAAACACTAGCCAAAAAGAAAAAGAAAATAGAAAAATAAAAAGAGGTTTTTTTTCTCAACACATGGAAGAGAATAAGGGCATCTCAGTGCTTTGCATAATCCCCAAAAGGAAAACACAAAACAAAAGAGAAAAAGGAAAATAAAAAAACCTTTTGGGTCAACATGAATGAGACATAGGGAATCTCAATGCTTTGCGTCATCCAAAAAATAAAAACACAAAAAAAGAGAAAAAAAGGAAAAGAGAAAGCAATGTATGACAAATAGAAGTGAGCCATTGATTTTTGGCTCCTATGGGCTACTCTTTCTCTTCTAGGGTTTTTCACCCAAAAAGAGAGATAGGATCAAAAACTACGAATGGATCAATCAAGTTATGTTATGTGAAATATTTTATAATGTAAATGAAGTTAACTAAATGCAATTGACTTATCTAAATGAATGAATAGGAATGCAAAAGTGAAATTAAAGCTATGTTTGAAAACACATTGTGATATGCAAACAATGGAGTAAATCAAGAAAATATGCAGAATAGAAAGAAATGAGTTAAATCAGAGTGCACATGGGTGAAGTATGATGAATTTGGAATGTTGTGGATGCTAGCCGAAATCACTATTTTTTCACAGTATGACTCATTTGCCTATGGTGGTGAATCAATCCTCCTCGTGGTGAAAAAGTATCAGAAGTTGGTTTCTGATTGTCAAGATCCAAAATTTGAAAAAAATTCAGATTTTCATTCCTAAGGTGGGAATTATTCATCATAGGTGGTGAATCAGTCCTCTCCCAAATTTCTAAAAAATTAGGAGACAACTCTACAACACTAGATCTAGGAATCAATGCTTATTGGGTTGCCGAAGTCAATTATGTAGGAAACAAACATAAAACCTTCTCCAAGCTTGAAATAGACTTGAGTTGACTTTAAGCACCTAGTTGGCTTGTAAACCAATCTTCAACACCAAAAAGCTTGTTAAATTCACACACAAAACGTTGCAAACAAACATGCAATAGGGGAAAAATGGTTTAGGGTTAGTGAATAGGGGTTTGCCTTGGTCAAGCCTAACATTTGGTAATCAAACCCTTAATGAAACAATGAAATGCAAGAGAAATATAAACTAATAATATGTTGAACCATAGATTTTCGGTTCACTATGGACAACTCTAGCTCTTTTAGGGTTTTTCACCTAAATGGAGAGAGATAGGACCCAAAAATACATGGGGTTCATTCAATTAATTTTATGTGTGATGTTTTCTAACCTCAATGAAGTAAACTAAATGCAGTTGGCTGATTTAAATGAATTAAAATGAATGAAAATGTGCAATTTAAGCTATGTTTGAAAACATATTGTGTAATGCAATAATGAACTAAATGAAGAAAATATGCAGAACAAAAGGAAAAGGGATGAATTTGAGTGCACATGGAGACTTGATGAAGAATCTAGAATGTTGTGGATGCTAGTTGAAATCGTCGATTTTTCATAGTGGGACTCATTCGCCCAAGGTGGTGAATTAGTCCTCCTCTTGGTCAAACAATGTCAGGAACTATTTTCTGATAGTCGGGATCCAAAATCTGACAAAACTCAAATTTTCAATCCTAAGGTAGGACTCATTCACCACTAATGGTGAATCAATCTTCTCCCAAATTTTTGGAAAATCAGGAGACAACTCTGCGACACCAAATCTAAAAATATCTGCTTGTCGGGTTGCTAAAGTAAATTCTATAGGAAATGGATATAGAAAGCCTTCTTCAAGTTTGAAATAGACTTGAGTTGACTTTGCTTTCCACTTTTCAACACATAAATGCTTTATAAAGCTACATACCTATGTCTGCAAATACACATGCAAGAGGGAAAAAAGTGTAAGGAATTAAGTTGCATTTAATGTTGTTTGTGAGGATAATATCCAAAATTATATTGAATTAAAGCATATGAAGGCATAAAGCGGTCAAATAAGTCATAAGAAGAGATAAATAGTGGAGTTGTGCCTAGCAAAGTGTGAAATATTGTTACAAGTCTTTACAACACTTCAAAATAGGACTTGATGATGTGTAAAAAGGTGATTTATAAGTGAATTGTAATGAATAGAGTCTAGAAGAATGTAGAAATGTCTTACAACACTTCACAACACCTTCACAAGACATCATTATTTGAATTTTAGTACCTAAATATGCATGTTCAAGCCATGTTACAACATAAAATCAAATCCAAATATATCAAATAACATTAAACAAGCCCTAACAAGCCATGAAAATGAGAAAGGGGCATTTTTCTATGGCACATTTGGCCCCCACTTTAGTGAGAGGATGAACCTACTTCAAACTCACACTAAAGTAGCTGTGAACATTGAGAGGAGGGTTCAAATGCACTTACGTTAGCAAGATTGAATGACAGTGATAAAGACAAATGATCAAGCCCCCAAGATGAAGATCCCATGGCAAACTAAACATAAGAACAAAGGAACACACAAGTGTTGAGAATCAAATGAAGCTTCGATCACTAATCCAAATAATTGTGGATAAGATCTAGGCTAAAAGAGAATGTGTACTAACTTTGGGGTGATGGAACACAAGATGGTTCATTAGGTGAGAAGGCCCAAATTTACTCACTCTGGGGCCACAAAACTAGTTTTCCATGAGGTGAGAAAGCCCAAAATGTAAGCTACATACACTAGTTGGTATGCACTCACAAACACAAAAGTGCCTATGGGGAAAATTCATGCTGCTAGATGGGCTTCTCATTCAACTATGTTAAAGATATACATGTTGATAAATTTAACAAGGCGCCACAAAAAAAAAAAAGGTACCACGGTCATGCAAGTTGTGTTATGCAAGGTGGAAAAAAATGCAAAAGCATAAAGATGTTCAAGGGAGTCTTGTTAAGTTTATGTAAGGTCAATCACCTAGGGAACATTGTGTCTAATGTCTCCAAGAGAAGACCAATCAATGAATAGTATATGCACAACTGAGGGGATGCAATGCATTGCATTAGACCACCAAGAGGAATGCAATATGCTAAGATAGATCACACTTATGAAAGACATCACACCCAATGTCATCAATAAACTAACAAACACATCACAAAAATGACAAGGCTACACTAGGAACCAAGAATGAAAATGAATTATGGTAATGTATGCCCCCCACTTTAAAGGAATTTCTACACATCATTATGTGAGTAATTACTTGAAAGTAGAGAAGAAAAGAAAATGCAAAAAGAAAACAAGACACAAGAGCCAACTCGGAAAGCCCTATGCCAAGTCATATGTTTCAAAGTTAGGCTATGTCATGTTGAGGAAAATGAAAAAAAAAAGTAAGGGAGTTGCCACTCATAAAGGAAAGCACACCAAACACATAAGGGATCCATGGATTTGGGGTCAGTATGTTCGTTTCTACAATGTTTTTATGAAAGAGCTCAAAACTGTCATCATTCCCCAAATACACATAGAACTGGAAGAATGACACAAAGAGAGTGAAAACAAAGGAAAAATAAAGTCTATTTTAAGTCAACATGGAAGAGACGTTCCAGTCGCAATGCCTTGCATCATCCCCAAAAGGAAAACATGAGTGAAAAGGAAATGAAAAGGAAAAATCTTTTGGGTCAACATGAAGGAGACATTTCGGTCTCAATGCTTTGCATCGTCCGAAAAAGAAAAACACAAAACAAAAGTGAAAAGACAAAGAACTTTTGGTTCAACATGGAATAGACATAGGGCATCTCTACACTTTGCGTCATCCCCAAACGGAAAACATAAAATAAAAAGAATAGAGAAAAAGACAAGGACCTTTTGGGTCAATGTGGAAGAGATATAGGACGTCTCTACAATTTGCATCATCCCCAAATGGAAAAAACAAAACAAAAGAAAATAGAAAAGGACAAGGAATGATGATTACAACAATAGAGTTACGAATAAAATAAGTGTATAAAGAGACTGGAACATCAAACACACATCACGGGGGAACACGATACACACATGAAAGAAAAATAAAAGAAACATGAAAAAGGTTTAGTAAGGCGAATGCAAGTCAACCATCTAACAAGTCATCTACCTCCCAATCATGTTCAATGTAATGCAAGGGCGGTTGAGTGTCCAAAGGAAGAATTGCAAGTGTCAAACTAGGAGTCGTACTAGGTTCTTCACTTGATGAAGAGGATTTATCTTTTAAGCTCATTGTGGATGAGAATAAATATTTTAAATTATTGTGTATTTCTTCATCGATTTTGGCAATCTCCACATCATCATCATCATCAAGATTGATGACAACAGGAGGACGAAGAGTGATTTCTAAAGATAGATGTATCAAAAGTTTTGGATGTTGGATTGGTTCAGGTTGTTGTGAAGTCTGTACTAGACTATTAGGTGGTGGGTTAGGAGAGGCAGGGTGGTCATCTATTGCTTCTATCAAGGGTAGAGGTGGATTCTCTTTGTTTTCTTCTATACTAGATTGACAGGCAAGGAGATGATGACGATGCCGAAATTCCCTAGCAATAAGATTTTTGTTAATGTGATTTTGGAGTCATTGAGGTGTAAGAGAAGATTGATTCAACATAGGTTCCTCCACTTCCAAAGAAGGAAGAATGGGTCAACCACTTTCTATTTTGCTTTATACACTTGTTTAACATGACGAGGTATGATAGGATTAGTTTCAGTTTCTCTTTGTTGTTTATATGATGGAAAGGAAATGTCTAAGAGTGGTTGTTCAGAAGGTTGTATGGTTTTCTCAATGTCTGATTACAGTTGAAGCATGGTTTCATCTATGATGGGAGGTGCGGTAGTGGATGGGGACATTCCACGAAGAGATAATTCAGTTATTTTCTAGGCTTTGAACTTTTGATATGCTATGAAAAAGAAGTCCTTTCAAGGTGTAATGGGCTCCATGGGTTCAGGCCAACAGGATTCTAATGAGAAATTACCTTTGGAAGATAAAGGATTAAAGCCACTATGGTGTACAGTGAATACCTCATTACCATGTGGAAGCGTCAAACACTTGTGAATAATTGATGAGACCATTTTCATTGAGTGAAGCCAAGGGTGGCCTAGCCTTAGAAGAAATTGGTCAGATTGTGGAATAATTGAAAATGTTACATCCAAAGTTCTAGGTCCTATTTGTAAAGGGAGTGTGATTGATTTGATCGTAGGGTATGAAAAACCATTATGTGTCTTAATCCATGTAGTTGGTTTATTATAATCATCTTGATATAGCTCATGTAATACAAGAAACTCGTATGCGATCATGTTCTCGCCACAAGTGGGATCTATAAATATCACATTAGTGGGCTTATCATTTATTCTTCCAACTATGTAGAGATGACCATTAGGAATCTTTTGCAATATTTATTTAGCAGAAAAAGTGATATCAAGACATTTAGTAGTTTGGCCCTTATGAGGGATAATGTTTATCGCACCCACAAGTTTATCCATAGGATGAAATTGGGTAACAGTTGGAGTTATATCATGTTGGTCATAATTTGTATCAATAGTCATTACATCAGGATTTGAAGGTTCACTAGCCTTAACAAATGAAGTAGTGTGTTTAGGCATAGGATTGGTGAAGATTTGTAAATTTTGGTTAGGGGGTTCAATGGACTTATTGCCTCTATCATTAACACCCATAATGGCTAAATGTCTTGAATCAATGAGGTATTGAACCAAATGTTTTAGACGCTTGCAATGTTCAATGTCATGTTCATTTTGGTGATGAAAATGACAATAAGCATTAGGTTTGAATGTAGGTGGTAATGGATGATTTGGATCAAGTGGTCGAACACGTGGCAAAGTGAGTATGCATTGTTGAATTAATTGGTTCATTGTATTATGAAGGGTGTTCGGTAGGATAGTAAATTGTTTGTTGGGGTCCCCATAATGATAAGGCACCGCTGCCTTAATAGCTACCACTTGATTTTTATTTTGTTGGGTTGATTAAGGTGTTTGTTGAGGAGGCAGATTAAATTGCAAAAATCATTTATTTGGTCTATGAAAGTTTTGATTTTTATAGTTGTTTTTCTTTTTGTGTTCAGGTTTTTCAGCTCAGTTAGAAGTGAATTTTGAATCACGGCTTCAAATTGAGTTATGATATTCACACAAGGTTGTGCATAAATGCATAAACGAAGGGAATTTCATCATAGTTAACTTATCCTGAAGATGTGTGTGCAAGTTTTCCATAAACATCTTTTGCAAATGCGCATCAGGAATCTTGACATCGATTTGGGCATACAAGGATTGGTATCATGAGATAAAATTGATGAATTTTTCATCTATGTTTTGTCTACATCGCATGAGGTCAGCTATTATTTTCTTAGTTGTCATGTGAACTTGGAAGTTACTTATGAAATTATACACAAGTTCATTAAAGGAATGGATGGATGATTAGGCAAGTTGGAAAACCACTCTAATGCAGTATCTTTCAAGCTTCTCACAAAAAGCTTGGCTAAAAGTATCTCATCAAGGACAAAATCACTACATAAAGTTGTGTAAGCATTAACAAGGTTGATAGGGGGTTATGTGCAGGATCATCATGGAAAAAATAGGCCCTTAAGTGGCAAAAACTTTAGAAAAATTAGAATTAGGCAAGTTGACGTAAAAATTTGAATAAGTTATCTATATTATTTCAAAAATATGTAACAATAGAATCTATAGAAAATTGAATGTAGTTTCTAAACTACTAGGTTTATTTATAAAAAAAGGAAAATCTATTTGGCAAAATTTTGAAATTTCAATGCAGTAGTACTTAAATTTCAGGGAAAAAATAAGAAGTAGAGGACTCATGTCTGGATGTGATCCATATTTTTTTGTAATTTTTTTCTATGTGAATAATTAATAATGATTTTTTTATTACAACTTTTAAAAAATATAAAAACTCATATGTCTAACCACCTTAACTTGGTCAAAACTTCATGAAATTCAATTTTTTTTATTAATCCTATAGTATGTGAAGCAAAGAATGTGACACATGTTTTGGATTCTAAAAATATGATACCGTTTGAAAGTTATAGATGTTTTCCAATCAGCCTATCAATTAGGACTTTAGTCATAATTCAAATAGAAAATGATTAATAATTATTTATTAAAATCAAAGTATATGATAATTTATATTTGGTGGAAAGCTAAGAATATCCTTTAAAAACCCTTTTCGTTTCATCAATTTTGGGTAAAAAAAAAAGTTGTCAGCCACATACCCTACACATACCCATCATATCGCCACTTTTTGGCCCATCCTGATCCTGCACATACCCTAGGGTCTCCTTTTCCTTCGTATTTCTCAAACTGAGTCATTTCTATCCCTTGTGGCATCATGGTACATAAGATTTAGATGGATAATGGGATACTATAGACATGATATGTGGGTGGAGCAATTTGACTTTGGCTAATGTTGGAAACTTGATGTTGCATGGAAGAAACGGTAGTAAGGAGTTGTATAAGAATGGGATCGAGGTATGTAGATTGAGATGGAAGAGAGAATGGTGATGGACTGTAAGAGATGTTGGGGGAAGTCAAAGGAATACTAAGGGGTGTGAAGTTGGTGGAAGGGACTTGTGACATGACACAAGAGAGGTAGGAATGTTAGGTGGAATTGCAAAGGAAGGAGCCACATAACTAACCTATTGCATAGTTGTAGTGACCTACGGATTGGTATAAGTTGTTATAGATGTTATGGTTGAAGAGGGGGGGAATTGGAGGTCCTCCTTGTCTTATAGGAATGTTTCTAGATTGGGTATTAGAAGAAGCATGTTTACTGTAAATATAAGAAATTTTCTTCATCACTTGCAAGCCTACATTACTTTCAATCAAATGATGAAGATTATCAATGGTAGGTATGGAAATTTTGGAAAAAATTTCAAGTGTCAAGTTGTGTTGTAAATATGCAAATTCTTCATGAAGACTAATGACCCTTTCTTGGGGAAGAGAGTTGTTTTGGGTGTCAACATTCATTGGATGGAAGGGTGAAGCCATGGAAGTTGTATGATCAATTCCCAATGCACCATTGTCTATACTAGGAGTAGTAGCTCATGAGATCCCAAGGTCCACAATGAAAGTGCTATCATGGGAATTCATGAGTCTAGAACTTTTTCTCACTAAAGTATTATCAATAGGGCACCAAACACTCATACAAGTACCACAAAGGAAGGGTTGAAGTCAAATGCAAGGTAATATAAGATGTCTAAATGGAAATAAAAAAATAATGCTAAGTGTAATAGAGAACAAATTACAAAAAATAGAAATGTGGGAAAATGACAGAAAAATGCCAAAAATATTGTCTAAAATGTGCAGAGGGATTCATTCGACCAGGGTGGCGAATGAGTCCTAGTATGCAATTTTTTTTTTGTGTTTCAAAATTTTTAAGATGATTTTAATATTCTACAGAAAGCAACTAAGGATGTAGAATGCATATTTTCTATTTTTTTCAATAAGATGCAAGGAAAAAATGAAATCTAAATGAAGTTTTCACTAATGCAATATGAAAAGTCCTAGAATGCAAAAACAAAACAATGTCCTAATTGAATGTTGATCCAAATGTAAACTAAGATGCAATATGAGAATGAAATAAGATATTAAAAGTTCCCAAAATTCAGGTTCACGAAAATGAACTGTAGATTTTCGGCTCGCTATGGACAACTCTAGCTCTTCTAGGGTTTTTCACCTAAAAGGAGAGAGATAGGACCCAAAAATGCATGGTTTTCATTCAATTAATGTTATGTGTGATGCTTTTTAGCCTAAATGAAGGAAAATAAATGCAATTGACTGATTTAAATTAATTAAAATCAATGCATAAGTGCAATTTAAGCTATGTTTGAAAACACATTGTGTAATACAATAATGAACTAAATGAAGAAAATATGCAAAACATAAAGAAAAGGGATGAATCTTAGTGCGCTTGGAGACTTGATGAACAATCTAGACTATTGTGGATTCTGGTTGAAATCGTTGATTTTTCACAGTGGGACTCATTCACCCAGGGTGGCGAATTAGTTATCCTCCTGGTAAAATAGTGTCACAAGTTTCTGACAGTCGGGATCCAGAATATGACAAAACTCATATTTTTAGTCCTAAGGTGGGACTCATTTGCAATGATGGAGAATCAGTCCTCTCCCAAATTTTTGGAAAATTAGGAGACAACTCCACAACACTAGATCTAGAAATATCTACTTATCAAGTTGTCGAAGTCAATTCTATAGGAGATGAACAAAAAACCTTATTCAAACTTGAAATAGAATTGAGTTGAATTGAGAAACCTAGTTGACCTTTATTTGCACTTTTCAACACATAAATTCTTCATAAATCTGCATACCTAAGTCTGCAACAACACATGCAAGAGGGAAAAATGGTTGAGGGTTAGTAAATAGGGGTTTGCCTTGGTCAAACCCTTAATGAAATAATGAAATGTAAAGGAATCATAGACTAACAACATGAAAATTATATCATCTTACCAAACTCTTGACAATGCAAGTCTGAATTAATGTCAATAGATGCTTCAAAGTGCTTGAATATTGCTTGAATTGATGTTGTAAGATGCTTGAATGCTTGAGATTGTAGGAGATTACTTGAATGAATTAGGAGATGTAAAATGAGATGAAAAATGCCTATTTATACAATCTTATGTCATAGTTTCCCATTCATACCTTGTGATAGGCTGATGTCAAGTGACTTTTAATAAAATCCTGAAAATAAATTTAAAATATTTTGAATTTGGGGCCAAGGGGGACTCATTCGCCACCCATGGCCAATGGGTTCCACCTAGGACCTAAAAACAAGTGTTGGGAATTAAGTTGCATTTAATGTTGTTTGTGAGGATAATATCCAAAAATACACTTAATTAAAGCATATGAGAGCATAAAGGGTTCAAATAAGTCATAAGAAGAGATAAATAGTGGAATTGTGCCTAGGAAAGCGTGAAATCTTGTTACAAGTCTTTACAACACTTCAAAATAGGACTTGGTGATGTGTAAAAAGATGTTTTTTTGGTGAATTGTAATGAATAGAATCTAGAGGAATGTATACATGTCTTACAACACTTCACAACACCTTCACAAGACATCATTATTTGAATTTTAGTACCTAAATATGCATGTTCAAGCCATGGTATAACATAAAATTAAAGCCAAATATATCAAATACCATGAAACAAGACCTAACAGGCCATGAAAATGATAAGGGGCCATTTTTCTATGACACACATGTAATTGTTATCAACTTACCAAACCCTTGATGATGCAAATCTGAAGTAATGTCAATGGCTGCTTCAAAGTGCTTGAATAGGGCTTGAATTGATGTTGAAATATTCTTGAATGCTTGAATGTGAAGTGTAATTGAATACTTGAATGAATGGGGATTGAAATGAGGTGAAAATCACTTATTTATACACACTTGTGCCTTATTTACCCATTCATACGTCATCATAGGCCAACATCAAATGTTTTTTGAATAAAATCCTGAAAGGAAATTTAAAATATTTTGAATTTGGGGCCAAGGGGGACTCATTCGCCATCCATGGAAAATGGGTCCCACCTAGGACCTAAAAATGTGTGTTGGGAAATATGTTATATTTAATGTTGTTTTTCAGGATAATACTCAAAAATACACTTAATTAAGTCATATGAGGGCATAAAGGGGCCAAATAAAGCATAAGAAAGGGATAAATAGTGAAAATATGCCTAGAAATGCATGAAAGGTTGTTACAAGACTTTACAACACTTCAAAATAGGAAGTTTTTAGTGATGAAAAGATGATTTTTAGGTGAATTGTAATTAATAGAGTTTAGAAGAGTGTAGAAATGTCTTACAACACTTGACAACACCTTCAAAAGGCATCATTCTTTGAATTTTAGAACCTAAATAAACATGTTCGAGCCATGTAACAACATAAAATTAGAGTAAAATAGACAAACAACATGAAACAAGACCTAAAAGCCCATGAATATGATAAGGGACCATTTTTCTACAACACATTTATCCCCCACTTTAATGAGAGGATGAACTTGCTTCAAACTCACACTAAAATAGCCATGAACATCGAGAAAAGGGTTCAAATGAATTTACGCTAGCAAGATGGAATGACAATGATCAAGAGGGATGATCAAGGCCCTAGGATGAAGTTCCCATGGAAAAATAAGCATAAGAGCAAAGGAACACACAAGTGTTGAGATGCATTGGATGAAGCTTTGATCATAAATCCAACTAGTTGTGGATTAGATCTAGGTTGATTGTTTGAAAAATAGAATGTGCACTCACTCTGGGGTGACACAACATAGGACAGTCCATCGGGTGAGAAAGCCCAAATGTACTCACTTTGGGGCCATAGAACTAGTTTTCCATGGGGTGGGAAATCCCAAAAAGGTCATATACATACTCTAGTTGATATGCACTCACAAACATAAAGATGGCTATGGTGAAAAGTCATGCTGCTAGGTGGGCTTCCCACTCAACCATATTAAAGTTATACCTATTGATAAATTTAATAAGGCACCATAAGGAAAAATTCTATGAAAAAAAATAAAAAAGGGTACCATAGTCATGCAAGTTGTGTTATGTAAGGTGGCAAGAGGATGCAAAAAATGTAAAAATGCAAAAATGTAAAATGTTTAATGGAGTCTTGTTCAGTTTATGCAAGGTCAGTCACTTAGGGAACATTGTGTCTAATGTCTCCAAGAGAGGACCAATCAAAGAATAGTATATTCACAACTTAGGGGATGCAATGTGTCACATCAAGCCACCAAGAGGAATGTAATATGCTTAGAAAGATCACACTTATGAAGGAAATTACACCCAGTGTCATCCACAAAGTGACGAACACATCATATAAACAACAAGGCTACACTAGGAACCAATAATGAAAATGAATTATGGTAATGTATTCCCACCACTTTAAATTCATTGCTACACATCATTAAATGTGAGCAATTACTTTAAAGTGGAGAAGAAAAGAAAATGCAAAAAAGAAAACAAGACATGAGAGCCAACCTAGAAAGACCTATGACAAGTCATATGTTTTGAAGTTAGGCTACGTCATGTCAATAAAAATGAAAGACAAGATAAAAGGGAGTTTCCACCTAGAAAAGAAAGCACACCAAACACATAAGGGATCTATGGATTTGGGGTCAGTATGTTCATTGTTACAATGGTTTCATGAAAGAGCTTGGAACTGTCATCATTCCCCAAAGTACATAGAACTGGGAGAATGACACACACAGAGTGAAAACAAAACAAAGTTTGTTTTTGGGTTAACATGGAAGAGACATTGTTGTCTCAATTCTTTGCATTGTCCCCAAAAGGAAAACAAAAGTGAAAAGAAAGGAAATGAAAAGGTGAAAGAAAATGAAAATTCTTTTGGGTCAATAGGAAGGAGACATTGCGGTCTCAATGCCTTGTGTCATCCCCAAAAGGAAAACACAAAGAAAAGGAAAAAAATACATGAAATTTGTGGGTCAACATGGAAGAGACTTAGGGCGTCTTTATGCTTCACATCATCCCCAAAAGGAAAACACAAAACAAAAAGTGAAAAAAGACAAGAATCTTGTTGGTCAACATGGAAGATATGTAGGATGTCTCTACGCTTTGCGTCATCCCCAAAAGGAGAACACAAAGCTACAAAAATGGAAAAATAAAAGGACCTTTTGAGTCAACATGGAAGAGACATAGGGCATCTCTACACTTTGCATCATCCCCAAATGGAGAACACAAAACAAAAAGGGTGAAAAGAAAATGCACAGTGAATAAAAGAATAGAGGTACAAATAGAAGAAGTGGAGAAAGAGAGAGAAAACATAAAACACATGATACGGGGGAACACAATATGCACATGAAATGACAAGTAATGCAAATTTAAGTCAACCATTAACTAATTTATTGTTTTCTCAATCTTAAATAAATAAGTGGAAAAGGAATAACATAGTTAAGAGAAAAAGAGAAGTGCATTACAAGGATAAGGCTAACAATGTCTTTCCCTTCACAAAGTGTAAAGGAAAGAATGAGCTAAGGTGGGTGATGGGAAAGGATCATGCAATAGTGAGAATAGGGAATTATACAACTATGGAATGATGATGAGATTTGGTTTCTTTAAGGTATGATGAGGAAACAATTGGTATCAGTGAAGTGATACTTATCTAGTATTTCCTTCAATGTCTAGCATTATTTAGTTCGATGTCCAAGGATGATATGATATTTCTAAAATGGTATGTTAGAGTCTTTCAGACGAATAACCAACCTATTCATAGGTGGTAAGAGTATAAGATATTTGTTTAAGAGTAGTTGAAATATCCTTTCACATTTAGGTGGAGGATGTGTGGGAAACTTGATTTTCTTGAGTTTGTAAGGTCATTTTTGCTTGCTAGATTTGCCTTGTTCATTAATAGAAAGGGGAAGAAGACCCATAGGGATCCTAACATCCTTGTCATTAGAAGCAGATAATGGTTTTTCACATGTAAGGAGAATGTTTAAGTTAGAACAAGCATCGAAGATCACTATACCAGCATCCTGAAGTCTCCTAGGTTAAAGAGGATGTCTATCAGGATGAGAAGGATCTTGATATCCTAATCCTATTGTGTGTGATTTGGTTGATTGTTGTTCAAGAATTTGATGGATGTCATGTTCATGCTTTGTGTCACAACCTTGTTTACTTAAGATAGTGAATCCTTTACCATATTTTTCTTCAAGTTTGATAGGATTTTTTGTAACTTTGTGATCATAAAAGGGTTGTGAATGTGGTTGGTGAGAGGAACTAGGTCCACCTGAGGGAGGAACCTTAGGTCCTATATTGAATTTAGGATGTAAGTATGCAAAGTGATCAGGAGGTGCAACAATAGGAAGATCTTCTGACTTCATGGAGGGATAAAAGGCTACATTTGCTTCTAGGTTATCAATGAAGCCATTGTAGAACTTGTTCATCCTAGCATCATCTTCTCCAATGATGTCTACTTCACATGGAGGACAATCATGAGGAGTTGAAGGAACATGAGGTTGTTCAAGGTCATTAGGGTCATAGCCAAAGGCACAATTGGACATGTCTACCTATGATTTTACTAAATTCTAATTCTTATTGAAAGAAAATGCCATGATGCAAATAATCTAAGATACAATAAATGAGGAAAACCAAAATTATAGAAAGTAAAAAAGAATGCAAGAATAGGAAACAGTAATGCAGGAAAATGTTAAAAAGGTGCTAGAAATGTTGTTCTAAAAGTGCAGAGGCACTGATTCGCCCTGGGTGGAAAATGAGTCCTAGTATGAAATTTTTGTTTATTTTTCAGAAATTTAAAGATGATTTTAATGCTCTACAAAATGTAATCAAGAATGCAGAATGTAGATTTTTATTTTTTTCAATGAGATTGAATGCAAAAATGAAATCTAAATGAAGCTTTCACTAATGCAAGATAAAAAGTCCTATAATGCAAAAACAAACAAATGTACTAATTGAATGTTAATGAAAATGTAAACTAGGATGAAATATGTGAATGAAATTCAAAAATGCAAAGTACTCTAATGTTGGGTTCACCAAAATGAAATGTTGATTTTTGGTTCCTATGGGCTACTCTTGCTCTTCTAGGGTTTTTAACCTAAAAGTAGAGAGATAGGAGAAAAAAATGCTAATTGTTCATTCAAATTATGTTATGTGCAATGTTTTCTAATGTAAATGAAGTTAACTAAATGTAATTGACTGATCTAAATGAATGAATATGAATGCAAAATTGAAATTAAAGCTATGTTTGAAAACACATTGTGATATGCAATGAAAATAATGGATTAAATGAAGAAAATATGCAGAACATAGAGAAATGAGTTAAATCAGAGTGCACCTAGGTGAAGTATGATCAATCTGGAATGTTGTGGATGCTGGCTGAAATCACTAATTATTCTTAGTGGGACTCATTTTCCCAGGGTGGCAAATTAGTCCTCCTCCTGGTGAAAAAGTGTCAGAAGTTGGTTTTTGACTATCGGGATCCAGAATTTGACAAATATCAGATTTTCAGTCCTAAGGTGGGACTCATTCTCCATAGGTGGCGAATCATTCCTCTCCCAAATTTCTAAAAAATCAGGAGACAACTCTGCAACACTAGATCTAGGAATCACTGCTTGTCATGTTGTCAAAGTCAATTGTGCAAGAAATAGATAGAAAACCTTCTCCAAGCTTGAAATAGACTTGAGTTGACTTGAAGCAACTAGTTTCATTGTAAACCAATCTTCAACACTAAAAATCTTGTTAAATCTACACACAAAAGGATGCAAACAAACATGCAATAGGGGAAAAATGGTTTAGTGTTAGTGAATAGCAGTTTTCCTTGGTCAAACCCCACTTTTGGTAATCAAACCCTTAATGAAAAAATGAAATGCAAGAGAAAGATAAACTAGTAACATGTAATTGCTATCAACTTACCAAACCCTTGATGATACAAATCTGAAGTAATGTCAATGGTTGCTTCAAAGTGCTTGAATAGTGCTTGAATTGATGTTGAAAGATGCTTGAATGATTGAATGTGAAGTGTGATTGAATGCTTGAATGAATGGTGGTTGAAATGAGGTTAAAATCACTTATTTATTCACAGTTGTACCTTAGTTTCCCATTCATACCTTATCACAGGCCGACATCAAGTGTTTTTTGATTAAAATCCCAAAAGGAAATTTAAAATATTTTGAATTTGGGGCTAAGGGGGGTTCATTCGCCACCCATGGTGAATGGGTCCAAACTAGAACCTAAAAATGTGTGTTGGGGAATGTGTTTTGCTTAATGTTGTTTGTCTAGATAATACTCAAAAATACACTTAATTAAGTTATATGAGGGCATAAAGGGGCCAAATAAAGCATGAGAAAGGGATAAATAGTGAAAATATGCCTAGAAAACTGTGAAAGCTTGTTACAATACTTTACAACACTTCAAAATAGGACTTATTTAGTGATGAAAAGGTGATTTTTAGGTGAATTGTAATTAATAGAGTTTAGAAGAGTGTAGAAATGTCTTACAACACTTCACAACACCTTCACAAGACATCGTTCTTTGAATTTTAGTACCTAAATAAACATGGTCAAGCCATGTCACAACATAAAATCAGAGAAAAATAGACAAACACCATGAAACAAGACCTAAAATGCCATCAAGATGACAAGGGGCCATTTTTTTATGACACAAGAAGAATGAAGGTAAAAATAGAGGAATTGTACAAAGAGAGAGAGAGAGAGAGAACATCATACATCACATTACGGGGGGAACACAATATGCAAATACAAACACAAAATAAAAAGAAAATGAAATGAAAAACACTAGTAAGGTCAATGCAAGTCAGTTGATGAGCAAGTCATTTTCCTCCCATTCATGTTCATGATGTGTCAAGGGTTGGAAACTAACCAAAGGGACAAGTGCAAGTACCATGTTCTACACCTATTGCAGGAATTTTTTTCATTTAAGCTCATGGAAGAGGAAAATAAAGTATTCAAATCATTATGCATCTCTTCATAAATTTTAGCTATATCATTGATATCATCATCCAAATTAATTACAATAGGAGGATGGATGGTAATTTCTAATGATAGGTGTATTATGAGTTGTGGTTGTTGCATTAGATCATATTGTTGTGATTCGGGAGGTGGATCGTCATGCATTGCTTCTATCATGTGCAAATTTTGATTTTCATTATTTTCTTCATTTTGTAACTAAAAAATAAGGAGATGATGTCGACTCCTATAGTCCCTAAAACCTTGGTTTCTTTTTATTCTATTTTGAAGTTGTATTAGTGTAAGAGAAGGTTGATCCACCAGAAGCTCCTTTTATTCCCTAAGGGGAGGATCAAAAGGAACCATGGGGGGTGGGTCAATCACTTTCTCTTTTACTTTATAAACTTGTTTTATGTGAGGGGGCATGATGGGGTTGGTTTTGTTATCTCTTGGGCATCTGGATGATGAAGGTGAAGTGATTATTATTGGTTGATCTAGAGTTGTTGGTTCAGGTTAAGGTTGAAGCTTTGTCTCATCTAGGATGGGAGTTTTGGAAGTGGATGGGGATATGTTGCAAAGAGACAATTATGCTATGCATTTTCCTTTGAATTTTTTATAGGCAATGAAAAAGAAGTCTTTGCAAGGTGTGATGGGTTCCGTGGGCTCTAGCCAATAGGCTTCTAAGGAGAAATTTTCTTTAGAAGATAGATGGTTAAAACTGCTATGGTGAATAGTGAATATGTCATCATCATGCAAAAAAATTAGACATTTATGTATGACTGAAGTAACAACTTTCATCAAGCGAAGCCATGGATGGCCTTGCTGCAAATGAAAATAATGTGATTGTGGAATGATGGAGAATGTTACATCCACTATCTTAGATCCCATCTGTAATGGAAGGACAACCAATCCTATCGTAGGGAATGCAAAACCATTGTGTGTTTTGATCCATGCTCTCGGGATCTATGAGTATCCCATTTGTGGGCTTATCTTAAATATGACTGGCTATGTAAAGAGGACCATCAGGAAGATTCATAAGAATATCCTTAGCAAAGAAAATAATATCAAGAGATTTCTTATGTTGGCCCTTATGAGGGATAACATCTATCACCCCTACCATATCATGCATAGGATTAATAGAAGTGGTATGTGGAATAGGATCAAGATGTGCAATAGCTTTATGAATAATCATCACATCATTTTTTTGAGTTTCACTAGCTTTGATGAATGACACATTATGTTTGGGCATCAAATTGGTAAAAAAATTCAAATTTTGACTGGGTGGGGCAACAAACATATTTCCTTTAACATTAATATTGGAAATAGATAGATAGCCAGAATCAATGAGGTCTTGCACTATGTATTTAATATTCTTACACCATTCTGTGTCATGTCCATTTTGTCTATGATAATGTAAATAAGCGTTAGGTTGAAAGGTTGGAGGTAAAGGCTTAGTAGGATCCAATTGTTTAACAGTAGGTAAAGTAATCAACTGTTGCTACAATAGTTGGGTCATGGTGTTATGAAGAGTGTCTGGTAAAGGTGTATGCTATCTTTTTGGATCTCCATAAGTAAAGGTATCGCGACTTTAACACCTATTACTTGGTTGTTGATGGGTTGAGGTGGTTGTTGAGGAGGGGGTTGAATTGTAAGAACCCTTTGTTTGGTTTTTGAAATGGTTGTGAATTGTTTGAAGTCCTAGGTTCAAATTTTTTAGTTCAGTTGGTAGTGGACTTGGAATCAAGACTACTAATCAAATTGTGATATTCACAAAGGGTTGTACATATGTGCATGAAAGAAGGAAATTTTATCATGGTCAATTTATCTTGGATGTGACTTTGTAAATTTTCAATGAACATCTTTTTGAGATGTGGAATAGGAACCTTGACATCGATTTGGGCATAGAGTGATTGATAGTGTGAGATGAAATTGGTTACCTTTTCATCTACATTTTGTTTACATCTCATTAGATTAGACAATGTCTTTTTAGGAGTCATGTGCACTTGAAAATGATTTATAAATGCATCAACTAGTTCATTGAATGAACAAATTGAATTGTTTGGTAAGGATGCAAACCACTCCAAGGAAATGTCCTTTAAAGTCCTAGGAAACAATTTGGCCAACAATTTATCATCAAGGAAAAAATCACTACATAAGGCGATGTAAGCATTAACATGACTAGTAGGATTTCCCTTCCCTCCATAATTCTCAAATCTAGGTATCTCAATTCCTCGTGGAATCAGTGTTCTTAATATTTCCAAGGATAATGGGTTGTTATGGACATAATATGTGGGTGACCTTCATTTTGACTATGAATTATGGTGCATATTTGTTGTTGCATGGAGGAGATGGTTTGGAAAATTTGTGTGATGAGAGGGTCAATGTAAGTGGTACGAGGTTGAAGAGAAATTTGTGACAGAGTGTACGTAGTGGTAGGGAAAGTGAATGGAATGCTAATAGATCATATGGTGGAAGAGGATAAAACATTCGATGCCACACAAGAATTAGGAATGCTAGCGGGAATAATTGAGGAAGGAATCACATTGCTAACTTGTTGCATTGTGGTTGTGACTTGGGGAGTGGTATAGGTGGGTATGGATGCTACTATGGAAGGAGGAGTGTTAATTCCACCTTGACTAACCATAGTGTTTGTTGGTTGAGATGAACTAGATATGGAACGAATATGTTTATGGTATATCTCAACAATTTGTTTCATAACGTCTAAGCCTTCATTACATTCAAGTAAGTGATGGATGTTGTCTATAGTAGGAATTGTGGTGGTTGAAATGTTTTCAAGACACATGTGTTTGTTGCAAATGTGCTAAGTCCTTATAAATATTAATGATCTTGTCTTGCAGAATGTGATAGTTTTGTGTGTCAACTTGCATGTTATGGGAAGGAAAGGCATTGCTAAAGGTGGGATCCATGCCTAATACATTATTGTCAACACTAAGAGTAGTATTTCGAGACAACCCAAGGTCCACAATGAGTGGGTTATCTTGGGATGTCATGAGTCGTGAACTTCTTCTCACTAAAGTATTATCAATAGGGAACCAAACACTCATACAATGGCTACTAAAGGCAGGGTGGATGAAAATGAAGTGAAAACTAGAAGCAATAAAATGCTAATAACAAAAATTTTGGAAATTGTAATAGAGAAGTAATAACATAAAACAAAAATGCAGAAAATGCCCAGAAAATGCAGTGCAAAATATGTAACTGGACTATTCGCCCAAGGTGGCGAATGAGTCCAAGGATGAATATTTTTGAGTTTTTTCAAAAAAAATAAAATCAATTTGATGTTTTTCATATTTTATTATGCAAAACTATGATGCGGATGCATAATTTTAGTGATTTTAAATGAGTGGAGATGCAAAAATGAAAACTATATGATCTTTCCACTAATGCAATTTTGAAAACCCTAAGATGCAAAACAATGCAAAACCCTAATGCAATGTTAATGAAAACTAAACCTAGGATGTGAATGCACTTGAAATTAGAATTGAAAATGATCTAAAGTCAAGTTCACCAAAATGTAAACAAAGATTTTGCACCTTAATGCTTTATGGTCCTTCTAGGGTTTTTCACCTAAAAGGATAGAGATTAGGGCAAAAATGCAATGCTAACATTCAAAGATTGATGTGATGTGGGTGTAATGTGCCTAGATGAGATGGAATAAATGCAGAAAATGAACTAAAGCTATTGATTATGCATGCAAAACTAAGAAATATGAAGTGCTTGAAAACACAATGTTGTATGCAAACATGAACTAGAAACATAAACAAATAAGAAAAAAATTGAATGAAATTGAATGAGGTTCAGTTGGAAACTAAAATAATATCTAGGAAGGTTCTGGAATGTTGTAGAATCCACTGTTGAAGCTGAATGGGACTCATTTGCCACAAATGGCGAATTAGTCCTATTTCTGGTAAAATCTGCAAGAATGGGTTTTAAGATGTTGGGAACAAAAAAATTCAAAAAAAACTTTTTCTAGCCTAGCAATGGGACTCATTCACTATAGATTCTGAATCAGTCAACCTGCATATTTCTAAAATGTCAAAGGTCAACTCTATGGGTCATAGTCTACACTTTTCTACTTGTCGGATTATCATATCTGAATCTGCAAAAAATGGGTTGAAAGAGGTCTCCAAGCTTCAATTAGGGTTATGTTGACTATGATGACTTTGCAACACCTTTTTGACACCTTTATCCTTGACAAATCTACCTACAAGACCTGCAAACACAAATGCAAAGAGGGGGGAAAGGGTTAATGGTTAGAGTATAGGGCTTTGCCTTGGGCAAACCCCACTTTGGTAATTAAACCCTTGATAATGAAATGAAATAAGAAGACAATGATAAAAAAATAACATACAAATGTCATAAACTCACCAAACCCTTGGTGTTGAAATCTGAGGATATGCCAATCGCTGCTCCAAGATGCTTGATAATTGCTTGATTGAATGTTATGATGCATGGATGAAATAAGTTTATTGGGGGTTAAAATGAATAGAAAATAATGTATTTATACACACTTATGACCTAATTTCCCAAAAATACATCATAGGCCGACCTTAGGTCTTTAGGAATAAAAACCCGCCAGTAATTTAAGTTTATTTTTATTTTTGTGCCAAGAGGGACTCATTCACCCCTAGTGGTGAATGGGTCCCACTCAAGGTATATGAATGGGTGTCAGAAATTATATTTTCTTAAATAATGTTTGTCGGGTTTACATTCAAAAATACACTTAATTAAGTCCTCTAAGTGCATAAAGGGGCCAAATAAAGCATAAGAAAGGTGTATTTGTTGATGACAAGTCTAGAAAAGCATGAAAGTTAGTTACCAGATGTTACAAAACTTTAAAATAAAACCTGGTAAGTGATAAAAATGGGTATGTAGGTGAATTATAATAAGAAGAGTCTAGAAAAGTGTGAAAATGTCATACAACACTTCACAAGACCTTCACAAGACATCATAAAGTCCTAATGATTCATAAAGATTCAAGACCTAATGTGAATGTGTGGGCCACATTTCAACATTAAGTCAAGGAAAAATCAAGCCAAATAAGCACAAGGAGGGACAAAACAAGAAAAAGTAAAAGGGTTAATTTTTTCGTGTCCACAAAAGTATCCATCACATGACTTACAATCAGTAAAGTCTCATGGATTCCCTCCATTTACTGGTGTGGTAGCTGTACCACCATCTTATTCCTGATGACATGATTCCTTATTTCTTATCGCCTTCAAGATACACATTTTAGTGCAAAAAAAAAAGGCAATTTTGACTCTTGAGGAAATTGTGACCCAATAATCTCTATATAAAAGTTTCCAAGAGATCTATATAAAACATTTGATGAGTCTTTAACTTTCTTGAATACAAGATTCCCCAATTCTAACTTCGATCACATCCCATTCAAGACCTGAGTTGTGGCTACAAAACTATATATGCACGCACATAATCAGGAAACCCCAAACAATGTTAGCATGATAAAAACATTTTCTTTTTCAGTATCATGCAATTGTTCAAACTACTTAGCAAGGTCAGATAATGTTATGACTTTATCCAATAATTACTCAAATGAATCACCACCTTCATCAAGTTGATGGAAGAGTTCCATATCCTTTCACACTATTCCTATGATCTAAGGGACAATAATGGATTGTGGTTGTAGATTTTTATTACCTTTGAAATCAATGTCTACACCTCTAGTAGATTTTATCATTCATAGAAAAAAAAATGTGCACTAAGAAAATCTTGTTTACCATAATTCAAACCAGGTGAAGGTAGTGTTGGAATCAATGAACACTGAGAGGGGGAGGTGAATCAATGTTTTGAAAAATTTAACTCTATTAACCTGATCTTTAAATCACTTATAGCATTGAAGCAAAAGAAAGATGCAAGAACAAAAGAAACTCAACCACAACACCATAACATAAGGATTTTTTTCGTAGAAACCCTATTAGGGGGGAAACCATGGT
Source organism: Sequoia sempervirens (assembly GCA_007258455.2). Taxonomy (NCBI): domain Eukaryota; kingdom Viridiplantae; phylum Streptophyta; class Pinopsida; order Cupressales; family Cupressaceae; genus Sequoia; species Sequoia sempervirens. Next base: position 502,683,405 of record VDFB02270651.1, read on the forward strand.
GGAGGTCAATCCACAATATGAGTATACTCAATATAAGTTTTACAAATGGGGAATGCACATGCATTTAGGCACACTTCCTAGAGCTCACTACTCAAATAAAAGGGAAGACTCACTGTCTTACAAAAAAAATTGGATTACATCCAGAGGATTTGAACTAAGAAAATAGCATTTGCTAATGCTTGATTATAGTTTTGATTAAGCACATTTGCAATATTCTTCACACTCTGTTTGATTCTACTCTTCTTCTCTTGAAACTCTATCTGCTTTAATTCAGATCACCAATCTTCTTTCTACTCAAATCAAACTACACACAATTGATCAATAATTCTTTTGAATTTTGCAACACATCACATCACTCATCAAAATTATATAAACAATCACTTATATATATCTACAAAAAGAGATTACATCAATTACATGTCGTCTTCAACAAAATATAAAAAATGTACAAACTATTGGCCCAATCCATAAAGAATTTTTAATGTGAATCAACTAATGTTAGCCACAACATAGTGAGAACCCAAAACAAAATCCTCAAACATGAAAAATACCTTAAAAAAAAATTCCTCAAACATCTACAACACCCTACATTCATCAAGTCATCCTTTTTACACTATTAAATTTAAAAACATCAAACCGGATCTTCTAACTTCCACACCAATCAATACAAGGCTCTATGATTCAAGGATAACATAGTTCATACATTGAAAAAAAATCTCTAAGATCCATAATACAAAATGATAACAAAAAATTACATATGAATTGATATACACAATTCTGTCAGATGCTATGTTCTAGCTTTGATAGTTAATCACAAGACTTCATTTTGACTTCTAGTACGAGCAAATACTGAAGTATGGATAGGATAACTAACTAGGTTTTCCATCAATTACAACACCAGATGACTTGTGTAGTGTCTCTTGTGAACAATCTCCCCCTTTGGCATTGATTGCAACACTTAGGGAAAAATGACTAAGTGTCGGAATCAGTACCAAAATGAATACACTGCCAACCTTCAAAACTTCAAAACACAACTCCCCCTGAGATGAATAAGGAATTTTTCACTGTCCCACACTCCCCCTTTGACATCAATGGCAAAGGTGGGAGTCCACATACCAAAAATCAAACAAAATTGGTATGAACAAACTACATATGTACAAACATGCTTCTCTAAATTACATGAACTAGAATATATCTACAAAATTGTTCTTCAATAGACTCAAACTAGTGTAACAACTCTTTTTGAGACTCTCCAAAATAGTCATGTGACCATAGAACAAGTAGGATTACATCTTTGTTGACTCAAGATTTTTTAGATCACTAACATGCATAGCATCATGTGCTTCCTTCAATGCACTAAGCATTGTCTCCATCTTAGGACCAATCAATCCTCTGAGTTCACATACCCTTTCAACAATTCTACCTTATTCATGCTTCAAGATTTTAATCTTTTCAAGAAGAGATATGACTTGACCTTCTTGCTTACTCACAAAAATGGTTAGAGGATCAAATGCTTGAGAAATAACTGCTAACTGTTTCTCATAATCCTTCATTTTCTTTTCAGTGTCCTCAGTGAATTTACAAAAGGATAAGCATGACTTGTAAACATTTCCACCTTCAGATAAAGCACCTTGAATGTTCTTTACAGAGGTAGCTAACAAATATTTATCATTAGCAATCATACACTGCAATCTACCGAACCTGTTTGCATCAAATTCTTTTTGAACCTTATCCTCAGCTAACTTTTCAAGAGACTCAAAGTTAGTACTTACAGAGTTCACAAGTTTCTTTAGCTAACTGGATGGAGAATTGGATGATTCCTTGACATATGTAGGAATGATCTTCTCCAAGATACCAGATGCAAGACTTAATAGCTTGTTGTTTTCAATGTGAGATATCAGTATCTCCTCCCTTGCCTTGGCCTAAGAAAATGGTGCTACCTTCAGCTTCTCAATGGGAGATAGAGTGTCCAAGATTATAGGACCTTTAACCAATTCAAGGTCAAACTCCTTCACTTCCTTTACAATGTCTCTTTCTTCCACAGGAATCTCCTTTGCCTTATCCTTCTTTTCTTCAATCACTAATTCTTGCTTAGCTTCAACAATCTCAATTTCATCAACTGACACATCTTTAGGAGCTTCAATCTCCATAGGAATTTCAGTGTCTTGCATATCAAGTGGAATTTGAGTGTCCTCAATTTTATCTTCTTTCACCTCTTCAATTTCCAGACCAGGTGGAGCATTTTCATCATGATATTCTTCAGAAACAACATTGTATTTGTTCTTCAACAGAACTGCCTTAAGAATTTTCTTAGTGTCCTTTGCAACTTCTTCAATTTTTCTGATCATAAGCTTATTCACCCTTGTTTTTCTCTTAAAATCCCTTTTTTCTTCATTGAGGATCTTCTTCATCTCTTCTTTAGACATTACCAGACATAGATTAGCAAGTATGCATTCTCATCTGCTCTTCTTTAGTTCTTGCATTTAATCTCCTCATTTCCAAGACTTCATAAAGCTCTTTAGGCAACTATGAAATTATTTCTATGAGAGTCATATTGAAATTATTCAAGTAATTTATTGTGGCTTCTTCAAGAATTCTCTAACCAACACTATCAAAGGTGTCATACCATTCACAAATTGGTCTGAGATTACCATCCTTAATCAGAGCTTTTTCCACTTCTTCTACAGACATACCAAATCTATCAATTTTCATATTTTTCTTTACTTTCTCTTCACCAGAGGGCTTGTCCTTAGTGAGTTTTTTTTCCTTTATGCCCTTAAGCTTGATTTATTTTACCTCTTCATCAAATTCAGTTTCTTCATCCTCTTCAACTACAACATAGACTTTTGTGCTCTTATCCTTCTTCCTCTTACCTTCTCTCCTGAATGTATGGAATTGAACTTTCACAAAGCTTGATTTCTTTGCAGGAAAGGATGAGAGAGAAAAGATCCTTTTAGATCTAGTTCAGATGGTAGAGGATGCTTCTGAACTAGCAGACTTAGTTCTAGCAGATTCTCCTTCTTCAACTTGTTCTCTTTTCCTCCCAACTTCCCTCACAGCTTTAGCTGATATACCCATGTTTTTTGCAAAAGCTTCAACTTCCTTTCTTACCTTCCATACTATCATAAGCTTCTTCAATTGTTCATCCACTTGCATATCCTTCTCTTCAAAGGTATCAAACCTTTCTTTTGTTGAATCTCGAGGTTTACTCAACAAGTGTTGAGCATATAACTCCAAACAAAATTCCTCAACCTCATAACCCATAGGCATTATCCAAACTATTTTAGGTTCAACGGCTTCCATTGAGCACTCATCAATATCAACCATGAAGCAAATAGCATCCTTGTATTTTTCAACAATAGATGTATGAATCATTTCCCTGGCTTGTATTTCACTCTGAAAACTTTTGAAGTAACCCCAAATAGCAGTTTTCCTTACTTTGCTAACACTAATTCCATATAATATGTCTCTAATTTGAATAGCTACTGGTCTATCACCTTGCCATTGCACTCTCTCCCATAAATTCATTCATGAAGTAGAAAAATAGACATAATAACATAACGCCATACTTGAAAGAATTATTTTTATCCTTCTTGATTTTTCCAATATTTTCAATTAGCTAGCCCCAAAGTAACTCACATAGGTCATATTCTACATTTTCCTTGACCATCTGATAGGCTGCATAGATTGTAGTACCAGATACAGAGTTATCCCAGCTGGAGTGATAGATCTTATACCCAATAACCATAGAAGAAAATCTAACATCCACTTCAATGATTTCATTTATTTTCATGGCCCTCTTATTGAAAAATGATCTGTATTGAAAAATGATCCGGTTGCCTTAGTAACTATTTGGTTCCTTAAAAATTTTAATGTCAGCAACCCATCAGATGAATTCAAACCAATAAAAATCAGTATAACTTCCTTTATGATCTTTAAAGGCTGACTTAACCAAATGAACTCGGCATGCACTCTACTGAATATGTACCAAACACATTCATTTTCTTCAAACACGGGAAACTTCACAATTTGAGTGAACTTATTCTCCTCCAAAGTTTTAAATTTAGGTTTTACACATAAATCTTCTCCCACAATGTGATTTGTACACAAATTTAACAACTAGGAGCTTCCTAATTCTTCAATATTCGCATGAATGTATGCCCTAATATCTTCAATATGCAAAATTCCATACGAAACAGAAGAAAATGCACCTAATGGTTCTGTCTTGATGAATTTGAATGGGTGTCATTCGAATTTCAAAAGGGTTCTATCCTTAATATCCACAACCAATGGAGTAGCCATTTCTAGAAATTTCAAGTTCACAAATTTACAAATAAATACCTTTCATCAGTTTAGGGTTTGATCATCGAATCACCTTCAGACTTGAATCTTCACAAATTTTTTCTTCAAAGCTCTCCAAACTTCTTCTTCTTCTTGAAATGCAATGTGACAAATGAGGAACAAAAATAGCCTTTTATCATTTGCACACCTAATGTTTGGTCACAATAAATGCTTTTTCCTTAGGTCTTCTGCATACCCTGTTTTCATAGACTGTGAAAGAAAGTTCATCTCCAGATCTTCAACTTTGCATAAATATCTTCCACAAGAGATCCCAAAACATTTGTAGATCATTAATGCAACTATTGCAGTTTGCCACATTTCGGTACCAACTACCAACATGGGGTTAAATATTTTCTTAAGAACTCCCCCTAGGCTAGAGGCCATAAACTAATCCCTAGAGGAATTTCCAGAACTAGCTTTTGGTGCTGACTCATTTCTTGTAACAAAAGTACTCTTCTTCACCCATGTCTTCTTCATTTGCTTCCTAATCTCATCCACAGTAACTTTTAATTTTCCCTTATCATTCTTTTGCACATTTTCCGCTTTGTTTATTGGACCCTTCCTACTTCTACAAAATCTAGCAATGTGAATGGATTTGTTGTAATTATGGCACACAACATTTCTTTGTCCAGACCAGTTGTTCCATTGATTTTATCTTTATCTGCACTGGTTAGCAATATGGTTAAATCTATTGCACGCATAACATCTAACATCTCTATTGAAAAAGTTGTTTGACATATTTCTGCATTTAATTGACTTATGACCATACTTATTGCAATTGAAACACTGATCGAAGAATTATGGACCACTTGAATTCATTCTACTTCTACATTGAGCAACCATATGACCGAATTTATTGCAAAAAAAATAATATCCATTGAACTTTTGAGCATTAGGTTGTCTTACTGGATACTTTCCAACTTTGTTCATCTGATTTCCTTTCCTGAATTTCCTTTGACCAGATCTGAAGCTTTCTCCTTTCTCCTATCCAAGACCTCACGTGTCACTTCTAGTCCTCTGACTTTGAATCAGTTCATCAAGCTTAGTTGAGCTAACCTTGAACTTCTCCTTGTAGTCATTTGCAGTAGCAAGTTCATCTCTGAGAGTAAGAATCTGCGTTTCAAGTTCCTCTTCATTCTTTCTTGATTGTTCCAATTCAAGCTCCAACTAATTAAATCCATCAGTAATTCAGTTGCATTCTTTAGATTTTTCTTTCAAGGATTCAGCAAGATTCTCCTTATTCTTATTTTTGTCTTCAATCTCCTTGGTCATCCTCATCACAATAGATTCCATCTCATGCTTTAGGAAAACATTATCTCTGGTAATATTTTCACATTCTTCTATCTTTTCCTTCAAGGATTGACTCAGGTGTTCATATTCCTTTCTCTTACTTTCATTATGCTTAAGCTGATCACAGATTTCCTTTCTCTTTTCCCTAGACTCATTGATTTTATCTTTAAATGATTCAATGAATTTCTTAGCATTCATGAGGTTTTCCTGCAATTCCTAGACTTCAAATTTGGACTGATCAATATCATCTAGTGCCACCAAAAGTTGTTGAAGATTTCCATAATCCATTGAATCACCTTCCCAAATCTTTCCCGAGATTTTAAACTTCTTCTGAGGAACTGGGCTCTGATAACAATTGTTGGAATAAAGGAACACTGAGAGGGGGGGAAGTGAATCAATGTTCTACAAAATTTAACTTTATTAACCTTATCTTTAAGCCACTTATAGCATTGAAGCAAAAGAAAGATGCAAGAACACAAGAAAATCAACACAACACCATAACACAAGGATTTTTTACGTGGAAACCCTGTTAGGGGAAAAACCACGGTGGAGGTCAATCCATAATATGATTATACTCAATATAAGTGTTTAAAAATTGGGAATGCACATGCATTCATGCACACTACCTAGAACTCACTACTCAAATAAAAGAGAAGACTCACTATCCTACGAAAACATTTTGATGACATCCACAAAGGATTTGAACTAAGAAAATAGCATCTGCTAATGCCTGATTATAGTTTCAGTTAAGAAAATTTGTAACATTCTTCACACTCTATCCACTTTAATTCGGATCACCAATCTTCTTTCCGCTCATATCAAACTACACAAAATTGATCAATAATTCTTCTAACTTTCGCATTACATCGCATCACCCATCAAAATGATATAAAAAATCACTTATATATATCTACAACAAGAGATTACATCAATTACATGTCCACTTCAACAAAATATAAAACATATACAAATTGTCGGCCCAATCTGTAAATAATTTTTAATATGAATCAACCAATGTCAGCCACAACACAGTGAGGACCCAAAAAAAAATCCTTGAACATGAAAATAAATTAAACAATTTCGCCTCAAACATCTGCAACATGCTACATTCCTCAAGTCAGCCTTTTTACATTGTTAAACTGAAAAAACATCAAACCATCAAACCAGATCTTCTAACTTACACACCAATCAATACAAGACTTTATGATTCAAGGATAACATAGTCCATACATTGAAAAAACTTCCCTGAGATCCACAACACAAAATAATAACAGAAAATTACATATGAATCGATATAAAAAAATTTGTTGGATGCTCTGTTCTAGCTTTGATAGTTAATCACAAGACTTCATTCTAACTTCTGGTAAAAGTAAATATTGAAGTTCAGATAGGATAACTGACTAGGGTTTCCATCAATGACAACACCAGATGACTTGTGCAATGCCTCTTTCCAACAGGTAGTCACCTTATTTTTTCATAGTTAAATCAAATGCAAAGAAGGATGATAGAAATTACATGAGAGTTTGTTGCATGATTCAATTCATTTGTTGGAAGGAATTGTAGTTTTAACACCTTCTGTAAAATGCTCCCATATCTCTCAGATTTGTAATCATTGCATTTTTAAGATCACATTTCATTTTCAAGATTGCTTTCACTAGAAAACACTATATGCTATGTTTCTAATTTTTCCACTACAATATTTATCAAGCCTTCAAGCCTTCTCATGATTTAGATGGTTGACAAATTCCTCAAAATGTGTCACATGTCGGGTCCCCTTGTGGGCCCGACTAGAAAAATAATAATTTTGAAACAAGTTTCAACTAGAATTGAACTGTGGATGCTTCTATATGTATTTGGTATGAAAATTTGAAGTGGGTTTTCATCAGAATTTGATTTTTAGCATATTTTCATTGTAGTCAAAACAAGACCAGTGGCCTCTGGAATTGTCTTGGGAAACTAGTCAAACGACCTCCTAGAGCCATGAAAATTCATCAACATGGAGACATTTGAACCAAGAATGCAATGCAATAAAAATATCAGAAAAAAAAGTCACAAGGTGCAAGATATTCAACATCAAAGTTGCTTAGTCAAATTTTTATGCAACTGTACCTATTTAAAACCAATTAAAGCTCACCAAGTCGCCACTTTGAAAAAATATCAAATCATCTTTTGAGGAACTGCCACTAAACAAACTAGGTCATTTGGGTACACTGAGTATGTGTGCAAGAGTTATTTCCTTCAATCATCATTCTACATGAGATATTAGAGGTCAAATTTGACCACCTTGAAAAGTTCTGAAAATGCAGGTATGAAAACAGAGCAAACTGCATTTGCTTTTGATCTCAAAAAATTAGCAATTCAGATCATGAGGCTTTGAAACTAGACTAGGGAGCATATGAATGTGGGTAGAATGGAGAGAAACAATCCATTTTTCTTTAAAATCATCTAGCTATGAAATATCAGCTTGAATAGGAGGCCACTTGATAGGACATAGAGTTTGCAAACAACATATCAGTGCCAAAACCCTCTAGCTTCAGTTTTCAAAACACTATCAAAACTCATCATGGGAAGCTGAAAAATGACATGCATATTCACATATGTCAAATGAGTATGTCTACCAAGGGGTTTGGCATGAAAATCATCTGGCTCTGAATTATGACCCTCCAAGTTAGGTCATTTGGGAAAAATTTGAGGGGCACTTTTGAGTGTGTAGAGGCAAAATTTTCAATATGGGAATTTAAAATTTGTAAAATTTGAAGGTTCAATCACCTCAACCATTTTTCCAACATGATGTGGATCAGATCTAGGTTGTTTTTCTGAAAAAAACATGCTCACTTTGAGGCAACAAAACTCTAGGTCATCCGCTAGGTGAGTAATCCAAAGAGGTGAGACACATACACACATGGCTGATATGTACTCACACACATGCGTGAGTGGCTATGGTAAATTCATGCCTTAGATCGGCCTCCCATCAAACCATACCAAAGATATACCTCCTAATAACTTTGATAAGGTTCCACACAACAATGAACTTTGAGCTTCATGAGGAAAGCAAAGCTTTGTATGCTTGATACTCATGAATAGAGAAGATGGCTCCATATGCATGCGAAGTGTGTTATGCAAGGTGACCATATAATAGATTTTTTAAATGCCAAATAGTGTAAGGAATGTTTAAAGGGATTTTTCTTAGTTCATGTAAAGTCTCTCCTTAGGTTTAACATCGTGCCTAATGTCTCTAAGAGAGGACAATTCAAAAAAATATCTCTCTCTCGAAGGAAATCAAACCCAATGACACCACCAAGAAAAGGATGTTTGACCAAAATGATCTACTGAAAGGGGGGTGAATCAATAGATCTTAAATATTCTAGTTCTTCAACACTTTTTCAAATTAAACCTTAACTTCAAATGTGTAGATTGAAATACTAACATATATAATAGCCACAACCACAAGAGAGATCAACACATAACACAGTATGTATGTGGAAAACCCAAGATGGGAAAAACCACAGTGAGAAATGCTTCTAGGATCTACTATCCTAATCCCACCTCACAAGCTTCAAAGTTCAGTTACAATGATTAGGGATGCAACCCAAGGAATCAACAACTCCCTATTTAGAAGCTACAACTTCAAGGATGCTACTACACCCTATTTTGAGCTACAACTCAGTGCAAAATGGAGGCTACAACCTCATACAAAGTTTTCAAATATACTATGCATAAAATGGTTCTACAAAACCTAAGATGCATCAATACAACATATTAGCTCTTTCTCTCTCTCAGTTCTCCCTTACTCCACTATAACCAGCTACATGAATTTTTAGATTTTTCTTTTTGTTACAGTTTGGTTTCCTCTGCATTCAGACACTCTCCATTCTCCATATCTCGATAATTCCCTTCATTCAATTCATATACATTGGAATCACTGTTAGGTTTTTTCACCTACTTCCATAATTGTTAGAGCATCGTGCCCAACACGTACTATCCAGCTCATCAAAAATCACCATACCTTTGCATCAAGTCACACAAAAATTTATTTTGTAATACATAATTTGCTAAGAATAACATTTTGTCACACCCTAGAATCTTATAATCATTTAATGCATTCTTGCAATCATTTGATTTGATTCAATCTTTAATTTTTTTGCAAATTGTGCCACTACTTAACAGATCAAATCTTCATTTACATGGTCATTGAGATAGTTGGACAAATTAATTCTTTCTCCTATGTCGGTTTTCAGACCAAACCCTCGTTTACACTTGACATAGTTGTTTTAGATCTCTCCATTTGAAATCTGGTCGTCGATCAATACCTTTGCCCCTTGATCCTATGATCAACATTCACTGTTGTGTCTTTAAACCCTACCCGTTCGATAATCGATCTCTTAAACCATTGTTGTCAATCTATCATATCATCCAGTCATTGGGAATTTATTCAGACTCCCAGCGATGCAAATAGGTCACACCGATATGCTTTCCATGTTATCTAATCAGGCCCACAACCTACACATCATCGCCATGTCATTCACAACTTGGATGTGAAATGATAGATTAAGAAATCATTCATTCCCATTTGTTAACCATCGTAACACTTGGGTCCCACAGTCGGCATCATACTCCTATCCCATTTCTCAACTAGTCCCCACCATCCATGCAACATCCATGTCACTGTCATACAACTGACGTCACCATCCATTCTAATAAGGTCCCACCAAGACACGCGTCCACCGCTTGTGCAATTCCAGAGCATCAAAAGGGAATCTACAATATTCTCAACAAGTCTCCTGGAAAATACTTAAATATTAACTCCTTTTGAAATGACTAAGTCACTTTGATGAAAATAGAAACACCTAATGCATCATTCCAATGTGGAGTCCACATGTTGTCGTCACATGTCCATGTCATCACCATGTCATAGCTCAAACCCATCATGCCACGTGTTTGCATCATCATTAAGGCTGGGTCCCACATGGAGTGCTTCCTTACTCGTTATCACTCCATCACTTAGTCGCTAAGTTGGGAAGTTTCAAAACTTGAGAACCATGTGAAAAGGTTAGTAAAAATTAGAACCACACAATACCATTCACTTTCGCCAACAACAAGGATATCGCTAAGTCAAAAGGTTTCCAACTTGAGAACCCTACTACATAGATTAGAAAATATTTGAACTCCATGAATCCATTCATTTTTTTCATCCTTATCACTCCATTAGCTAACTTGCCAAGTCGAGAGGTTACGAAACTTGAGAACCCCATGACATAGGTTAGGAAAACTTGGAAGTCCATGACTCCTTACAACTTTGGCCTTAGATTGAGAGCATGAACCAATGAATGAGGACATTTTCATTGACATCATGACCTGCCCAATACTTGTTAGAAAAGGTCTTGAGAAACCCAATCAATATGCCAACAATCTCCCTTACATGATTTTCACTTTTGACATCAATGACAACAATAGTCCAACAATTTCCTTTGGCATTGATGGCAAAACTCTAACTGTTCAATCAGGCACCATTGAAACTCAACGCCAATTTGATTAACACATTGTAACATTGCAACTCCCCCTATGACATACATCTCATCTCATCTATTTAGCAACACATTTCTCCCCCTTTGACATTAATGGAAAAGGGTACACTCCTCCTGAAGAAAGGCTTCAATTTTGAATGCTACAACCTTCAAGTCATTAGAAATGCTCCAATTTTGAATTCTGCAATTTTCATAACTTGATCACATTAGTCTTAACCAAGGTTGAATAACTGATCAATGAAGCTCCCCCTGGATACATGCCCTATCACTAGAGATAAGTGATATGAAGTAGGAGAAACTACTCCCAGCTTATGCCTTATGTATTCAAACTACTCTATAGGAAGGGTTTTTGTAAATATATTAGCCACTTGTTCCTTGGTGGGAATAAATACTCCATGTTGACTTCTTTATCTGCAACTTTATCTCTGATGAAGTGATACTTGATTGATATATTCTTTGTTCTCGAGTGCATTATTGGATTCTTTGAGATATTAATGGCACTTGAATTGTCACAAAGAATCGAAATAGGCTAATTGTACTCTACCTTGATGTCCTTTAAATTTTCCTTCATCCATAAGACTTGAGTGCAACAAGCAGTTGCTACAACATATTCTACTTCTACAGTAGAAAGAGTAATAGACTGTTTCTTTTTTCTCATCTAGGAAACCAATTTGTTCTCCATGAAGAACATGCCTCCACTGGTACTCTTTCTATCATCCACACTACCTACCCAGTCTACATATGTATATGTTGTTAATGTGAAATCTTTGCATTTGGAATACCATAAACCATAGTCAATAGTACTTTTGATATATCTAAAGGTTCTCTTTACTGCATTGATGTGTGATTCTTTTGGTTCTGCCTAAAACTGAGCTACCATACAAACTGCTTGCATTATATTAGGCCTTGATGTAGTTAGATATAGTAGACTTCAAATCATTGATCTATACAAAGTTTGATTTGCATCAGGTGACTTATCTGATTTACTCAACTTGCAGCCAGTAATCATAGGAGTACTGACTGGTTCACAATCCTCCATGCCAAACTTTTTAAGCATTTCTTTTGTATACTTGGTTCGTGATATAAAAATACCTTTATCAATTTGTGTAATTTGCAAACCAAGAAAATATTTGAGCTATCCTAACATGGACATTTCAAACTCATCTTACATGTTTGTGCCAAATATTTTGAACATTACATCACTGCTACCACCAAATATAATATTATCTACATAAACTACAACAATGATCATTTGCTTACCCTCAGATTTGAGATATAGATTGCTATCAGCACAACCTTTCTTGAATCCTTGTTGTTGTAGATATTGATCTAATCTTGAATATCGAGCCCTTGGTGCTTGCTTCAAACCATACAATGCTTTCCTCAATTTGAAGACATAATCATCATCCTTTGATATCTAAAAATCTTCTAGATGCTCAATATATACTTCCTCTTCAAGGTTTCCATTTAAAAATGCAGATTTGACATCCATTTGATATACCTTAAAACCTTTATACACAGAAAATGCAAGAAAAATTCTAATAGCTTCTAATCATGCAACTCGAACAAACATTTCTTAAAAATCAATTCCTTCTTCTTGTGCATATCCTTTGCACACTAATCTTTCTTTTTTTTCTGACCATAACTCCATCTTCATTTAGCTTGATTCTGAATACCCATTTTGTACCAATTATATTCTTTCTTGATGGTCTAGGAACCAATTCCCAATTTTTTTTCTTCTCAATTTGATTGAGTTCCTCTTCCATTTCTCTTAACCAACTTTCATCCTTACTATCTTCATCAAAACTTGTTGGTTCAATATAAGACAAGAGAGAAAATTTTACTTGTTCCTTGTCCTTTGCAACTCTCCTTCTAGTTTTCACTCCTACATTCTTGTTGCCGATTATATGATCTACATGATTATCTTTTTGCACATATTTTGCAGGAGAATGTTCAACCTCTTTCTCATTCTCTTCTTCTTGTTCCTTTTCTTCAACTCGTGCACCTATGTCATCTTCATCTAACTCATTTTCAAGATTGTTTCTGCTAGGTTGGCCTTGATTTGTACTTTCATCAACCCTAACATGTACACTCTCTACAATTCTATGCAATCTCTTATATTGTAACACTTATAAGCTTTTCCTTCGTTGGAATACCCCAAGAATATCCCCTCATCACATCTTGACTCAAAACTTCCTAAGTTATCATCTTCTCTTTTAGTATAGCACTTATTGACAAATACCTTGAAATGCTTGACTGATGCAGGCCTACCAAACCATAATTCATGTGTTCTACCACTGTTAGATCTTATAAGTCAGTATGTGCAGGATCATGATGGGGCCAAAAAGTGGCAATATGATGGGTATGTGGCTAATGACTTTGTTTTTACCCAAAATTGATGAAACAAAAAAGGTTTTTAAAGGAGATTCTGAGCTTTTCACCAATATAAATCATGATTTACTTTGAATTTAATAAGTAATTATTATTCATTTTCTATTTGAATTACAACTAAAGTCCTAATTGATAGGTTAACTGAAAAACGTCTATATCTTTCAAACGATGTCACAATTTTTTAATACAAAACATGTGTCACATTCTATGCTTCACATACTATAGGATAAAAAAAATAAAATTTGAATTTCATGAATTTTTGACCAAGTTAAGGTGGTTAGACATACAAGTTTTTATACTTTTTAAAAGTTGTAATAAAAAATTCATAATTAATTATTTACTTGGAAAAAATTACAAAAAAGTGCATCACATCAAGACATGAGTCCTCTTCTTATATCTAAAATCTCATAAAAAAATATATTATTATTTTATTGTCGTAGGGTGGTCAACACCTACTTCTTATTTTTTCCCTAAAATTTAAGTACTACTACACTGAAATTTCAAATTTTCACCAAATAGATTTTTTTTTTTAAACAAGCCTAGTAGTTTAGAAACTACACTCAATTTGCTACAGATTCTATTCTTACATATTTTTGAAATAATATAGATAACTTATTCATATTTTTATGTCAAGTTGCCTAACTCTGATTTTTCTCAATTTTTTGCCACTTAAGAGCCTATTTTCTCCATGATGATCCTACACATACCCAAGTGCAATGTTCTAAATGTATACAATAGTTTGTACTATTTCTTTCCAAAATGTATTTGCTAAGTTTTCCTCATTCAACATAGCCCTAGCCATCTCCTTCACAATTCTATTTCTTCTCTCTACCACACCATTTTGTTGTGGTGTTCTTGGGGTTGAATACTAGCACTTAACTCCATGATCATCACAATATTCCATGAATTCTCCACCTATGTCTGACTTGAGGCATTTGATTCTTCTCCCAGTCATATTTTCTACCAACTTCTTATAAATTTTAAATGCTTTAAAAGCCTCAGCCTTCTCCCTAAAAAATGTGACATATTCCATTCTGGTATAGTCATCAATCAACAACATAAAATGCCATTCTCCTTTAAATGCTCTTGTCCTCATTGGAACACATAGATCAATATGGATTATTTCAAAAGATTTCTTAGTATAATAATCCTTTGTGGGAAATTTAGGCTTTGTTTTCTTTCCTTTCTAACAACCTTGATCGATGATGTTATCAGGGTTTGCAATCTTAGGAATATTTCTAACCACACCTTTTGAACTAATTTTCACCATGTTGTCAAAATTTACATGTCCTAGTCTTCTATGCCATAGAAAACTTTCATCTGCTTGACTAATTAGGTATGTTTGGCCTTCCACTTCACATAGATTGTATAGATTACTATTAGTCCTTCTCCCTTGAGCAATTGTTTTACCATTCAATCTTATCTTGCAGCCTTCAGAATCAAATACAACTTTGTATCCATTATCACACATCTGGTTGATGCTAAGGATATTGTGTTTTAGACCTTCCACATAGAGCACACCTTTAGTTTTTTTCTTTCCATCTATGCTCAGAATTCCTTTACCACGGGTCATGATAGTAGTATTATCACCTAGACTTACTGAACCTTCTTTTTTCATTTCAACTTGATGAATTTATTTTTATCTCTAGTCATGTGCCTAGATTAGCCTCTATCAACAATCCATAGATCTTGTTCCTTTGCATTTAAAGACATTTGGGAAATCATAGACTGAGTGATGCAAGAGCCCTGCTCTTTCTCCTTCCATATCTTCTTGGGATTCTTCTCTATTTTCTTTTCTTCTATCTTAGAAGTCTTATTTCCTTTCTCTTTATTAGTAGGTGAGGATTTCTTCTTCTCATATTTCACACTTGGTCCTATAAATCTTGCTCTACAGTTTCTAGCTATATGACCAAATTTGTTGCAACTATAACAAATTATATCCATATCAACCAAGGGAGTAAATGGATTCTCGCTTGGAAACTTTGTATTCTTCATTGGAATTATTCTACATTCTCTAGCCCTATGACCAAAATTGTTACAGGCATAGCAATACCCAATGAAATATGATGAGTAACTAGTCATGTGGTTTCCTTTAGCTAGATGAGGGTATGTGCAGGATCATGATGGGCCAAAAAGTGGCAATATGATCGGTTTGTGGCTAACGACTATTTTTTTACCCAAAATTGATGAAACAAAAAGGGTTTTTAAAGGAGATTCTCAACTTTCCACCAATATAAATTATTCTTTACTTTGAATTTAATAATTAATTATTATTCATTTTCTATTCAAATTATGACTAAAGTCCTGATCAATAGGTTGATTGAAAAATGTCTATATCTTTCAAACGGTATCACATTTTTTGAATCCAAAACATGCATCACATTCTATGCTTCGTATACTATAGGATTAAAAAAAGAAAAAATAAATTTCATGAAGTTTTGACCAAGTTAAGGAGGTTAGACATAAGAGTTTTTATATTTTTTAAAAAGTTGTAATAAAAATTCATAATTAATTATTTATTTGGAAAAAATTACAAAAAAATATGCATCACATTGGGGCATGAGTCCTCTACTTATATCTAAAATATTATAAAATAATATTATCATTTTATTGTGGTTAGAGTGGTCAATGACACCTACTTCTTATTTTTCCCCAAATTTAAGTACCACTTGCATTGAAATTTCAAATTTTCACCTAATAGATTTTGT
This sequence comes from Sequoia sempervirens, assembly GCA_007258455.2. NCBI lineage: Eukaryota > Viridiplantae > Streptophyta > Pinopsida > Cupressales > Cupressaceae > Sequoia > Sequoia sempervirens. The sequence goes on from VDFB02270651.1 coordinate 502,699,660, forward strand.
TTTTTTTTTAAACATACCTAGTAGTTTAGAAACTACATTCAATTTATTACAAATTTTATTGTTACACATTTTTGAAATAATATAGATAACTTATTCAAAATCTTACGCCAAGTTGGCTAACTCTGATTTTTCTGAATTTTTTGCCACTTAAGGGCTTGTTTTATCCATGATGATCCTACACATACCCATGAGGTGATATTATTTGTCTAGGCCTCCTTGGATAGTGTACTCTTGTGAATCCATCATTGTCTGCTCTTTTTGCATTTTTCATCTTCTTTTGTTGATCAAGAACTATCTAGTTGTCCTTGACTTCGACCGGTTTCTTTTCTTTATCATATTTTTGTTCATCTTTGTCTTTCTTGACAACCTTAAATGGAGACTCTCTCTTGGATGATTCAACACTTGGGATTCTCATCTCATATGCAGTAATTATGTCATGCACCTCATGAAGAGTAAGTTTATCAAATTTTCTTCCCTCTTCAATAGCAGAAATATTGGCATCATATTAGTTGTCATGGACCTAAGAACTTTCAACACAACATCTTATTTTTTCATATCTACACCATATCCTTTAATGGCATTTACCATTGATGTTGATGTTTCATCGTGCTGCCACAATAGTGGTTTACACTTTCTAGGAGATCCTAATTTTTGTTGAAATCACATATTTTTAGAAAATATAATGATTTAAGCCTTGAAAAGTTCCATTTAAAGGATTCCAATTGAAGAGGGTTTGATCAAACCACCTTAAACCAAGCCCCCTTGGGTAGAACCCTGCTAGTTTTAAACCATACCTATAATGGAGTCTCCTTTACACCTATCAAAATGATGATAAAAAACCACTTTTGATTTACCTTTTGGGGGATCAAATGAATTCATTTAAAATATATTTTTTGTAAGCATGTATTCATTTTTATAAGCTTCCAAAAAATTATAATTTAAATTTAATTTAATTTGATTATTATATATATTTTTTATTTCTTGTGAATGTAGGTTTTTCATCAAAAATCAAGCTCTCTATTCTGCACATGTGGAAAAATAGAAGATTATAAAAAAAAATTGAAAAATACTAGTGCACCAGATATTGATGTCCTTGATCCAACAAAAAAAATAAAATTGAATTTTGATACATACAAAAAAAGTTATGGGTTATACGGTTGTGCTATGTCTAAATTGTAATTGGTTTGAATTCAAAACTTGATTAAAGAAAAAATATTCAATAAAAAACTTTCTAACCCAGTAAAAGCACTAGATATCGAAGTTACAAATCTAAATTCAAAAGAATTAGAATTTTATCCTTCATGGAAAAAAAATTGTGTTATACGGTGAGCATCACTTTTTAAAAATGTTGTTTTTTGAAAAAAAATAGTTTTCAAGGGAGATGGAAAAAGAAGTGCAATCTGATTCCAAAAAAATTGAAAAAAATATATTAAGAATCTACAAATAAAATGTCACAAAACTCTAGTTTGCATCATCTTCAAATTTCTCATGGTTTAACCGCTATAGGTTTCCCGAAAGTGAATATTTAGTTAGAAAAATTAGTTTAGTGTCCAGTTTGCCCAAACATTGTAAACCGCTATTGTGGGATCATTGCACATCATCAAATCTCTAAAGATAGTATGAAATCTTCTCTTCTTTGGTCATTATCAAGCCTTCAATTTTTTCTCTCAACACTTTTAACTTTGCCAACTTCACTTTGGTGTCACCTTCATAGATTTTCTTAAGTTTTCCCTAGACATCATAAGTAGTTTTACAATGCATAACTTTGCTATGCACAAAGTCAAACAAATTGTTCATAATAATAAACCAAGATTTAATATTGTCCTTATGAATCTTCTTTGTTGCAGGATCAATAGGAATAGGAGTAGGAATAGTATATTTGGTCTCAACACATGCCCAGACTTCAGTTCCAACAGACACTAAGTATCTTCCCATTAATGAGCTCCATTTAGCATAGTTTGTTCCATCAAACCTAGGTGGCTTGTTTGAGCCTTCCTAAAATGCCATTATGTTAACCTATCCAAGATCTACTCAAGATGGTTAAGCTTCTCCTAGGGAACCTGGTGCTTCGATACCAATTGTTAGAACACAATGATCTACTAAGAGGGGGGTGAATCAGTAGATCTTAAAAATTCTAGTTCTTCAACCCTTTTGCAAATTCAACCTTAACTTCAAATGTGCAGATTGAAATACTAATAGATATAATAGCCACATAGACAAGAGAGATCAACACATAACACAATATGTACGTGGAAAACCCAAGATGGGAAAAACCATGATGAGAAATGCTGCTAGGATCTACTATCCTAATCTAGCCTCGCAAGCTTCAAAGTTCAGTTACAATGTTTAGGGTTGCAACCCAAGGAAGCAACAAATCCATGTTTAGAAGCTACAACTTCAAGGATGCAACTACACCCTATTCTAAGCTACAAATCAGTGCAAAATAGAGGCTATAGGGTGCAAAATGGAGGCTATATGGTGATCCCACAAAAATGGTTTACAATTTCTGGGAGATTCTGATTTTTGCTTAAATCACATATTTTTAGAAAATATAATGATTTAAGCCTTAAAAAGTTCAATTTAAAGCATTCCAATTGAATAGGGTTTGATCAAACTACCTTAGATCAAACCCCCTTGGATAGAACCCCACTAGTTTTAAACCACACCTATAATGGAGTCTACTTTACACCTATCAAAATGCTAATAACAAACCACTTTTGATTTACCTTTTGGGGGATCAAATGAATTCATTTTAAAAAAAAAATTGTAAGTATGTATTCCTTATTATAAGCTTCCCAAAAAGTATAATTTGAAATAAAATTAATTTTATTATTATATTTATTGTTTATTTCTTGTGAATGTAGGTTTTTCACTGAAAATCAAGCTCTTTGTTTTGCACATGTGGAAGAATAGCAGATTACCAAAAAAAAATTTTAAAAATATGAGTTCACTAGATATTGAATTTCTTGATCCAACAAAAAAAAAATGGATACATACAAAAAAAGTTACACAAATGTTATATGGTCGCGCTATGTTTGAATTGTAATTGGTTTCACTTTGAAACTTCATTAAAGAAAAAATATTCAATAAAAACCTATCTAGCCAAGTGCAAGCACTAGATATCAGAATTACAAATCTAAATTCGAAAGAATTAGAATTTTATCCTTCATGGAAAAAAAGTTATACATTATACAGTGAGCCTCACTTTTTAAAAATGTTGTTTTTTGAAAAAAATAGTTTTCGAGGGAGATGGAAAAATAAGTGAAATCTAATTCCAAAAATTTTGAAAAAAATATATTTAGAATCTACAGACTAAATGTCACAAAACTCTAATTTGCATCATCTTCAAATTCCTCACAGTTTAGCCGCTATAAGTGCCTGAAAGTGAAGATCTAGTTAAAAATAATAATTCCAGTGTCTAGTTTGGCCAAAAATTGTAAACCACTATTGTGGAATCATCCTACAACCTCATACAAAGTTTTGCAATATACTATGCATAAAATGGTTCTACAAAACCTGAGATGCATCAATACAACACATAAGCTCTTTCTCTCTCTCTCAATTCTCCCTTCACTGTAACTAGCCTCATAAATTTTTAGATTTTTCTTTTTGTTATAGTTTTCCTTTATCTACATTCTGACACTCTCTTAACTCTCCATATCTCAATAATTCCCCTCATTCAATTCATATACATTGGAATCACTATTAGGGTTTTTCACCTACTTCCATACTTGTCAGAGCATCGTACCCAACACATATTGTCTAGCTCATCAGAAATCACCATACCAATGCATTGAGTCACACAACATTTTATTCTATAACAGAGAATTTACTAATAATAACATTTTGTTAGACCCTAGAATCTAATATGCATTTAATGCATTCTTGCAATCATTCGATCTAATTCAATCTTTAAATCTTTTGCAAATAGTTCCACCGCTTAATAGATCAAATCTTCATTTACATGGTTGCTAAGATAGTTGGACAAATTAATTCTTTCTCCTATGTTGATTTTTAGACCAAACCCTCATTTACACTTGACATAGTCGTTTCAGATCTCTGCATTTGAACTCTGGTCGTCGATCAACACCTTCGCGCCTTGATCCTATGATCAACACTCGCTATTGTGTCTTTAAACCCTGTTTATTGGATAATCGGTTGCTTAAACCACCGTCGTCGATCTATCATATTGTCCAGTCACTAGGACTTTATTTAGACTCCCTCTGATGCAAGCAAGTCACACCAATATGCTTGCCATGTTATCTAACCAGACCCACAACCTACATGTCATGACCACATCATTCACAACACTGATGCAAAATGACATGTCGAGCAATCATTTATTGCCATCTATTAACCATCGTAACACTCGAGTCCCATAGTTGACATCATACTCCTATCCCATTTCTCAAGTGGTCCCCACCATCCATGCAACATCCATCTCACTGTCATACAATTGACATCACCATCCACTCAGATAAGGTCCCACCAAGACACGCATCCACCGCTTGTGCAATTTTGGAGCATCAAAATGAAATTTACGATATTGTCAAAAATTCTCTGAGAAAAGACTTAAATATTAACTCCTTTTGAAATGACTAAGACACTTCAATGAAAATAATAGCACCCAATGCATCATTCTGGAATGTGGGGTCCACATATTTTCATCACATGTCCACGTCATCACCATGTCACAACTCAAACCCATCATGCCACGTTTCTACATCGTCATTAAGGCTGGGCCCCACATGGAGTGCTTCCTTACTCCTTATCACTCCATCACTTAGTCGCCAAGTTGGGAAGTTTCAAAACTTGAGAACCCTGCAACAAGGTTAGTAAAACTTAAAACCCCATGATACCATTCACTTTCTCAGACAATAAGGATATCGCTAAGTCGGAAGGATTCCAAACATGAGAACCCCACGACATAGATTAGAAAATCTAGGAACTCCACAACTCCATTAATTTTCGTTGTCCTTATCACTCCATTAGCTAAGTCCCCAAGTTGGGAGGTTATGCAACATGAGAATCCCGCAAATAGGTTAGGAAAACTTGGAACTCTATGACTCCTTACAACTTTGGTCGAGTATGTGTAGGATCATCATGGAAAAATAGGCCCTTAAGTGGCAAAAAATTCAAAAAAATTAGAGTTAGGAAACTTGATGTAAAAATTTGAATAAGTTATCTATATTATTTCAAAAATATGTAACAATAGAATTTGTAGCAAATTGAATGTATTTTCTAAAATACTAGGTTTGTTTATTTATTTTTAAATCTATTCGGTGAAAATTTAAAACTTCAATGCAGTAATACTTAAATTTTAGGGAAAGAATAAGAAGTAGGTGTCCATCTGACCACCCTAACCACAGTAAAATGATAATATTTTTTTATAAGATTTTAGATATAAGTATAGGAATCATGTCCCGATGTGATGCATTTTTTTTTGTAATTTTTTTATAAGTAAATAATTAATTATGAATTTTATATTATAACTTTTAAAAAATATAAGAACTCGTATGTCTAACCACCTTAACTTGGTCAAAACTTCATGAAATTCAATTTTTATTTTTGTAATCCTATAGTATGTGAAGCATAGAATGTGACACATGTTTCAGATTCAAAATATGTGATACTATTTGAAAGCTATAGATTTTTTCAATCATCCTATCAATCAGGACTTTAGTCATAATTTAAATATAAAATGAATAATAATGATTTATTAAATTAAAAGTAAAGCATAATTTATATTGGTGGAAATTTGAGAGTATCCTTTAAAAACCCTTTTCTTTTCATCAATTTTGGGTAAAAAAAAGTTGCCAGCCACATACCCATCATATTGCCACTTTTTGTCCCATCATGATCCTGCACATACCCAGCATTAGATTGAGAGCATGAACCAATGAATGAGGGCATTTTCATTGACATCATGACCTACTAAATACTTGTTAGGAAATCTCTCAAGAAACCCAGTCAATATGCCAACAATCTCCCTTACATGATTTGGACTTTTGACATCAATGACAACAATAGTCCAACAAAGGATGCATCACAAGAATAAATAAAATCGCATAGTGAAACATGAGTGTCGATGTGTTCCCTCACTTTAAAGTGGTTGCTAACACCATTGTTGTGAGAAATTTATTTAAAGTAGAAGAAGACATGAGAGATTATTCAGAAAGACCTATGCCATTGATATTAAGTGAAAAAAAAATTGTTTCTTTTAAATGATAACAATAAAGACCACTAGTTTCTATCAATTTAGGATGCACCACTATTAAAGTTGGCTTAAAATAATCTATTGTAAGAGTGTTGATATTGAGCGAAGGATTGGTTGTTTCTTTCGGGGGATAATAACCAAGACCACTAGTCTTTTCTTGCATGTGAGTCCCTATAGGGTTATAGATATCTTGTTCTCCAGCATCACATCCTCTCCACTATATCTAAGTTGCTTCATCATTTCATAACCTTTTCCATAAATATTTTTTATCTCTTTTGGATTTGGAGGTTGTTCATGGTCAATTTCATTAAATTTTTTTGTGTAAGTTGTTTCTTCTTTTAAAGTGGGTGAGATAGATGCTTTTGAAGGATTTTTTGATTTTTTTGTTGATAATACCGCCTTTTCTTTTCTGATTTAAAATTATTTATTTATGATCTTGTATTCTCCCATGAATGTTGGTTTGAAATTTAAGCAGCCCCAATCATCTTCTAATAGCTTCGTGATTTCCTCAATATGTTTTTATTTGTCTTTTTCTTGCATGGGTACTACTTGTGTAGTTGGTGTTAATGTTTTCAAAGGATTTTCCTTGATTTTCTTAATGTTCAAACAACTGTTTGGTTGAAGATCAACTTCTAGTATGTACACTTTGTTGTTGTAGACATACTTCATTATACGATGAAGAGTAGAAGGCACCCCATTCATTGCATGAATACATGGTCTTCCTAAAAGAAGATTATATGAAATATCATGAGGCATAACATGGATCGGTGTTTCTAATGTGGCCTTTCTAGCTATAATAGGTAAAGTGATCACACCAAGCAGTTGTTTTCAAGACATTGTCAAATCCCTTAAAATAGATAAAGAATCAAGTTGATTTTTTTGTTTATCCATGCCAAGTCTATCCAAAAGGGTCACACTACACATATTAAGGGTAGAGCCATTATCAACAAGGGTTCACTTTATCCTCATTCTTTTGTATTGAGCTATTATCATGAGAGCGCCATTTTATTTTTACACTTCAAAAGGAGGGAGCTCACTTTGGTGGAAAATAATGTTAGCATTTATTCCTTGAATCAAGGTTGTCATGTCATTCAGTTATGCATTAGAAGGGATAGGAACTTGTCGTAAAGCACTTTGAATTATGTTATGATAATGAGGGGATTCTTGAATAAGGTCCCATAATGATTTCTTAGTAGGAGTGTTCTTAAGTTCAACAAGATCATACTCCTTTCCACTTTGCAAAGGAAAACGAGGATCACTATGCATGATAGGATTAGGCACTGGGAGGGATGTTGAAGGTGTTTTTGTTGGTTGTGGATTGTTTCTAATGTTACATGTATGAGAAACGGTATAAATCAGTGGTTGCAAAACAATATTCTTAGATGGATAAAGGATAAGTTTGGGTTTGCTTTGGGTTTAAGGTTTGTGTGAAAGTGGGTAAAGAATTAGATGATTCAAAGGATTCCCCATAGGGTATCTATGAGGTTCATTAATCAAGGGAGATATAACAAACACTTGTGCATTAATAACCTTAGTGGTCTTGGTTTGATGTATTTTTAATAAAGGTTATTCTAGTGTTGTCTACTTAACAACATCTAAGGAATCTGAAATGTTGTCATTTTCTTCTACCATGATAACCTCCATAGGAGGATAGTTTATAGGAGAAATACAAACTAAATTTTCTTGACATTCAAAGATTGGTTCTTCTAAAATGACTTCATCACAAGTAGGGGAATGATCAATGGTTCAATTATCTTGTTTATCAATGATGGCATTCTCTTGTTCAATAATGTTTTTTCCTAGGGGAAGAGAGACACATAAGATTCTCATGACTTGTATTTTCTAACATCAAAGTATCTTCTTCACAACTAGGTGAGATACTAGGAGAGAACAAATGTGACTATCATGATTGTCCATAATTTCATTTCTTTGTCCCATAATTCCTTCCACAATAGGAGAGGTAGGGGAAGGATCATAAAGAGGATTGTTATATACCTTAAATAATTGATCATCTAATACCAACATATCCTCATCATTTACAATCCCATCCTCTTCCACTAAATCATTCTCACAGGCAAAGGGAGAATGGAAATTAGGTAAGGTGATGTTTAGAAATGTGTCTATGATTTCATTCTCTTTTGCTATATCGAGAGAAGAAATATTATGATAGTCATGGTTATCTATGCTTGTATACTCTTCTATCACATCATTCCCACAAATAGGGGAGATAAGAGGGGTTGTAGGTTTAAGGAAAGTGTTAAAATTTTCACTCTCTTGCACTAAGAGTCTAAGAGAGTCTCATAACTAGGAAATGTATTGAACAAATGACTTCCATGCTTAGTGACTAACTTTTTCTTTGCAACTTTGCAAAAGACAAATACCAACATTTGTAACAAGTAATACATATAGAAACTCAAAATGGAATGAGACTTAAAATGCAATGAAATGACCTAGAATGAGATGTGTAAATGCAATTTTCAGATTCTAAACAAGGTAATTTGTTGATTACACTATGGAATAATTTGAAAAATGAAATGTTGTAAATGAAAATTTGGAATTAACCAATGCATGAAATGAACCAATTTAAGCTAGATTTAGTGAAATGCATGTAATAGAAACTCAACCAACTGAAATAGATAACTAATGATAGCAAACAAAAGTGCACAAACAAGGTTTTCAATGCTGTAAAACGTAGTTTCAGATCTGCACTGGGACTAAATCACCCAGAGGGGCGTATGAGTCATAGTGAGGGTTTTTTGCACAATTTAAAAAAAAAATTAAGTGATTTTTATGCTTTTTGGTTTAAGTGATGTCTAAGCTAAGTTCCAATGTATATTTTAGATGAAATTTAGTGCGACAAGATGTAAAAATGCAACCTATATGCAATTTCACTAATGCAAGATTTAGAAACCCTAGAATGCTCACTAACTAATGTAAACCCTAATTCCAAGTTAATGCAAGCTAGATCTAGGATGATGATGCAATACAAATCAAAATTAAGATGTTTTCACATTAGGTTCACCAAAATGTATGATATAATTTTTTTTTTCTTATGGTTTAGGTCATAGAACAAGTTTTCTATACTCCACATTCAAGGAAACCCTAGAGATCTCAATCTAAGATATGTAAAGGAGAAAGAGATATTGCAATAGGGTTATCCTAGGGCCTGAGTAATGACTAAAGAGGGGTTCACCACCAAGCTAGGGCTTGGAAAGAATAATGAAATGAAAGACCTAATTATGAAATTTAATGATATGAAATACCTAATTAAATGATCTAGAAATGTAAGTAAATCAAGATAGAAAACTGCAAAATTAGAAGTGTGCACGTAGAAACCTGTAGAGGGTTGAATGGGGATATGAAATGCTAGAAACACTAATTTTGATGTTGGCTAGGACTCATATGCCAATCTAGGTGATTTAGTCCTAGACTGGGTTTTCTGCACGAAAACTAGAATTTGACAGTGCTTATTTTGAATCTCCTGAAACCCTATAAATTGATTGTACTAGGACTCATACGCCTAGGGTGGCATATCAATCCTAGTAGGATTTTTTGAAGGGTTAAGATATAATTCTTCTCTCCAATCTCTTCTCTTTTTTCCACACTTTATTTCCAAATCTGAAACCTTGATTTCAGACCTGTAGAAGACTTTTCGCGACCTTGCAAGTGAGGAGACAACTCCAAAAACTTATTTCAAGCTTCTAACCTAATATTCAAAGATCCTTCAAGCTCTAAGACACCTAGATCTACAATTACACATGTAGACAAGAAAAAACTTGTTGATTGTTACAGAATGGGGGTTTGCCTTGGTCAAACCCCTATGAGGTAATTAAATTAAATGATGAGATAATTAAATAAAGACATGAAACATGAAACATGAGCATGATACCTTGAATGGTGTCTTGTAAATCTACAATCTAACATGAAGTGGCCATCAAGGATGTAAATCTAGGTCTTAAAATAAGTGTAGAATAATGCTTGACCTTGGATCTTGAATGCAACATCACATCACTAGCTTAACAACATGCTTGATGCTTGATAACCTTGACATGATAATGGATATTGAATTTCCACAATAAATGATGAAGAATTCTACCCTTGAATGCCTCATAAATGATCTTGCAAACTCTCTTGATGCTCTTATGAAATATTGGAATGCTTAACTCTTGAGTGCTTGACTTGATATCATGAAGGCTTAATCAAATAATGATTTGAGACATTGTTTACAGAGAAAATCCATCCAAATTACCATTTATTAGATCCCAAAGGTTGATATTCATAAAATTTTAATTTAAAACCCTAATTTCCTGCTCAAAACCCTATAAAGGGGACAAATGGGAGTCATAAGCCATATTTGGTGTATGGGTCCCACCTAGGTGGGACCCATATTCCCAAGGTGGTGTATGGGTTCCACAAGACCTTTCTAGAGAGAGAAAGTGTCAAGGTGTTAAGAAAATAATTCTATTTGTTGATCTTGTTAGGATTTCGATTGAAATAAGCCTCATGATGCATAATATAGGGTGTTAGGGGACTATTAATGATGATATAAAGTTGAACTATTAATGATGATATAAAGTTGATAAATGCAAGAGGACCCAAAACTCAATGTGAAAGTGTAAATAAATATACTCTACAACATCAAATTAAGGAAAAATTAGGTCTATTTACCTTAAAAGGGCCCTAAATCCAATGTGAATGTGTACAACACATTACAATAGTAGATCAAGTTGACATTAGGTCCAAGGGCCCTAAATTTAATGTGAAGGTATAAATAAATACACTTTACAACATTAAATTAAGGAAAAGTTAGGTTTATTTAGCTTAAAAAGGGACAAAGACCTATTGTGAATGTGTTAAACACATTACAACACTAGATCAAGGTGACATTAAGTTCATTTTAACATTAATTATTCCCAAATTAGGCGAGGAATTGTACCATTTCAAAGAGCATACAATTTTTGTCATTACATCTAAGGTATAACACTTTATACCTTAGATCAAAGTCACACCTTCAATCGAAGGTGAAGGCCAAAAAAATTACACCTTTACACAATGACCTTGCATTGAAGGTCCCTACTAGGCTTCGAGCAAAGGCACCTTCGAATGAAGCGGCTAAACATGACAACTTTGGCCTTTGCATCAAAATTTCCTCAAAAAATTTAGATTCAAACCCTAGGTTGGACCTTTAGATGAACTTGACTTGACAAGATATTTTGCAAGATCATAGCCCTCAAAATGAGCTTTCCAACAAGTATAGTTTTGATATGTTTTCATTGTATCATGTATTTATTTATTACTAAAGGATTTTCTCTGAACATCAAGCTCTTCATTATGCAAAAGTGGAAAAATAATAAACCATTGTACAAAAATTCAAAAAGTACCCTTGCCCTAGGTATTTATGTCCTTGTTTCACCAAAAAAAGAAATGGATTTCGATATTACGCAACAAGTTATGTTGGACAACACACACATATGACCAAATTATAGTTACAATGACTTCAAAAATTAATTAAAAAAATATGTAACAAAAAATTATTGCATTTTGGGAGCACAACATAAGATGACAAACTAACGAAAATAAAAGAACAAAACTACTTAACTTTTATAAGGAAAGAACATTAATATTGGGAAATCTTTGTCAAGTGTCATGCACAACGTATTTCATTTTGAGTGCATTAGAACCTAGACATTCCATAAAAGAATATTCAAGGATGTTGGGATTCAAGTAGCACATCATCACTATTGACATCATTAAGAGCTTCATAGTTATTCTTCAAGAAATATTTTGTAATCCATCTAGATGAGTGAAAGTATGGATAATGGACATGAACAAGTGGTTCATGAGAGTAGAATTTTTTCAACACAAACTTGTCATTCTTTTACCCACAACTTAGATTACATAAGTTCTTAGCACTCATTTGATGTGAGGGAGAAAGAACAGATGGTTGAGTAGCTCCTTGTGAAGGAATGCTGGCTAAAATAAATTCCATACTAATCCAAGGCTTGCTTGCTACTTGGGAAGTCTTATTAATTGATTGTGAAACTATTATGTTTTCCACCTTGTTAAGCTTTGAATCCTATAGCCTAGATGTTAGCTAATGAGGACCACTCACTTCGAGGAATTTTTCTATAATATGAAAACAATTATTTCCATTTCCTACTATAGCTTGCCTATACTCTTTCTTAAAGGCATAATCCCTATCAATCTTTGTAGTAAGCTTAAAAGTTGGTTATGATTGCTAGAAATGAGAGAGAAATCCTTGACTCTTGAATAGTTTATGTGAGACACTAGTTACCAATCTATATTTCAATATAATCTTTAATGTCTTTGGATAGGTGGATCTTAACATAAAATCTTTTTTTCAATTGGGTAGATAATCTTTTTTTTTCTAGACATGAACAAGATAGCCTATAGAGGTCACAATGGAATCAATAAAAGGCCACAAAGGCAGAGGAAGGTCCGAGAACTTACCAAAACAAGGACTTATAGGGCATGCTATTAAGAGACAACAAAGTTTCTAAGCCAAGATGTAAAGATTAGTAAAGACTCGTGAATGTACTAAGAATCTATTAGAAATAGCCTTAACAAATGTGACATTTAAAAAATAGTAAAGGAAAATTTCTTTAGTATAACTTTTTGTGAAAACTTTTTCAAAGACCCCATAAAGAATCTAGATGAAAAGGGAACCCCTGAAAACTTACCAAAATAAGGACTTAGAGGGCATCCTATTAAGAGACAATAGAGTCTCTAAGCCAAAACATAAAGATTAGTAAAGGCTCGTGAATGTACTAAGAATCTAGTAGAAATATCCTTAACAAATGTGATATTAAAAAAATAGTAAAGGAAAAATTCTTTAGTATAACCTTTTCAGAAAACTTTTTGCAAAGACCCCATAAAGAATCTAGATGATTCAAATAAGTTCTACCAACAAAATAGGAAAAAAAAAATTAAAAATTTAAATACAAATTTTCATGAGATTGGTGACTTTTCTGATGGAAAACCCCACTCTATTGGACGTACAATGAAAAAATGTGGAACATTGTACATGGGTGGGGAAATGACATCGTTTTCGTGACTGATCATCACTAATTGCTTGGTCCACACGTTAGTATTGCAATGCAGTGTAGTCAATTTCAATCCGGTTTCATATTGCGTTTAATAAATATCATCTTGGGATAATGGTATATGTCTGTATTACATCCAATGTTTTAATTCAAAAAATATATATCTAAAAAATGTTTGTAAATGGTGAACAAGATTTTAAAAACTAACATATACAAATACAGCCCTTCACAAATTTTGACGGCGTGACAGAATCCTTCATGTGATGCAGCCTTCCTGAAATTCTGATTGTATTTTTACGTAAAATGCATAATTACGCTGTATGGCCATCAAATTTAGGCGGTTCTGTCGACGACTATTATCGAGTCGGCGCCGACCAAAAAGATGGCTTAGGTATAGCAAATATGAACGAAGGGGCAATTGCATTTTGAAATGATTGAAACTTCTAATCAATTACATGGAACCGCTTACGTTAGTCTAGAAAACATCCGTTGAAAGATTGATTGATAATAACTATACAGGTAACTGCTTCCCCTCTGTCACGCGCAAACTTCGTTCGCTTTTGCTTCCTCCGACATTGAAGATTTCGTGCCCATTTCGGATTGGGTATATTTGCTTACGTCTTGACTCATCACTGATTCTTCGCCTCATCGTACTTGTAGCTGTACACAGCTGGATAACACCATGAACCGCGTATCACGGATGACTTCCCGGAACCTTCTCGCTTTTCGTTTTCGTGGACAGGCCGTTGCGTAATGACAATATATATCTCCTCTTTATCTCCATTTTCTCTCAACATTCGACTCTATTCTAATAAAACTACATCCATTTAGACAACTTCAATAATCGTTCATAATAATCATGGCCCTTCTCTTCTTCTTCTTATGTTTAACCTTTACCCATCTTGCCTTTCTGCAGCACGTCTCTGCAAATTTCTACAGCGATTTCGACATCACATGGGGGAATGACCATGTTAAGATACTTGGCAACGGCCAGCAATTGAAGCTTACTCTCGACCGGTCCTCAGGTATATTATACATATTATATATTTAAGCCATGGTTTACTCTTAGATTCAAACAACATGGCTAACCTGATTATGTTCTCTTCCTTTGTGTATTCAAACAGGTTCTGGGTTCCAGTCGAAGAATGAATATCTGTTTGCCAAAATTGATATGCAAATAAAGTTGGTGCCCGGTAATTCGGCAGGCACTGTTACTACTTACTATGTATGTCTTGTCTCTCCCATATTTTCTTGTCGTCATAGCTCTTGTGGTTTGAGGATTATACCTCTCCTGAGTCAAGTATGATATGGAAGTTCCTATTAAATATTTGGTCATTGATGGGTGCAGCTGTCGTCTAAAGGGGATAAGCACGATGACTTCGAATTTCTGGGAAACTTGTCTGGAGATCCCTATATTATGCATACCAATTTGTTCTCTCAAGGCCAGGGTAATCGGGAGCAGCAATTCTACCTCTGGTTTGATCCCACTGCAGATTTCCACAGCTACTCTGTGCTCTGGAATCCCCAACAAATTATGTAAGTAATATTGCCCCTTCAACGTAACTGCTTAATTTCTACCTTCTCTTCAGACTCGCAATGTTAGCAATATGTCCATGCTTATAATATATTGCATGGTGGTTTCACTGTACAGATTTTCTGTGGATGGAACTCCGGTGAGAGTATTTAAAAACAACGAGGATCTGGGCGTGGCATATCCAAAAAATCAAGCGATGCGAATATATTCGAGCCTGTGGAACGCAGACGATTGGGCAACCAGAGGTGGCCGTGTGAAGATCGACTGGAGCAAAGCTCCTTTCGTTGCCTCTTACAGAAATTTTAATGGACAGTCGTGCAGTGCTTCTTCTAACTGTTCTGCAAAATCATGGTATGGTAAAGAAGCATTGGATTCGAGCGAGCAGCAGAAGCTTCAATGGGTCCGCAAGAATTATATGATTTATGATTACTGTTCGGATACTAAACGATTTCCACAGGGCTTTCCGACTGAATGCTCACGTTAGCCATTCAATTGGAGAGGGTGGAATGGTCAAGTTGACTGATTAGAAGGGAATATATTCTCCCCTTGTCATTCTTAAATAGTTTATATTCAAGTTCGTTGCCGATTCAAAGGCTATGTACAATGAAAAGTTTCTATACTTCTCGCAAATTATGTGGTTGTTAAATCGCCACTGCAAAAGTGTGGACGTCAGCTTAAAACGATTCAGTGGAATATATTAAGAATAGATTTTGTTTGGAAAAGTTATAACACACTTGTGGACTCGCAACCGAAATGGAACGTTCGAAGTGGCTGATATCACGAAACTTTGTCTTTTCTGTTTCGCAGAGAGGGAGAGAGAAGGTTGTGTTGGTATGAATATCGAGTCTTAGATTGAGTGATGAGTATATGAAATTTGGGATTCAATTATGTATAATGGATGAATATATATATATGAATGTTAAATGATTTATATTAGATTTAAATTTTATAAATAATAAGATAGGGGAGAAGATCTGGTAGTTGTTCATCTTAATTTTTTGTATCTTAAGATCTTAAACAATAAATTGGACTTCAACAAAATTTATTTGGTTCATTCATATGTGCTTTAAGAGATTAAAATCATTGTTCTAGCTTCTGGGTAGTTCTAAAAGCCATGAGACAAGTCTTTATGTGCACAAAGGTCCAAAAGTAGTCATTTGTAGTTGTCGACTGATATTGAAAAATAGATGCCCTAATAAGCATGCACTAAAACCACCATAAAAATTCCACAATTCCACCAATTAATATTCTTAATTCTGCTTGATTATAACTAGTAAAAAAAATGAACACATTTATTTCATCATTGCATAAAATTTTTGGATTAGATTGTGTCTAAATTTTTTGCATCAACATTTTGAATCACACTTTGTGATTCATCATCAAGATAAGAGAGCAAAAGGATAAAATGATGAATCACAGTGTGATTCGAAACGTTGATGCAAAAAATTCAGACACAATCTAATCCAGAAATTTTATGCAATAATCTACATGGATTGTGGAAATCTACTATCACTAATTTATTTCATCACCTAATCAAATCAAAATGAGACATTAAGGGGTCACAATGTCTTGTTTTTTGGTTCAAAATGCCATGTTAGGGATTTGTGTTGGCATGGGCTACACTCCTATTAGCATCTAAAACATAATTTTTAAAGTCCAAATAGACAATATCTTTTATGCACATTTCTCAATCTAACTTTTTACCCTAATCATTTTTCAATATGCTTCCTTCATGGCCACCACACTCTACATCATTCTAGAAACCTATCATAGCCTCTCCACTTGATTGAAAACTTTCATACGGGTGTTCAAATTAATGACTTCTATATTTATCATTTCAATTTCCATAAAATTTACTAGTTTGATACGTGACTTCTTTGGATCCTTTATTTTTAGAAACATATGACCATGTGACCATCTCCATTCCTTCATTCCTCTAGCTAAATTATTTTCTCTTTTAGTCATCACATCTTTCTCTCATCATTGCACAAATGACATCTCAAACTCATTTTCTTTGAATACAAGTTACTAAATGAAACCCCCACTATATATAGTTTACATGAAACTGCATATATTAAGGGTTTCATTTTTTAAGCCCCATACATATTCAAGATTATATATTATTTAATTGCAAGCTAGAAGTCATATATTCTCTTTGAATAAACCAAAATATGACAAGAAATGTTGTGTATTTTTATGGGCATATTTTAGCAATGAAATATGGATTGAGATGTATTGTACCTATATTTGTGTGGTTTCACTTACCATTACAATAAAGCATCATACATTATGATTATCATATATACTGCATATATTGAGTGTAATTTTTGACTTGTATATATTCAAGATTTATTTTTCAGCGATGTAAGTTTGTTTATGTCTTTTGATCATTTGTTTGTGGGTGCCAACAATTGCAAGACTTTAATCAATCAATCAAGTTCTCCTTGAAGGTGATGAGTACATGAATTCAATCCATCAAGGAAGGAAGATCTAAGTGGTGAGTTACAAGAATTTTTTCATTCATTACTTGTTATCATTTAGCCTCTACCCTATCAAGGGTAAGGTCTTTGTATACATCATCATAGCCATTATGGAGGCAGAAATACCAAAATGGAGTTTGACTTAGACAAATTCGTATACGAAACAATCATTCCCCCTCTGTCATGTGTGTAAGATTTTAGATCTATTAAAGATATTTGGAGGAATATAAAGGATTAGTTTCTCATTTTTGCATTCAATCCTACAAGTCGTCAAGACATGAAAACTAGATTTTCTCATCACCAGACATGAAGTTTTTCACAGTGATCCTGGGAGAACAAAAGCTACAAATTAGGGACCTTATGCTTGTGTTTTTAGACCCTAGAAAATAGGAGAATAGTCTAGGGAATACCATGCCCCAAACTAGCTAAATCTACACTTTTTACCCCAATTTCCTCTGTGTCTACCTTTTGTATTTTTGGTTTTATATTTTGTCTTGTTGCACTTAATTTCTCAGAAATCACAATAGACTATTGAATTTTGATAGTCTACTTAGTAATATCATTGCATATTCAAATTTAGTCTATTTATCAGTCAGTAAATCAATCACATATCACATAAACCACCCCAAAAACAAGGATTAGAGCCTTGATCCACCATTTTGATTCTTCCTACCAAGTTTGCAGTCAAGTGGATTTGAGATCGCTTGTAATATTCATCAAAAATTAGGATGAGTGTGATTTATACCCTAGATCCCTTTCCCCAATTAAACACTAGATATAACTATTTGAAGTGAAGGACTTAGCTTCTATAGCATCCAAGGAATCATCTTCATCTAAATCTCCTATAGATGTAACATTGGAATGTTGCTATAAATTAAAAGTTTTTCACTAATGGGATTCTTAATATTTTCCCCTTGAGCAGGGAAAAATTTAGTGGTGAATCTTTTCCAAGTGGTGAATCTTCGCCAATTGGTGAGTAATACGAGATAAAAAGGATGTTGAATCACCAAGTTTTTACAAAAAATGAATTTCATCTCAATTAATTTGCCTATGCATTTTTTTTTTAAATGATACGTCATTAGAACGGATTCGCTAATAGTTTATAATATAATTAAAAATATTAATTATATTTTCTAGTAATATTATATTACTACCATTAATTTTAGGGAAATATCACCACAATAATTAATTACCATTTAATTTTAGGGATATTTTAGCCTTGAATAGGGCTTTTATTTATTGCCATCAAATCATTGATCATCATTTTAATTAGATGGTTGCAGGTTGATTCTGCAACCTAATACGCATGTGCCTTTTAAAAGGCTTGTTGAGGCCCAAAATTTGTTTTGGGCCACATAATTAAATCTAATTGTGTGGACCAAAACAAATTTTTGGCCTCAACAAACCTTTTAAAAGGCATGTACATATTAGGTCACAAAATCAACCTGCATCCATCTGATTAAAAAGCTAATCAATGGTAACAATTTAACTTTTCATTTTGTCTTATTTTTAAAAAATAATTAATCTGTGTGTGCTCCAATTCATTTTTTATAGTTAATTTATGCTTGGTGGTGAGGGGCTATGCCCCCCGACCCTGCCTGTATCGCGACAGGAGCGCGTAAGGGCCACTATCCCCAGACCTCGCGAGGGGGAATTACCCCCTCAAACCCCACAAGGGGGCTCTGCCCCCTTGACCCCTGCAAGGGGCACTACCCCTTGCCACTGTTGATGCCTACCGCCATCGGGCCCCTACTTCAATATTACAAAAGACAAAAAAAAATATTGGGGAACTGCGCCGACCAACTATGCAAATTTTTAAAGGAGAGATCCACCATTATAATTAATATTTTTAGTGATTATTCACTAGGATTCACCACTGTGATTATTATTTTTATCAATTATTCATTAAGATTCACCAAGATTTTACAATTTTTTTAATAATGTGCATAGATTCGTTGGGAAAATTAATATGTTTTTTCAAATAAAAGGAAAGATTCACCAATATTTTACACCTTCGCCGAGGGGGGGTGTTTCTTAAAGTTATCCCTACCATTGAGAAGGTTTATTTCACTAGATTTACTATTAGCATAGGAATTGGAGTAGCAATCCTTGAGATATGTTCCTTTGTTTTACAAATGAGACACTTTTTTTTTCTTTGTAGAAGAGTTTTCTAGTTTATTTTTGATGAACCTGATGGATTGCTTTGATGTTTAGGTTGGTATCCCTCCTTCTTTGTTGTAAGGGCCTAATTATCTTAGGAGTCTAAATTATCACCATGGATTACTTCTTCTTGTTGAAGACAATTTAGCAACTCTTTAGAAGAGGTTGTTTTACTTGCCACATTGACACAAGTGAAAAAAATGTAAAACAAAGAGGATAGTTCTATGAAGACTACGGGTATAAGAGAGGCATTTGTTAGTTCTTCCCTAATTCTTGTAGTGATATGCTAATGTCTACTACTGCATTAAGAAATGTCTCCACTTTCTCATCATTTTGTACTTGTAGATAGTACAACTATCATTATAGATGAATAATTTAGTTTCTTTTTGGCCTCATAAACTATTTGGGGGACAATCTCTTAAATATTTGGAATTGGTTGCTATTCTAATGTGTGGTTGAACCTCATCAAACACTCCAAACAAAATTATCAATTTAGTATTTTGATTTCCCTTATTAAATATAGTTTGATTAGTACCATGTATGGATCAAGTTGTATGCCCAAAGATCATATCTAAAAGGTATTTAAACTCAAATTATGTTTGACCTTTTAGTTTATAGGGAGGATAGTTGTATCCTCTCAAAAGTTGAGAGTCAAGAAGCATGATTTTTTATGCTTTGGTAGCCATTATTTTTCTTTTTGGAGGATCCTTATTAAGCTATATATGAAACCCTTATAACTCTAATGTTTAATTTTAAATGAGTTTACAAAACTAATAATTACTTTCTTGAAATAATGTACAATTTTTCTCCAAAAGAAAAATATTGAAGTATAACTGAATAATAAATAATATAAAATTTTAAATTGATTTGGAACTTTTTTTTATGAATAGGAAGCTATCTATATTAATATAAAGGTAAAGTTACATATTCACAAAAAAAAGGTGGGTGGTAAGAAGGCACACCCCGAGAGTCACATGGGCAGCACCCAGAGAAACCAAAAAAATAGTCAAATGGGGCGAGCCTAGAAGTCCATGATTACAAAATATATAAAGAGGACCATTAAGTGGCCAAAGCAATGCTAGAAGAGCTAGGAGGGTCTCTTTCATCCATGTTCTTCCCCCATACATCAGTGGGGTCTGAAGTGACGTTAGGAGGAGGACCCCAACCATCGTCATCATCTTTTTCCTTCTCTTTATCTTTATCCTTGCTCTGGGGCAAGATTGCAAGTGCCAAAAGTGGAAAACATTTACTAGAGTCTGGCCAACTAGAGCCAAAAGAAGAAGTGTCATCAAATGGCCACCTGGAACCACCACTTCTGCTCCCTGAAACACCACCAAAGGGCCACCCCATGCTAGCCCATGGTGGAGGAGAGCGGGTCCACCGAGGAAGGCGGGAATCCTGCCAAAGAGGAGGCTGAGAGTGGGGACATGCAAAACCACTTTACGGTCGGTCCCGAGAAAGAAACTAGCCACGGGAAGAGGTGGGTGAAGTGGGCACCCCAACAATAGTACACTGGGCATTGCCCTAGTGGTCCAGCAGCACTTGTAGGTGAGCAACCTCAAGTGCAACTTTGTTATCTTGCACTTGAATATGTAAGAGCACATTAGAACAAATAATAGCTTTCGCATATAATGAAACATTAATATCCATTTGAGAATAAGAAAATATGTAGGAATTTCTAATTTTCCAGATACTGAAAAGGATTTCCACCCTGAAAGTGTGCCAAAGCTGGGTATACTTAGCAAGAATTCTGGCGAGTCTCCCAGTAGAATCATATGCCAAGAGAAAGGCTCCAGCCTAAAGGGCCGAAAGAAGTCATGAATCCAAGTCCAAAACTGCTGAGCTCTGGGATAGAACCAAAAAAGATGCTTAAAAGTCTCAGCTTGCCCACAAAAATGGCAACGAGGGTCCTAGATCCCTAGGTGAACAAGCTGCGAACCCATAGGCAAGCCTTGGAAAATAATACACCAAGCAAAGTGGGAAAGTTTTGGCTCAACACTTGCAAACCAAGTGACATCAAATCTTTTATGACAGACATGAGTGGGAGATTGAAGACACCTTTAGTTCAAACTTTGAATCATAGGAAAGTGTGGTGAAAGCCACCTGTAGCCAAGCTGAAGCTTGTAATTCCTAAAAGGGGTGTCCAGATACCACTTCCAGTCTTTCCACCAATGTTTGGTCCCATGAATTCTAGCCTTATGAAGCATCTCTATAGGAATAAAATTCACCAGACCATCATAAGTAGCACGGTCCTAGTTATGAAGCCTATACAGGGCACAAAATTCTTCTCACTGCATGATACACATTGTGGATCTATGAAAAATCTATTGCAGGGTCTGGATACCCTTTTTGTAGAATCTTAGTGCCTTAAGCCAAGGCGATTTAGACAATAGCTGACCATTGCTAGCAAAAAGAGGTGACCACCAAAAATTCTACTAGTTGAGTAAAAGCCCATCACAGAAACTAGAGCCAACCCAGCGAAGCCAGGGCTTAACTGCCTCCCAGGCTCTCCAAATGCTTTTAGCCACAAAAGTCCCCACAATTTGGGCTAGTTTCTGCATGACCAAAAGGGTTTGAAAACCAATCCCCTTCTAGGCGGGTCTATGTGTAGGAAAGCTTGACTGGATGCAATGTCTGAGAAGAATTTTCCAAGCCTCATCACCAATAAGGACATAAATTCTCCATTTGAAACACAAGGAAGTCCCTTGCCATTGAGTGGAGAGAAACCCAAGTCCTCCAGAATCTCTGGGAAGACAACAAAATTCCTAGGAAGCACGGTGAAACCCTTTATGGGAATCAACAAAGGCCTAAAGAAAATCTCAGAGCAATTTTTAAAGCTTTTCGTAGGTAGCTTTTGACAGGGCCCAATAGGAGGAATAATAAACATGGGTAGCCACAAGCACCTTGGAACACACCTAGAATTTCCCCGCCAAAGAGAGGGGCTTAATAATCTAGTAAGAAAGCTTTTGTTCG
Organism: Sequoia sempervirens; assembly: GCA_007258455.2. Classification (NCBI taxonomy): domain Eukaryota; kingdom Viridiplantae; phylum Streptophyta; class Pinopsida; order Cupressales; family Cupressaceae; genus Sequoia; species Sequoia sempervirens. The sequence continues at coordinate 502,722,088 of VDFB02270651.1, forward strand.
ACCCTAGAAAGAACAATTTTCCATAACTCAGTCAGAGATGCCTGGAAACCAAAGGGAATGCTTAGGAACCAAAAAATTTCTCCTAGCACAATCCACTTCCAATTATATTGCTAAAAACAAGGAGGAGTGGGCAGAATAGACTGTCTATAGCACAAAGTTTTGTGCTAGTAAATGGTAGAGCTGAAAGCAAGACAAAAAGTATTAAGGCAATCCAAGGCTTCTTTAACATTTTTATCTTCCTCCAGGAGAGTGAGGAAATAATCATCGACAAAATGGCCATTAACCAGTTGAGCCTGAGAGCTAGGAAGTGAAATACCCTTGCCACACTATTAGGAAACTACATTGGCCAAAAGGTAGCCAAATCCTTTAGCCGCAAACACATACAAGGAGGGGGCAAGCGGGCACCCTTACCGAATGGAATGAAAGAGTCCAAAAGTAGAAGATTGATGGCCATTAATGGTGATACAAGCAGAGGAATCCACAAAAATTATTCGAACAACCTAAATGAAATTAGGCTCAAAACCCAAAGCTTGCAACATTGTAAGAATAAAAGGCCATTCAATGCGGTTATAGGCTTTGGAAAAATCAATTTTTACAAAAAATGCTTTCTGGTTTGAATGCCTAGCCGATTTCATGTCCTCCCAAACAACAATAATATTATCCAGTTCTAATGAACCTGTATTTGATGAAACCTGTTTCCTTTGGGCGCACAATCTAAGGTAAAAGATGGTGGATCTTTAGAGCCAAAGCCTTGGAAATAATTTTGTAGGAGACATTGAGAAGTGTGATAGGCCTCTAGTTACAAATATCCTCCAGATCCCCAAATTTAGGTATGAATTTTATTTTTCCTTTGTTTATTAAGTTAACTAGAGAATTGGCATGAAAAACCTCTAAATAAACATGATACAAATATTTCCCAACACAAACCCAAAGGGCCTTGTAAAACTCACAAGGGAAACCATCAATCCCTGGGCCTTTGTCATCAGCCATGCAATGAACAACTTCCTTGATATCATCAATTGTAAACAATTTATTGAAAAAATTTCTCTAGGCTAAGGAAAACCTATTTGGCACAACAACAAGGAAATCCTACAGGGCTTCTTGTCGCACACACATGGGTTCCTGTGTAATGAAAACATGCTCATAATGACACACAAAGGCCTGGAGAATGTCAGGGAGCTCAAAGAGCACTTGAATGCCATCTTTGATTTTTTTAATGTCCGGGGATGAGTGCCTAGCACGCAGAGCCAAAAAAACTCTTTGGAAGAACGATCACCAATTTTTAGCCAATGTAGTCGGGCTTTGATCTACACACCTCTGGTAGGATAATTGTCTTCAACTTTCTTTTTGTGCCTTAATTTCGGCACCTTGACTTGCAATGATGGGGAAAAGTGGTTGGCTGCCAAAGCCTCAGTAGTTGAGTGCAAGGCAGCAGTGGCAGCCTCATAAGACTGCCGATGAAAGATAACCAGTTGACACCCATAAATACACAAAAATCTAGTCGTGCATGTGATAGCATCATTCTGCCAAGTAATCCAGCCTATATGATGAGATGGCCTACACTCTAGCTTTCACACTACGAATGTGGGCCAGGGTAGGCTTGTGACAGAGCAAAGACGTGTTAAAAATGAATTGAGTTTTACACATGTGAGGCTGTTGTGTCTCCCATTCAATTCAAAAAGAAATGGGGAAGTGGTCGGACAAATTCACATCCACTAACAGCTTAACCGGTAGAGAAGAGTTGTCAAAAGAGAAAAAAGATTGAGTTGAGATCATGGCATGATTAAGGAAATTAAATATTCTGTCATAACTGGCCCTGAAATTACACCAAGTGTGCCAAAGAGAATGAGAATGGAGGCAACCAATATTGAGATCAAAAAGTCCCAATTTATTGCACATGGAAAACCACACCTCCCATTCACCAGCTGCCCATCTGAATGGCAAGGTGTCATCCTTGTCATATGCCATCTCAACCATATTGAAATACCCACATAATAACTAGGTAGCAACTGGAAATGAATCAACAATCCAACACCAAATCAAAGAGCGCTCCATAGCATCATTAGAAGCATAAAAATTAACAATCCCAAAGGAACAATTATCAATGTTGAGAAGGATCCAGATGAGTCGATGATTAGGATTAAACCCATGGTCGACCACACAAGCATGCCACCGTGGGGACAAAAGGGTGACAACTCTACCATGCCCAACCTCATGAGTAATGCAAAACATTTTACTGGTTGGTCAAATAGAACAGCAAGCCGAAGCAAGCAAGAATCCATAAATTTTAACCTCTTGGAGAAAAAGCACTTCAATTCCATAATATTTTCACAAAGTATCCCTAACATAATACTTTCTAGAGAGGTCTGTCAGACCTCAAACATTCCATGAGAAGAAATTCATGAATGAAACTCCATATTGTCGGAGTCTGGTTCCTCTTCATTTAGGGAAGAGAAACAATTCTACAAAAACTCTGGTGGAACTGACCTAATTTGATTTGGAACTATATTAATTTGCACTATAGTTGTACTTTTGAAATAAAAAAGGAGACAAAATTAAAAAATAAATTGCACCTTTCTCTTGAAAATTGTAAATTGATTGCATTTCGTTCTCCACTGTGCCTTCAAATCATAGAGGCAATGACAACAACATCTAGAATTGTTTTATGCAAATCTCCTCAAACTTTTTAATCCTCCTCGGCCTTCTCCTTTCATATGTAGGTTTATAACATTCTCTTGCATTGTCTTAATCATTGAAGGACTAGAATTCTCTATCGCTTCATTTCGGATGAGTTCCCATCTTTTTAATATCGTTAGCTATGAGAATGTCATGAGCTAGATCAGGTTTCCTCAACACATAGTTTAAGGTTTCGTGTACATTTTAAGTAGTGATCTTCAATGATCTGTATTGGTTGTTGGCACATTTATGGAGTAACACAATGACACAAATAAAAAATATATCTCATTTTTATATCCTTAGATGTGGTGTGAATTATTTGGATTCCTCCATACTATTCTTCCCTTATAATCTCCTCATCCCAGACAAAACCAATCACAAAATCATGGCTTCTTCATTCATCACGGGATGAGAAATTGCTTAGATGCCATAAAGGATTTGGGAAAGTAACAAGTGATTGGAATTACGGAAGAACCAAATATTTATACAATGAGAAAGTTGGTTCAGAAGAAACCAAACTACTATACTGCCAAACTACCAAATGACCAGCAATACTTAATAATGATGTAATAATAAATGCTAACATATAAAGAGTAGGAATAATTATACAACACTACCTTCACTCTAATGTGTAAGATATTCATACAATTCCTCTATCTTTATAATGCATCCTTTATCATTCTCTCGAAAAAAATTAGTGTTGGGTTTGATTAAACATTTATCTCCCATCTAAGGACATGTAGAAAGGTATGGTAAAGGGTCACATGTTTCAATCTCTAATTTGCATTCAAACTTTGTATGAGTGGGAATATAAATAGGGGAAAATTTCTAAATACCACTTCAATTCATTCTCAAATGATATAGATTATATTGTGGTATCACTTATCATGAGTATAAAGGGGAACCCCATGGATAGTTCAATCAAACATATTCAATCAAGTTAGGTAAAAAAAAGTGTGTATGATAGAATTGTAATTGTGCATATTATCAAAGAACAAATGGAAAAAAATAATAAATTTTATTATGTTAGTTTTATACAAGATCTATACGAATATATATGTATTGGCTTATTGGCTAGGCCTTGTTTTTGATAAAGGAAAAAATGGGTTTTACAAGGACCCGAAACCACAAAGTTTACAATAAAAAATAGAAAAGGACAAAAAATTCCTCCAAATTAAACAGGTTGCAAAGAAAGAAAAACCCTGAAAAAATAGCAGCCAGCCAAAAAAAGCTAGAAAGGACCACCAAAAACCCAGCCGAGGCGCAGACCAAAAGACCAGCAGCAACTAATCCAAAGTTTTCAGAACTTTCTCAGTCTCAGCCTCCAAATCCTACATATCCTGGACTCCCTTCTTGAAATTTTGAATCATCTGTGGCATAGGGGGTGCCTTCCTTTTCATATTAGCCCTAGTTCTCTTCAAAATCCCTATATCCTCTTCCTAGTTTTTATCTTTAACTTATTCCAAATCAACAACCAAGGACCCCTATTGAGCTTTATCCAGTTTTTCAATCATTGTGTTGATAATGATAGAATTATGTCTTGCCATTCTATTATTTTGTTCAGTGATTATCTTCACAACATTTTTTATTTTTTCAACATCAATTTCTATCCTTCTGTCCTTACCTGCATTGTCCCGGATCTCCTTACTAGCTCAATGTTCTCATTACGCTCTTCATCCTTCTTGCACAACGCAGAAACCTTAGCTTCCACTTCTTCCAATTTACTCTGGAGGGCCCATTTTTTTATTTTGAGGTCATTAATTTCATGAAAGACCCATTTTGACATTCTGAAGTGGTCCATGGCATTATTCCTAGCTATGCCCAGAAAATCAGCTATAGGTTCCCTATCAAGATTGAGGTAATTTTTAGCAGAGTCAGAGGCTCCAGGGGACCCTATTCTATCATCTCTGTCCGTCGATGGGAAAAAAGAGGAAGATTTGTTATTTGCACCAGGTTCCTTAGAATCAGGAGTATCTTCAGAGTAAGGAACAAGGTTTTTAATAGGGGATTTCTTTCTAGCGCCTTTGGCTTTGGGGGTAGAACTTCCAGGCTTAGAAGCAAGGCAGACTTTAATAGGCTGGGGATTACAGAGTTGGGTTTTCTTGCTAGTCTGGACAATGGGAGGGTCCAAAACCATCCTTACTAGACTCAAATTAGGTTTATTCCCCGAACAACTAGGTTTAGCGTAATCATCCTTAGAAACCGAAGAGGCATCTGGGTTAGCAAGGACCGACATTTTTTGGAAGTGTTCAAAACTTAATCTTATTAGACCAGTATGTAATATAGGATATCTTTTAGGGTTTTTCTTATGGTCTTCAAGACTGTTTCTTAAGGAACATAGTAAGTAGTAGGGGAGAGAAAACCTGACCTTATAGCGAAAATGATTGAGCAAGGCAAAATGGTAGTCGTAGACCCTAGTGAACCGTCGATCCAAGGTGATATACTCCATAATGATGTGAAGAACTTTTCTCCAGAGAGCTTTAATGGAGTCGGCCTCGACGTAACTATTGGAAACTTTCACAAGTTTCAATTTTTCCTTGTCTTTCTTCGGAAATCTAACCATCGCTTCATCAAAGAAATTCTTGTCTCAGAAAAATTTATGTCCTTCTATGGGCATACTAGTCACTTCAGCGATGAGATTTTCATCAAGCTTAACTTTCCTGTCAAAAAGGGTTATTTCACCATTGTTCCAATTCTTCTCAAAAAACTCTGTAGCTTCCTGATTAGACCCATGGATTTTCTCCAGAAAAGGGAGTAAACCCCCACTTTTAACTTTGTTCCACACTTTAGTGTTTCTTGTGTGCATCTTGAAACTTTTTGGCTCAACTCTTTCTTTCTCCTCCCCTTTTAGCAAGCACAGTAATGCAATTGTAAACAAAGATGAAATCTTGGTGCAAAATGGTCCCACCAAGCCTATAAACCCACAAAGAATGTCGAGAAAGCTTATAAGACAAGCTAATTAGCTCAGCCCCATGAAATCTAATGATAGTGATGTACTTACCCCATTCTATCATCATGATTGAGGTGACACACATCTTTCCCATGTGAAGCATCATAGTTCAATAAGGCTCGGACATCCACACCTAAATCACTGATATTCAACCATGTTCGATGTCCTTTACTTTTAACCCCTTCATTCACAAAAAACGTCTGCCATAGCATTGGCTTCTCTATAGGCATGGGATATCTTTAAATTACAAAACTTAGCTAAGGTCAAAATAGCATCATCAATCCAAGACTTTATGGTCCACAAGGGGGGGACCTACCTAGAAGACATTCAATAACATACAAAGAGGAATGAACATGAGTTGGGTGTTGGAGTCATGATACTTTATTTTTCTATTTCAATTTTCACAACCATTAGTGAAAATTTAAGTCATGCATTATCAATGACATGGAACTATTCCTAGTAGTTTGGAACATGTATGCTAACTAGGATGAGGATCATATTGGCATTGAAGCTCTGAGGCCTACCAAGCAACACTTTTTTTTTTATATGATATATTAACCCAAAACATCTAGTATCATTGACCAACCACTTTTGTATTTGACTACAAATTTTGACGAATGTTTGGTGATATATCAACAAAATATTGTCGACTTACCGACGCAACACTAATTTAAATTTTGTCATTGGATTTTCGTCGCTTTAATGACCAATTTTTATACGTCGAAACCACGACCCAACATTGTTGGTCAGCGATATGAAGAGTGTTTGATGGTGCTCATCACAAAATCAGCGTAAGTTCATCTATCTATCGATGTAAAAAAATCACAAAACGTTGCAGAACGCCCATTTGAAATCATCGAAAAAACACCAAACATTTGTCCATTTTCTAATAAGGTGGAGCAAATCATCGTTTCCATTATGATGAAAACTACGTCGCTTGTACAGTAACCTCGTCGCAATTTTTTGTGGTTCGTCAGGCTATTTTTATCGAAATTGTGATGAAACCTTGTAGTTTTAAAAAAAAATATGAAACCAATATGATGGAAGCTCATTTGGCCCCTCCCCCCCTCACATCACTCTCAATTCTCCATAACTGATCATATAACATTAATCATTCATTCATCCATTAATAACATATAACATTCATTCATTAACATATAACATTCATTCTTTCAATTTTTACATATTACAAAAAATATGGTTGTCAAAAATATTAGTTTTTAACATTCATTAATAAATTATCAAAAATATGGTTGTCATAATATGATTACAATCACCTTTTTTTTATTATTTATTGTAGCTAAAAAAATAAGTGGAGTATCATTTTCTAAATTATTTGTCCCCCCTTCAATTGTTCTACCCTATGCTCATGATCTTAATGTATGCCTAGTTGTGTACTCACGACGTGGAGGCTGTTGCAAGCGGGGGTCTGCTGCAATAACAAAGAAATGTTAAATTGATATGTTTTATTATTACTGTTACAAGTATTTCATTAATTAAAAGAACATTAGAGTGGTGCTCTTTACCTAATGGGGACGTATCATGTTGCTAATCTTGTCTTATAGTTTCATGCTCAACATGTTGAACACCCTCTAAGTCTTCTAGAGTTGAAACATGAAAGGTTACATTAATTAATACACCAATTGCAATTAAATATGTTTAAAAGAACATTAGAGTGGTCCTCTTAACCTGATGGGGCCACATCATGCTCTTGATCTTGTCTAGCCTGATCATGCTCAACATGTTGATCATGCTCTACATGCTCTAAAGTTGAAAGATGAAAGGTTACATTAATTAATACACCAATTGCAATTAAAGATGTTTAATTATATTAATACATACTACATTTTTTATAGCACATGGATACATCCAGTACCAAGATACACACCATGACCTTCATCTGCAAGTTGTGCTCCACCCTCACCAGGTTGCATTCCAATGTCATGTGTAGTATTACCATTGCTTGCATGTTTAAAACAAATAGGCACTAATTACTTTATGGTGGAAATTAATATTGAATAGATTGCATAAGTATTCAATTTTAAATAAACTTCATTTAATTTATTTACCTACATGTCAAATGCAGTGGAAGCTTGTGTTTTCCCAGTCAAGAGTCTTAGGCGTTAAGCCATGGCTCCATAGCCTTGCTGGAAGGAAATATTCAGGTGCTCTTCTGTGGGCACTCCATTGAATTTAGAGCCCTGCATTTTTGCATAAGATCATGAATTTTGCTTCTATGGTGTGACAAAACAAAAATTGTTTGTAATTTATTATTTGGCTGCAATATTTCATTTATTGATACTTACAATTCGTGCGACTAATTTCATATAACCACTAGAGCCAAGTTTGTGTTGCCCGTGTTTTTCTAGTCTTTCCTTTGTTGCCTTCGATGTGTCGGGCAGCCTATGAAAAGTTTGAAATACATTCTAGATTATGTAAAAAGAAAGAGTAATCACTATATAATTACATTGTTGATAGTATCACATACCTTCCTTGTCCTAGTGGTGTCTTTCCTTTTTTCTTTTCAACCTTCTCCCTTCCATCCAACACTAGGTCCTTCCACTCCCTCTCCAGAATCATGGGGGGACACTCATAATTTTTGTTCTTCTCTAAATGTGACCTATATTGGTCCCTCACATAATTTAGATAGGTACCAACTTTCTTAAGGACCTTGGTTCAGTTGAATGTGTTATTACCGAATAGCACAACTAAACGGTTAATGAGCTCATCTTTTAAATCTTGATTTTGGGCATTCCACCGTGTATGTGGTATGATTAGCCTGAATATCTCCAATGTAATATCATTTAGATGTTTATAAAAAACATCATCTCCTTCAAAATGATCATGAGATCATTATCCTAAAAAGAGTGATCAATAAGTAAATTTCAATTGGATTATATATAATAATAATTAAAACATTTTAAAGTACTTGGGACCTTCTCTATCTTTATGGGAACGAAATCCCCGGTCACCACAAATTTGACTGGCAATGTTCCCGTACTAGTAATACGGGAAGATCCAGGAAATGCTGCTAAAACATCACCAATACTAGTGGGCTCTACATCCCCAAGTACATGTCCTGAAGCATATTCTGGCATGTGTTCACTGCCAGAGGGTGCACTACCCAATGCCTACATGCTATGTGTTTCCGACATTTCAGTTGACAATATAGGCACAAATGATAGGGTCGGATGATGTGATGTATGTGTAGGAAAATTAGGATTGACACTTGTACCAACCCCTACTCCCCAGTAAACACATGTAGTACCCTGATCATGGCCAACAACATCATGAGGATGCAAAAAATCCTATAAAAATAACACGTATTTTAGTTCATGACATAAAAGAGTAAAAAATATGAAACCATGAATGAAATTATGTTATAATTAAAGATCTCATGATAGCTTACTTGCAATTTCTATGCTCTGTCAGTCAATATTTTAGCCCTTTATCTTATCTCATCTATTTGAGGCACTATGAATAACAACTGAAGGATTTATTCACTGCATTTTTTTTGGGACTTCCTTATCATATCTGGAGGTTTTGCATAATATGCAATGTCATCGTCGCATAATAGTTACTACACAACCCTATAGATGCTCTCCTCTACTACTAGTGCCTTTCCCCAATCATCCAACTGTGACAAGAATATTAAAAACATTATCTAATTAACACAATAAACTTATGAAAAAACATAATAATAAAAAATTTTGTTCGTATCTAATTTGTACAATTACAATGAGGTAAACCAGTCAGGTAGAAGTTCCTGAAGATGCATCACGACCTGTGCTTTGGGCCAGAGCCTTCCCCCTAAGATCAATGTCCCGCTATGACAAAAATTAAATATAAAAAATATTACCGAAATGAAACCAATAGACTTACAGAAAAAAAAACATAATAATAAAATTGTATATTGGAGTCAAATTAATTGGAGGTTGGCTAAAATGGTATATAGTACGTACCACCCCCATAGTAACTATGTTTGTATCTATGTGATTCAAATTGTAATCGATTAGCAACTCTTCCCCTACAGTTATTGATTTTATCACACATACAAATACACGATTTCCCTCACGCGCCTCAAATATGCAATTGGGTTGCTTATTTGTTGACCTAGGTCGTGTACTATTTATAAAACCTACAATATTCCCTAATGATTTTGGCCTTTCATCAATGTACATAGCCACTCCTTTATTTTGATCCTTATCTTTTAGCTGTATATAATTTGTTGGCAGTGCATACCTACACATACTTCGTGTATATCGAACCAGCTGCATCCAATCTTTGTAACTATAATAGGGTCTGACATACTCCATGAATTTAGTAACTTTTTCATAACAAACCTTTATGTCGTCCATGCAAAATAGGCCCAAACCATGCAATGACGATGGTGCTATGCAATATATCCTCTCGTTGACACAAAAATAAGTGTTTATTGGAGGAAGTTCCTTGGGTAACCATTGTTTCCATAGATGTTTGTACCTCAAGGGAACCTCAATGTTGCATATTCTCTCATCATCATAAGAACATGACCCCCCTTCAACAAGAAAAAATTCCATTCATTTACAGAATTTTCTTCTAATCTTTTGACCTATAGCTGATCTCCCTCTTTTAGACCTACTACATGTCTCACTTTCCTCTTTTCTTCCTGAATTTCCCTCACTTGAGGAAGAAAAATTTGACAAATTCCTATTTTGTGGTACTTGCACTCATAAGGATGTTGGATGAAGTTCTTTCATGGTGATGTGATCCCAAGGTATGGGGTTGGATGATTAAAAACCAACGTTTTCACTACTAGTCAAATGCATGTGGAGGTAACAATAGTTGTGAATGTATGAATAAAACTTGTAAGGGTCTAATGATCAGAGATCACTTGGTAAGCATGGGAATGGTTTGTAGGGTCACCAACCTTGTGTTTTGAAGCCTTGGGTTTTGGGAACATCTAGAGGAGTCATTGTCTTGTTTCTTGCAGGTTGATTGGGTTAGTTGGTGGAAGGTTGCTATTACTTTTTGTACCAAGGTATAATTTGATCTCATTTGATATAAGTTTTGGTGTAAGCATGAAGTTAAAAAGTCCATTGCTTTGCTGATCTATCTAATAATAGCCCTATTTTGGAGACTAAAATGAAAGTATAGTATATGATTTGGTTAAATTGTCAAGAATAAAGGATGGTTACAGAAATAAAGCTATATTTCTTCTCTAGAGTTTGAGCTTCTAAATTTTGTTACAAAAATAAAAACAAGAACAAAAAAAAGATCTTGATAATGGCTGCAATGTGAGTATTAAATGATCTTTAATGTTTTACTTTAAATTTTCTAGGGCTTATGTTTCAAAAATTTATCAAATTTTATAGTTTTTTAGTTTACATTCCACTATTTTTTTTGAATGATTTTGAATACAGAGTGCATTTGAATTACCAGTCAAGCCCTCCTACAATATTTGATGGCACCATGAGGTTAGTGTATTTTTCTTATAATGAATTCTAAAATATTCCCGAATTTAACTTTCAAAAAATTACGATGGGAACCCATTTAAATTAAATATTAAACGATGGAAATATCACAATATAATCGATATTTCTTAGATTTAAATACTCGAGAGAAAGAGAGTGTTTACTTTGTATGATAATACTCTGTAATGGGTAATATTTTTCCATGGATTTAGTTTCACTTTGGAAGCCCCATATTTTATGGTATGGAGATTTCTAATGATTTTCCTTTTTCAGTCCCTTTGATCATTTGTGGACCTCAATATGTAAATTTATTTCATCAAAGTTTAGAAATTTGAACCCTAGTGAAATTTGTGTATTGTCATGTGACATGAATTCCTTTCAATCTTATAGTAGAAAAAATATGCTAAGAAAAATACAAAAACAACAGTTCACAGACCAAAAATGGCCACCCAACTAATTGAACATCTCAAAGCTTGGTTGTTCAAACTAACTAGACACCAATACTAGGTAGTACTTGGGTTTGTCAATGGTACACTAGCTTGGATTGACCAAAATATAGCATGAAACACCTTGATGGGAACAAACAGAGTCTATATCACTGCACTTGCAACAAGATTTCTTAATGTGGGGGAAAAATCACTTACATTCATAACATGCATGTGTGGTCTCAAAAGGTTTATACGTTCTTGTGAATTTGAAAGAAAGGCATGTTTTGAATTTTCCAATATGTGTTAGGGGTTAATTTGACTTGGTTTTAGCACTAGAGTGACAAACCTTGTGGTTTAGGTTCCATAAACAAAATATACTCATTTTTTTAGCTTCCTATTATAATCTTTATATTCAATGAGTTTTTTAAAGATCATCTAAATATTCATTTCTAATGAAAAGGTGAGGGTCAGAGAGCCTCATCTTTTGAAACCATTAACCAAAGAAATGCTAAAAAAAATATATGAAAGAGACGAAGAATAAGGAAACTTGTATTATTAGGAAGGATGAGATTCCTTTATATAGCATGACCTCATGTTTCAGTCTCGAAACCGTCACATATCATCAATGCATGCGTCTAGGCTAACCATGTCAAGTTTCACTCCATACAATCACAAATTGAAAAAATTTCAATGTTGGCCCCATTCACATGTCACTATGCGGGGTCAACGTGAGGAAACACTAATTTTTTGGGAATAAAATAACCATAGATATGATCAAATAATATATAATCATAAATATTAGTAGAGTAATTAGGATTTGATCATATGGAAATTTCTACGACAGCTAAAATAGTTGTAACATCATGAATTAATTATGTAATGACATAAAAATTAAAAACATCATGAATTAATTATGTAACCATATAAGTCAAATATAATTCTATCAAGAAATAAATATCAAATCTAGATAATATAATTTCACAACTCATACATTTCAATGTCATTGATCTTCTTCTTCATCCAACTCTTTTCCTGTATCATCTAATCTAGATTTGATATTGTAAGGATTGGTCATATCATTATCATCGTCACTGATATCAGTTTCAATAATGTCATCATCCAAATGGATATCATCTTCATGAACATTAACTCCTACATCATTACGATCTAGTTCCTCTTCCTCGACATCTTCTTCAGGCACATCATCAACTAACTGTTGATCCTGATCATCATCTACATCATCTTCTAGTTCTTCGGTATGTTCTTCTTCCACCACATTATACTTTATCAGCCTTCCTCTTAGATCATGTCTAACAACAAATGACCATCCTGGTTTACTTGGAACCTCTGAGTAAAATACCTATGCACATTGGCTTGGAAGAACATAGGGCTCATTTCTAGCTTGCTCGATCGACCTTGTATTAACCATGGTAAATCCATTATCATGTTCAATAATATTTCTCTCGGGATCATTTTCATTCAATCCTATCTTGTACCATTAGACAACAAACATAACTAATTTGAAGGACTTAAAGTCACACTCAAGTATATCATCCAAAATCCCATAGTACTTATCGATTTTCTAAGACTTTTGGATGTATGTTTCTTCTAGTAGATGAAACATTAGTCACCTAAAAGACTACAGTTATCCCAAAATCACAAGTTTTCTTCGTGTCATCCAACTTTTTGATTCAAAATTTATGACCATTTCACCACATAGCCTTGTGGTCTTTCACCTGCAATATGTCAAACATGTAAAAATTATTGCATCGTGAGTTGATAAAATATTTATTCTTGGCCGAATGTATGTAAAGAAAAAAAACTCAACATATATATACATCAATATAATTGAAAATAATTAAATAATATGGGTGATTAATATATTTATACGTACTTGTTTATCTCTTAAACCATATGCTAAATCAATTTCCCTTGGTGTAACATTGGAATCTCCATTACGATGAGCTTCTTTAACCAATGAAGCCACACCTTCCCATGTTAATGCATGACCTAATCGTTGACATCATTCAATCCATACCATCATCCAATCAATATTATTTATGATGTAAAAATGTAGTGCATCCCACTCTTGACCAACTATATCAAAAAAAATTGAATTCACAAACAACGTATAATTAGTTAATTACCACGGTATATGACCTTAATTTATAATTGATGTACCTGAAAACCTAACATCCCACTACCAATGATCTTATTATCTTTCATTGTTGGATGAATTCAAATTAAAGGAGTATGCACAAACAATGAATTATGACCTTGAAGGGTACATACACTCTTGTAAGAAAAAGAAAAATCTTAGTGGATATACCCATGTTCCTATACTGAGGGAAGATGTGTTTAATAACAAAGAAGACAAAAAATTAGGGGAGGTTATAGAAAATTTCATGGAGTTAGAGCAAAAAAAGCAAAGGTTGTGTTGAAACTGTAATTTTTTAAAAATTCTACATTAATATATCCCTCATAGAAAACCAAATCTTGATGTAATTGCATGTGGTCACAATCAAATTTTATCCCCAAAAAATCCCTCTAAATAAACCATTTTAATCCATATCGGCAAGAGTTGGAGTAGGTCTCCCTTATTCCTAAGCCATTGCATTCCATTGATGGTGTTTTTGGCATATTGGTAGGAAATCCAAGTTGTCATATTGATCAAAGTGCCTAGGTGAATACATATTGGGTGGACACAGCTCACGGTTTCACCGACGCAGGGGATCATCATCAAGACAAATGATATCAGCGTGAGATCTATCATTTAGAACGAGATTATGAGTTTCGCAGATGAAATATATCGACAAGACATTTATCCTCTCACACTGATGATACAAAGGAAACTACTCATCAGCAAGACAAGCATCATCGGAGTGAAGCCAACAAGTCATACTGAGCAATTATGTCTTATCAATGAATTACCATCGATAAGAAGTTCATCGTGTCTCACCAATTAGGCACAAAGAAGCATATTGGCAAAACAAGAAGCTATCAGTGTAAGTTTGAAAGGTTCTCCCGACGCTCCATGTCATGCTGATGAGAGTTATATCAGCGAGAGTCTCGGCAACATATTCAAGATTGGAGGAATGAACATCAGGGAGACTCGTAGCATCAGAGAAACTACAAAATGTCTTAGTGAAGCATGATCTCTTGTTGATGAAGATGCGAATAGATCAAAAGGTCATCGGAGTGACTTTTGGTGACATTTACAAAGATTGAAAAGATGAATTTTGTATCAGTAAAAAGGATATTGTGTCTCCCTGACCAACAAGGTGTTTGGTGAATGTTGGCTAAAATCAAGTATAAAGAATCACCCAGAGTTTAAATTGTCTTGTTGATATAAAGTGCTTGATGTGACAGTGAGAATTTCAAAAAGATTGCAAACTTGTGCCCAAAGCTAAACATTAATGGTGGCACGAACGCATAAAGAGATAGTTTATTTCCTGAATTGAAGAGAAATAATTAAAGACGATATTGGGAGAAATTCACAGCGAAAGAAATAGGAGGAAGGATGAAGAACCAGAGAACCTTGTGGCCGAAGGATTTCAAACAAAATCTGTGAGTTTTCTGCAAAATTTTTCTCTAATTTTGTCCTTTAAAAAAAAGAGGTCTAATGGAGGGAACGAGCTCAAGGAAAACAAAAGGCAAAAAAAAAAGTGAGAGTAATTGCCCCAAGAGTAAAAAATAGAAAATTGAAGCTGAAAATGAACCAAGGGTAGTCAAAAGAAAATTGAACCAAGACCTAATTGATCAATTGCCCAGCTCTAGACCTAGGGCTAGGCGCTCCACGCAGCTCAGGGTAGATGTAGAAAAGTTAGAAGATAGGTGCAAAAAAATAGGAGATACATGGACCCCAATCAGGGGATATGAGTTATTCATCTTCCATTACCATCAAAGGAACCGGTATGAACCAGTGTGTAACCCCTAGAAATTTAACCTAGGAAAGCTAGTCTACCGAGATGTGTTTTGTAGATCTGTGGAATTCATAAAAGTGTTAGCTTCCAGTTACAATCCCAAGCTAAAAGTTATTTGTTACCCTTCTAGAAGACCATTCATACACATATCAAAGGCTGCAGTTAGTAAGGTTTTCAATTTAGGAGTGTGTGACGAGAAAAATTTGTATGAGGAAATTGTACAAAGAATTCCAGAGATTGGATACTGTGTACAAGGGTTGGAGGCTACCACTGCATAGATGTAAGAAGGATGGAAATGTGGCCCCATTAGGTGATGGTTATGGTTCCCATTTCATGTTGACCTATTTGAACCATACCTGAAGCAAAACCTATTTCTCAGTGTGCCAAGTGCTAGGGGTGGATGCCCCTGAATACATGTCAATTGTGTTGATGGTGATAGAAGTAGATGTCCAATACCATAACTCTCAACCATTTGATTATCCCACACATATTTTCAATGAGCTCAATGTAGAATTTATGGAAGTAAGGAATAGCTCCCTATTTTGCATTTGAGGCATTATTCAATCCTGATGCATATGATTCTTTACTATGGGAAAGAATTGAATATGTGGCCTAATAAGCTAAGGGTTCCACAATTTGATAAAGAGGAAGGGTTGTTTCCGGTACAACTTTGGACTGCTATTTGGGACAAAATATTTTCTAATTCATGTTGTATACATTTTGAAGAATATTGGACCATATGTGCAGGATCATCACGTAAAAAATAGGCCCTTAAGTGGTGAAAATTTCAGAAAAAATAGAGTTAGGAAACTTGACATAAAAATTTGAATAAGTTATCTATATTATTTCAAAAATATGTAAGAATAGAATCTAGCGCAAATTGAATGTAGTTTCTAAACTACTAGGTTTATTTTAAAAAAACAAAAATCTATTTGGTGAAAATTTGAAATTTCAGTGTAGTAGTACTTAAATTTCAGGGAAAAAATAAGTAGGTGTCTATTTGATCACCCTAACCACAATAAAATGATAATATTTTTTATAATATTTTAGATATAAGCAGAGGATTCATGTCCCGATGTGATGCATACTTTTTTGTAGTTTTTTTCTAAGTAAATAATTAATTATGATTTTTTTATTACAACTTTCAAAAAATATAAAAACTTGTATGTCTGACCACCTTAACTTAGTCAAAACTTCATGAAATTCATTTTTTTTAATCCTATAGTATGTGAAGCATAGAATGTGACGCATGTTTTGGATTCAAAAATGTGATACCGTTTGAAAGGTATAGTTTTTTTTCAATCAACCTATCAATCAGGACTTTAGTCGTAATTTAAATAGAAAATGAATGATAATTCTTTATTAAATTCAAAGTAAAGAATAATTTATGTTGGTGGAAAGCTGAGAATCTCCTTTAAAAACCCTTTTCATTTCATCAATTTTGGGTAAAAAAATAGTCGTCAAGCACATGGGCCATCATATCACTTACATATCACCACTTTTTGGCCCATCACGATCCTGCACATACCCTATTTTGTGAAGCCATTATATAAATTGTATAACCACCCTTGTGAACATTCATTTTCTGATGAAATAAAAAGATTACTCTAGCCCAAGGACTTCAATGGGCCTATTAATCACAATTTGGGAGACTAGTACTATTTGGAAGGTGCAACAATGATCAGGATATATGGATTTGAGGATGCACCCTTTATTCTTCCAAGAACAGTACCTGACAGGATTGCCTATCTTGATATTGCTAGGAAATTAGATTATTCAGATTTCATGAATTTAAGCTCTTTTGGAAAGCAGGCATTTATGCCTAGCACACTTTGTTTCGGTGATTTCACTATGTTGGCAAGGGAGGGATATGATTTGGTTTTCAATAAATTGTTACAATATAACATGAAGAAATGTCCACCTCGAAAAGGATTCGATCCAAAGGGGTATATCAACTTTTCAAGGGACAAAATAAACTTGGGTGGGTATGATCATATACCATATCAATATGATGATTTGATTAGAAATCTGGAAGAGGAGGAAGCAGAAAGAGTGGTTGATGAGTACAACAAAAGATTGCCAGATGTTGGGATGTTATCTTTGGAGGAGGAAACACCTGGTGATAATAGGCCTCATAGCACAACTGACAAAATCTCCATATCAAGAACTCAAGATTACAAATGTCCTCCCAGGGAGATAGAAATTGAAGAGAGTTCAGATACAGATGCAAGATAGATTGCATACAGATCATTCGTAACCGATGATGAATTTGTAAAAACTATAGAGTTTAAGGCTTTCTTCTATAATAAAAAAGGGAAACAAATACGAGAATCATCTATCCATTAAGGAAATATATCCTTCCCAAAAATATAATACCGACTAATGAAGGACAGTTGTTGGGTAACCTAAAAACAAGTGTGGATAAAGAAATGGAAGATATGAATCTTGAGAAGGGGAGAAAGATGCTAGAAGATGCAAGAGTCATGATTTTTCCTGGATTAGATTTGAATTTTTCCTTAGTCTTTGATAGTTTCTTGAAGAACAATAATGCCACATATAAGCCCAACCCTGAAGGTGTGACAGAGATATATGCAAGATCCAGGTACAATCCAAATTTGTGCCCTGTATCCACCTCACAGGAAATCAGTTGTGATTGATACTAGAAAGGAATTTGGGCATGTGATGACCTTAAACGTTGGAGAGGTCGATTTCATAACCACAACAGATATTGGCATTAATGTTGCTAAATTGAATAAAGCACAAATTTAGATGTTGATAAAAGAAAAGGAAATGTATAGAATGAACAATGAAAGATTGCTTAGAGATAATGATCATTTGAAGGATATGGTGGGAATAACATTAGAACCCACAAATCAATTAACTCATGGAGAGAGTTCTCATACAAAATATCAGTGGGTAGGATTAGATGCATACTCACAGGGAAAATATGATGCACTCACTGCAATGATAAAGAAGAGGCAAGCCAGCTTGATGGCTTGGTTGAGTAAACTTTGGGGAACACATTTAAACAATTATGTTGCAGAACGAGAACATAAGATGATTGATGGGAGAATCCATGAGAAACTCCAAGAAGTAAGTGAAAGAGATGTTCTAGATATAATGCAACTATTGATATTACCAATCATTTCATAAAGAGACATGAGGAATTTCAAGAAGAATTGCAGGGGGGTGAATAGGGGCTGATTGATGCCACTAAGAAGGGATTACCAATGTTATTGGAAGAAAAAGGAGAATTGAAAGAAAAAAGACAAATGGATTAAGGAATGTGAATTAATGTTGTAAACAATTCTGGAGGTAGCTACAGGAGACAATTCAAGACTGTATGAGGCTTGTGAGCAGAATGAATGGATGGTGATCATGGAGATAGCAATTCACAATGCACTTGGAGATGCCGACACACATGCACATTAGGATTACCTTGATCATTTGTCAAAAATCCATTTATGGCTAAATAAATCCTAACTGCTAATTTATTATTATTGTTATGCAAAATATTTTTGAAAGGATGTGTCCTTTCATAGTTTTTTATATTTATACCTGTTCTATATGATCAGGAGAGATATAGATAGGCAGATAGGAGAAATATACAGTAGATAATTTTTCAAAGATTTTTTATCTCAAAAGACTTAGATGCATGTATGAATTATGATGAAGTTAATGAAGATGTCTAAATGCATGGCTTAATCTTGGTATCGGTTGTTTGTTGGAATTATATAGTTATTTGGTTGTCTACATTTTGATACTTTTTGGTTGTTTAAATTGATATATCTAGCATATATTTAGTTTATCAATACACATTTTCTATACTTGTGTGATGTGGTTATTTCATTCTCTCAAGTGTGGATTAAATCCTTCTAATCAATCACAGTAACTGGGAAGGATTAATTGGATCAATAGGAAGAATCATATAACTAGGGTTGCCATTTTATCTCAAGTAGAATTTGTCAATCACTTACTTGCACGTTTGTACAAGTTACAAACTACATTTGTGTGTCGAACAGTTTGAATTATTTCCATCATAGATTACACTTTTTTAGATCTTCATTAGACTCCATATACCCAATAAGGATTAGCCTTGATATTACTTATAAAATTTAGTTCATCCATTTTACATCTTACATCTGTTAACTAAACATATTAGGATTAGCCTTGATATTACTTATAAAATTTATACCATAATAAAGATTCAATTGTCCACTCCCTCTTGCCATTGTGGATAAATTGCTTGAATAAGAAACAAAAATCATGTCTGCTTCACTCATATAGGCATACCTGCCTAGGTCTAGCAGCACCTAAAAGAAGAAGGTCTAAACTATTTGGCCTTGTATGTTACCCTAAAACGTACCAAGAGTTTGGCAACCTCTTGAGGTATTTTTGGTTTTAGAGCTAACAAGTTACAAGAAATGGATGATTCATCTGAAGAAGAATCTATGGGAGAAAATGAAGCACGATCATAGCAGAGAATAGTCTCTCGGATGATGAACGATGAATATGAAGAACTCCCTGACAGGGACTTCCAAGTAGCCAAGGAATTACGTGTAGATGAAGATGATAGGATTATAGCCTATGAATCCTTTATTTCTAATAAGGAGTTTGTCAAGTCAACAAAATTTAAATCTTTTTTATTGTAAAGTATTTTTATGTCATTTTTCCCCTTTTGAGTTTGCGTTAACGTCTTCGGTGTTGGCAATCTCTGCACTCAAAGAAAATATCGGAAAGGTGTGCAATACACCACATGGTGGTTGCGCAACTTCTCCTTTTTCCTTTTCCTTACAAAGAATTTTAAAGACACATGTTTGTTGGTCATACTATTCCTTGGGAGCTATATTTGCAAGTTTGGAAACTTCCACCATGTTGACACGCCATCCTCAATATGGATTATCCACACTGCCTAAGAAGATATTTAACCAAGTCTTTTGTCTAAGCTAACTTTTTCTTCTTTTCCGCTAAGAGACGAGAGTCTTCGAGTCAGTGCTTTGCAGTAATGGGAGCAATCAATTGTGTCAGATGACTGCTCTCGAGATCTAATCATTTTTGGTTCTTATCTTCATTTAAATATCTGAAGGAAATTAATGCAGTATCTGAGGAATGAATGCAAAGATCTATTGTGGCCTAACCAATATTTTGGGATCAAATTGTGTGCTATCAGTCATCAACACCTAGGGGTCATTACTTCTAGATTGAGGCAGTTCTTTCTTCTTCACAATGACTATAAGAGAGGGGAATTTTGATTATTTTTAGTAGTGTATTTTTTATTTGCAGAAGAGAAATTTTCCAATAGGAAGTTGTTTTCTCCGAAAAGAGAAAGTACTTTTCTTTTAAATTTTCTTAAGGTTTATGAACTATATTTCAGGAAGCAAGTTATAGAACTCCTTTATTCTGGAAAATTATATCTATTAAGGTTTAAAATATTGTCAGATTGGCATCTGACCTCTGTTTCAAAGTTTATTTTTAATTAAAGGCACGAACTATTAAGGGAAAATTTGAGATTATGCATGTATGACCTCTTTCAAGTACTTTTCCTTCTTAGTTTTGTTATGAATGAAACACTGTGTCTTTCAAGCTATATTCTGATAGTTTAAATGGTGGATTTCTATGCTTTATGCTTGTATTGAAAAGTAGCATTTTGAATAAATTAGACTATGTCATTGGACTTTTTCGTTATCTTTAAAAATGTTATTTTTGTACTATGCTGTATTGGGAGACAAAGTTCCTATAATTTTCTAAAATATTATTCTTTTCCCTAAGGACTTTTTTATGTCTCATCAGACCTTAATGAACACTACCTATGGAAAGATTTGAAATTTTGCATTGTGCTTGAAGTTAGTCTTTGTTGTTCATTCTCTTTCTAATAATGAAGGGTTGCAGCGTTCTATTTCTTCTATATCAATCATAGGGATTTTTTGAGTTTGAAATGTTGTAATAGCTTCGGCGCATCACCTTTCATGTTTTAAATTTTTTATTTTTTCTTTCTCCCTTATCTCAAAACCCAAAAGAAGAGTCAACTTTCTATAAAAATCCTAGACGTATTCAGTGAGACGCAATTTGTCCCCCACAAGCTGAATTTCCCATAAGACTGTCGGAGAGGTGCAATCTTTGGTGATCAATAGTTCTTTTTTTGGCACGCCCAGTGGGACCCGAATATTTTTCAATTAGCCTAATTAGAAGTCAAAAATATTTCTTACATCAAGCTAAGGAAGGAAAACTAAAATTCCATGCCCATAATCCAAATGAGAGCATCCTCAAGAGGTCATTCCCAGTATTCCCAGCTACCTACCTCAAACCCTAGAAGGAGAAGAGCTATAGTTTTTGTATCACCCGTAAGGAGTAATAGAGCAAGAAGTCAAAGCCCCTTATCAAGAGCCTTATCTCTTCCGCTTGGAGGTTTAAATTTCTAGGTAAGATTTCCCATGTACCCAATTCATAGGAATATTTTCCTCATGGCTCAAGTACCCCCTCCTACTCCTAGGAATTTTGTAATGTGGGACAGTAGGAGCCTATGACAACCACCTACACCCCTAGATGTATGGCCCGTTATATTGGATAACGCCCTCAATGCCATCCCAAAGTTCTTCGGGGAGGATTTCAAAACCCCTTCTGAACACCTCCAAGATATAGCAGAAGTATGTAGGCTACACAATATAATGGAGGAGAATATCACTTTGAGGCTATTAGCTGCCTCTTTCAAAGGGAAGGCTCAAGATTGGCATCGATCTCTGGCCTCAGGTTCTATTATTTCTTGGGACCAACTCAGGAAGTTCCTTTTCGAATGATTCTTTGAAAAGGGAGACAGTTCTTCTCTATTGCAAGAGATAATCACCATCAAGAGCCCCCCCAAGGAAGACATGAGTGATTTAAACACCAGGTTCCATAAAACTTGGAAAAGGATTCCTCTAACTACTCAACCTCAAGCTGCTATGGCATTCATGTTCTACCTAAAGGCCATCAATCCAAATATTGTACTTATGATAACCTCCATCAGAGGGACTACTCTTCCTAACGTATATGAGTTGGTGGTGCACACAGAGAACAACCTGATTGATGTTGGGAAACTTCTTCCTCGGCCACCAATGCCAGTATTTGCAGAAATCTTTAATGACCGTCAAGAGGAAACCAATCCAAGCATCCCCACTGCACAATTAAATTTGGTTTCCCTGTAGCCTATGAATGAATACCCTACCATGTAGGCCAACCCATCAGGTTTTTTCATCAATGGTGGTGGATATTGTTGATATAAAAGATTTGATGTAGACTTTTGCTAATGAATTGGTCATTATCAAATGGGACCAGGTGACACCTACAAAAATAACCACTCAAGTCTATGGCAAAGGAAAGCCCCCTTACCAACAAAATTTGTATCATGGATCTTATAGAGGAGGAGGTCAACAAGCGTTGTCGATGAACCAGATAGTCCCAGTTCCTATGCCATTACAATCTGTCAAGGGCAGTCTGAACAAAGAGATTGTCCTGGGCCAAAAAATCTAGAGGATGATGATAATGTCTGGTGCTTCCCATGCAATGATAGTCATATGCCCCAAGATTGTCCAAGGGGAAACATCCAACAAAAGATTGCTAAGCAAAGAAGCAAGGGTATGTTCTCGAACATGGGTGAATATGACAAACCCAAAATGGATGTCCCTCGAAAAATAGTTGGACATTACACCCAACCAATCTCTTTTTCTCATGGATAGAAGAAGATGAGGTGATATTTGTAAACAAAGCCTTGATGACCAAAATTTCACAGGTGTAGTTAGATTACAATACAAGGTCAAAGATGAGGCTTATAGGGGAGTACGTGCAATAGGCTCTACCATGACCACAAACACGTCAACCATCTCCCCCGAAGAAGTAGGTCTCGCCGCCTGTTCTCCGACCCATTTCATAGCCACCTAACTAGCTTCTGAAAGCAGTGAAGGAAAATAGAGTATAGGACCTGGCTCTGACATAATGTTTTCCCCTGAAAATAAAAAGAGATACTGTTGTTTAAGCTAAAAACCAAAAATCTTGGGGTGCTTAACATGGTGGAATAGTTAAGAAGGGCACCTATTATCATTTCATTATGGGACATGATTTCAATTCCTGAGCAACATCTTCTTCTTCTAGAAGCGTTGAGGTTGGAAGGACAAGGTGTGCAGGGTATGTGCAGGATCATCATGGAAAAAATAGGCCCTTAAGTGGCAAAAAACTCAGAAAAATTAGTGTTAGGAAACGTGACATAAAAATTTGAATAAGTTATCTATATTATTTCAAAAATATGTAAGAATAGAATCTATAGAAAATTGAATTTAGTTTCTAAACTACTAGGTTTATTTAAAAATAAATAAAATTTATTTGGTTAAAATTTGAAATTTCAATGCAGTAGTACTTAAATTTTAGGGAAAAAATAAGAAGTAGGTGTCTGTCTGACCACCCTAACCATAATAAAATGATAATATATTTTTATAAGATTTTATATATAAGTAGAGGACTCATGTTTGGATGTGATGCATATTTTTTTGTAATTTTTTTCGTAGTAAATAATTAATTATGATTTTTTTATTACAACTTTTAAAAAATATAAAAACTCGTATGTCTGACCACCTTAACTTGGTCAAAACTTCATGAAATTTATTTTTTCTTTTTTTAATCCCATAGTATGTGAATCATAGAATGTGACACATGTTTCAGATTCAAAAAATGTGATACCATTGGAAAGTTATAGATATTTTTCAATCAGCCTATCGATTAGGACTTTAGTCGTAATTCTAATAGAAAATGAATAATAATTATTTATTAAATTCAAATTAAAGCATGATTTATGTTGGTGGAAAGCTAAGAATCTCCTCTAAAAACCCTTTTTGTTTCATCAATTTTGGGTAAAAAAAAAAGTCGTCAGCCACATACCCTACAAATACCCATAATATTGCCACTTTTTGGCCCACAATGATCCTGCACATACCCTGCAGGAAAATGAGATTCAATTAAGCAAATAGAGTAGAAATGATAGATATGCTTCCTCCTATCAAGCCCCAAGATCAATGGCTTATGTGAATAGCGTGGATAGTGTTGAAAGAAAAGAGGTAAGCAAAGAAAATCCAACACCTTTCTTTTTGATGCTTATAATAGGAGATAAATTGTTGCATAATAATATGATTGATTCGGGAGCTAGCTCTACTGTCATGCCAAAGCAAGTAGTGGATGCCCTGAAACTCTAGTATGAACCCCTTGAAAAAGGAATTATGCAACTTGACGAAAAGAAAGTCCTGACTTTTAATTGTATAAGTGATTTGTCCCTGACCCTCTTCTCCTGTCCAAGCCAGACAGTCACTCAGGAAGTGGTAATAATTGACATTCCACTAGTTTTCGAAATGTGCTTATCAAGGGATTTTATTGCTAAAATTGGCGGATATATTGTGCTTAACTAGTCCCACTTAATACTGCACACCAAACATGGAGTGAAGATGAAGATTTTTTCTGAAGCTTTGCATCCTGAACACATTGCGAAAGACGCAAACCTGTGTTTCAAACCTGATGATATCCCAGCTCCCCATCAAGAGAAATATTGTATGAGAATTCCCATAAAAGAAGAAGACACAGGGGAACAAATTGCTGAGAAGGAAACACTATTGAACCTTTCCACCGATTTTGATTCATTTAGCAATTTCCTTGTGACAGGACAAAGTGCCTATATAAATTTTGGCACAAATGAAGCTTGTCCGAAAATAATGAAGAATCCAAAAGAGCTCAGTGATCTACCTTATAATCATGTATGGACCATACTCGATGATGGTGTCAAGTGTAAAGGCGACCCGAGAATACGTCCCTGTTTGGTTTTTCTGATAAGACCAAGATTTCTAGGGGTTTATTATTTTCTTTCTCCATGCTTTGCTAGTAAATTTGAATGTAAAGTGTCAGTCCTCGAATTGGATCTAGTGGAACAAATAGGTGTAGGTCTAAAGTGAGTTGTCTTACTTTCAAAGTTCACAAAAAGTCGGATCTTTGGGAAAGCGACCACAATGAATGCAAGCCTAAAATTCCAGGAACGAGATAGAAGGGACCTCACCAAAATATTTAATGTTTTTAGAATGCGATGAAATCCCCAATTGCAAAATAACACCATCTGTCAGACATTTTTTATCAGAACGCGTTCTAAACCAATCTCTGACCCAACAAAGAAAAAGTTCCCCACAACTTGGAAGGGTTGTGATAAGCCTAGGAGCCAGAAGGACAAAAGGTTTACAGATGGTATATGGACCTCTTACAGAAGGAAAAAAAGAGGAGAAAATTTGTTACAGATGCAATCACAAAGGGTATGACCTTGGTATATTTCTATTAACGACTACCTTCAATGAATAGTTCAGGCTAGACAAGAAGCAAAGACAAGGGATAGATCGTTCAAGGAAAAACTCCTTGGCAAGATGGGACTCCATCAAACAAGGAAGGATTTTGATGGATTGTCACTTTTCCTTGATATTGATGTGGCAGTCCTCCCAAGTCTCAACAAAGGCGAAAATCTCATTGATAATAAATAAGTCTCTTAGGGACATGGAATTTCTGATGAGAGGATCCGATCAACTAAGGGCAACGTTTATTACTGATTGGGAAGCATCCATATTCATAAGAATGAAATATTTTGGGACAACTCCATGCCCAGAATTAAATAAAAGTTTTTGGGTTAAGTCTAGCTCTACTCATGAATTCATACCAGATTTTGCAAGCATTTCAACCTCATGTGTCCTAATGATAATGAAGAAGGCACCTTTTCAACAATTTTGGAAAGACATAGTGGATGTCAATTTGTTAGAAAGAGGAAAAGAAAAATTCACAAGTTTTTGTAGAAAATAAGAGCCATATTAGATCTTCTCGAGAACGTCATACCTCTCAATATCTATGAGCCAAAGGAATCACAAAGATCAAATCTTGTTATCCAATACAATATTTTTTCAGAAAACTCACCATATTGTGAGGTAGTAAAAAGTGGTTCAACTGAAATAACTTTTAGTAGCCTAATTGAGGTAACTCAAAATATTGGGTTGGCCCCTCAAAAGGACAGGCACGACCCTAGACAAAATTTCCTATTAGTAAATCAAATTTCCCTTAAATTGACCCCAAAGTTTTCCAAGTATGAATAAATGTATGGGAATCCTACAAATATCTTGAGGCAAAAAATTTATAGGAAAAGGGACCATAAAGTCACAACTTGTTATCATCAAGCAATCAAACAAAGCTTTGATTCTTACCAAAAAAGGGTTTCAATACAAGAGTATCATAGAAATGTTGAAGAGCTAGGGTGACCAATTAATTCCAAAGTGTTGTTGAAGAGACTTTTCAAGAAACAAAACATGCAAAAAGAAGAAGTTGTACAGGTTCAAAGAAATGTTTTTAGGTGGACTAGTGAACAGTATTTATCTGAGAACTTTCTATAAAAATGCACAACTCTTTTAAATTTTAGAAAATTTGTACTATATGTAAAAAACTTTGTAATTATTTTAATTTTTTAAAATAAGGCCCAAAATAACACAAGGAGAAAATAAGAGCTATACTGTATTAAGTTTCTCGACAAAATTTACAATATAATATATAGCTAAGGACTCATAAATGCCATCCTAGGCCCCCTTAGTGAAAAGCTGTCAAAAGCGGAGGCAACGAAAGTTGTACTCAGATTTTTCTTTTTTCTTTCTTCTTTTTTGGAAAAAGAAACAGAGATTCATACGTGTTTTCTGCTTCTCCTTTCTTTTTCTTCTTCTCCTTCATTCGATAAGCAAGTTGCAGGCAGGGGAAAAAATATCGCGCACATGGGCTACACAAATAGACCCAGGGTCTATTCGCTACGAAGCCACACCAAGTAACTAAAATGTTTTTCCGAGGAAATCCCTGGAACCTCCTCCATGTCATACTCATGCAGAAGGAAAGTGGTCACCGACTAGGAAGAGCAATGGTGTACTTCCATGCCCATCATGTGAAAGTCAGTCAGGAAGGGAAACCAGGGCACGTCCATGCCAAAATCCACATGCCTCCAAAGGTCGATGGCACTCAGAATACTAACACTTGGGATGGCCACATGTACTATCTCGCCAAGCCCTTCCATCAGAGAAGTGTCGAACATCTTCTAGCATAGCACAATTATCATGGGTTTGGCTACACCAAAGTGTAGCAGAGAGGCTACGAAATGCGAAAGAACATTGCAGTTGCTCCGCAACTGGTTCTCATCAGTAAGGAAGTCCACGTCGACAACCCACTTGAATGGAGTCATTCTTAACGGGTCACAATATTTCACCAAAAACTTGATGCGGCTGTAAGTAATCGCCCCCAGAAAGTAGTTCTACAGTCTTCATGGAAGAAGCTGAATAGGGGTGCCCAAGCCAGCAGATATTGTGATAGCAGTAAAAATGGTAGAAAAAGAGGTGGCTAAAAAAGTAGCCAAGTTAGAGAAAACTATATCTTTGAATGAATATAGTAAAAGGTGGTGCTTTTATATATAGAAAAAGCTAACGGGGAGGCTTCGCCAACGTGATGTCCATTTTTGGTTGAACAACAATGAAATTTTTTGAGGCAAAGTGGAGCGAGGTTGGAAAATCATACGGAGAATCTGACGGAGTGCCTTGAGAAATAAATTTGGGCATTGAGGAGTAAATACTCTCATATGCTGATAGTTGACATGTGTCCTTGCCATCATCTGCACCAACCTATTTGCTAATAAGAAGGGACATGGATTAACACGCTAAGGCTCTGACAAATTAATGAAGCCATCTTTTCAAAAAGTACCTTATGTCATCTCAAAACGCTCTATATGACGAAAAGCATGCTTCCCAATGTAATGAATTAAAGGAAAAAGAGGCAGCGAAAGGAATGTACTAATTCTTTTCTCCCTACATTTTCAGCTTTCCTAAGGGATACGGAGCTCCCATCTGCACATATTACCGCATCGACAACATTTATGAGCTATCAATAGTGGCAAACTCATAATTACATGTAAAGTTCTGGAATTAATTGCATTCAAAGCAAGTTGAGTTTAGTGCAAAGGAAGATGTTTTTAAAACTAGAAAGTTCCTGTATCACTTCCAGGAAATTATAGTGGAAGTATCTACCTCCTGTAGGCGGGTTGAAGCAGCAAACAGAAGATTTGGTTATGCAGACATTTTTGGGCACTACTCATTCGATAATGCCCCAACCCAAGAGGAATGGCGATTTGAAGGCTACAAAATGCTTCAAGAAAAAAAGCACCTTCTAAAAGAGGCAGTTCAAGATATAACTGATAATGTCTATGACCCCCGATTATCCACCAACCCTAAAAACCTAAGGGAAGGTGCTTTTTAGAGGATGCTAGGCTATGAATCTAAAGAGGGTTTTTCTTTTTTGCTTTGGAATAGCAGTCTTCTACAATTTATGTTGGTCGAGGTTCATCTA
The DNA here is from genome assembly GCA_007258455.2 of Sequoia sempervirens. Classification (NCBI taxonomy): domain Eukaryota; kingdom Viridiplantae; phylum Streptophyta; class Pinopsida; order Cupressales; family Cupressaceae; genus Sequoia; species Sequoia sempervirens. The sequence goes on from VDFB02270651.1 coordinate 502,750,925, forward strand.
TGCCCAGAGCTAGTTGACGCATATGTAAAATGGTTTAACAGAAATATAGAGACTATTGAAGGTCGTGAAGTCAAGATCATCATTTCAGCCCAAGCTATACGGGACATGTTACAGTGCATTCATGTGGGTTGGAATGCATACCTTTTTAATGAAGAATAGATGGATGCTCTAGGGGAAGATATGTTCGGGAGAATGATTTTTTATGAAGATGAGACAAAGGAACGACCGCAAAGAGGACAAATTCACTAGCCTTTATCACAAAGAAAATTCAAGAAGGATACATAGTCTGTATTATCCATGCTATCCTAGGTCTTTGGTCTCGACAACGATGAAGAGGTTAACCCTTTCCAATTTTCTCTAGGCCTTGTACTCAAAAGAGAAAAAGTGCAAAGACACTACGATTTTGTTGAAGTAATAGCTGAAAATATGAAGCTGCAATTGAGGAACTACAACATGGAGTCCAAGTTCAGGTATTCTTCCATCCTAGTCCATTTTTTATTGCATCAAAATTTTGAATGGCTATGGAGAGATGTGCTAGTATCGAGGACAAATGAGAGAGGTTATATCCAACCAATCTCTGTATGAACCCCCATGTTCTCTAGGATAGGAGATTACTATCAATTTGCAAATTGTTTTCTGAGACTAGTGCTACAAGATTTATTGCCTCACCCTCTGAGCCATTTTTCTCAAGAAGTTATTGAATGGATAGATCACCCACCTATTCCGATGGATTATTTCCTTGGCGAAGATTTTACCTTCATCAGATTTCATGGTTATCCCAGGGAAGTTTTTTGACTCCCCAAATTTGTGATAGATAAAACTTTTGCACTAGAATTTTGCCAACAAATATCCGCTATTGATAGAATTTATGGGGTTGGGAGGAATAAAGAAAAGATTTTTGACCTCCCCCTTATGATTGCAAAGAGTCAGGTGGTATTAAGCAAGCAGAAGGTTGAGGATGAGATCCAGAATCATTTGGTTATTCTTCGCTTGGTCTTCATTTGTGACAAGTGGAATTATAACCCAGATGGGTGTTTCAACTTAAGACATGAGTTTAGGGAGTATTTTTCTAGAAGAAGGAATACTACCTAGAAGAGTGCCAAAATGTACATTGACCTGACCCAAATACCAGAAAGGAGGCCAAGATGGCTAAGTTTTTATCAACCCGAGACAAAATACCAGAGGAACCTCCAAATGAGAAAATCTCTTAGTGCTCAGTTAAGATGAAAGGGATGGTCAAAACTGAAGAAGGCTAATTTCTGGAGATTCTAACAAGAGATGAGGAACCCAGGTGCTTTGTTTGGTAGCGTCCAACTCGATGAAGAATTTGATGACATATATGATCAGGAAGTTGATTCCAACAATAGAAATCCTGAAACAAGCCACAAAATTGAAGAAGAACAAGTTCCAATCCTGGTTCATAGGCCTTGGCAGCCCGACAATCAAAGAATATTGGGATTAGAGGGCCCATAGGTTCCATCCACATCCCAAGCCCAAAGCAAAGGAAAAGAGGTTCGATGATCTCTAAAAGGATCCTCCGTAGCTACTCATTCTTGACTAATAGAAGACATCTTAGGAAGGAGATCGGAACATGATGACTCTAATCAAGCAAAGCAAAGGAAGATTCATGACTCAAGTGCCCCTGGTACGTTGATCCAGTGAGAAGAGGAAGTGGAATCCATTTTGTGGAAGGTATCGTTAGCTCTAGTTCAAGTTAGTTTTACTCCCCCTCTTCTTCCTGTTTCTCCATCTCTAGTTCAACCCCAACCCCTTTCTATGGGGAATAATGCCCCATTTTTGGCTCCTGAATTGATAGTGGTAAACACAACCCCCGCAACTGAAAATGAACCCGCTAAAATGTCATCCACCGCGACTGCTATTACACCATTAGCTTTTTCATCCAAAAACCCTATTATGATTTCCAAAACTGCAAATTTTCCCATTACCCCCAACCCATCTACTTTAGGGAAAGCCCCCTTATATCAACCTTTTTTCCATTAATACCCATGTTATTTCTTCCCCTGCTCCTTTTGGCATTCCACCATTTTCTATGATCACGCTGCCATTCACGTCTCCTCATGCACATGCATCCAAGGTTTCCCCCACTTTCACCATGTTCATACTACCCCTTGGTACTCCAACTGTAGCTCAGAGTGTTGATATCCCTCAGACTCTTTAGGGGAATTTTGACGGCACTAAATAGGCTTGAAAGGCCAGAAAGTTGAAAATGTTGTCAAAGAGTGCCGAAAGGCCTACAGCCAAAAGAATTGATGCCTATTTTAATGGAGAGAACAATTCCCTACTTATCACTACAAGGAGGCCTCTAATTACCAAGCCCGAAGGACAAATGCAACTAGAGGACTATGACATTCATGTCGTGGGTCTGGATCTAAATGAAACTCGCCCGCCCAATAAGATGGTCCTAGCTAAAGCCACGCAAAGAGTAGTATACACTAATTATGAATGAGTGGATACGAAATTAAGAAAGCATGAGGCTGAGCTAGCAAATATAAAAGGAACAGTGAGCAAGTTGAAAAAAGAGGCTCAAGCCAAAGATGCTTAAATAAGTCACATAAAACAAATTTAGAGCCAACATTGAGATATGTCCAGGTTCCTTGTGGACACCCGAAATGAACAAGTTCAACTTCGCGCTGAAAATGAAAAATTAAAGAAAGATTTAGTTGATGTTGGATCCCAAAGTGACAACAATCTATGGAGAGTTCAAATTGAAGTAGAAGAATCATGACAAGAAGTCAAAAGACTTAGCTCCGAATTGGCAAATACTCTCTGAGAGAAGGGTCAGATAGAAGAAGATACCAGACTAAGAGAGGCCCATTGGAACCAAGAGTTGACTATTGCAAAAACGTCTAGATATTTTCCCATAATGAGAAGATTAGTGGCTATGCATTGGGAATAAATAGCGGCTAGTGTGTGTATATTGGGCCCTTCCTTACAGTTTCTAAGGGACGTAAAAGAGCTAAGTGCCAAAGTTGGCTTGATGGTAGACCATTTTATGCAGAAATGTTCACCTCAAGTGGTAGATTCCCAAAGTTTTATTTCAAAATTAAGTTTTTCCACTAATCAAGTCCTTAAAAGAGCGAGAATTCTTGATCGTAGGGTCGCCTCCATCAAAGTCAATGAAATTATCAATTGCCACTTGGTTGCAGAAAAATGCAAGAATCATCAAGTGATATTAAACAAAAGAGTCTCCGAGATCAAAAAGGATTTCACCATCCTGGTTGGTTTCAGGTTGCCTCCCCTCCTCTCCCCAGACAAAGATGCACTAATGATGGAGCAAATCAATGAGGCAATCCAACGTAAGGTTCAAACTAGTACTGAACTCCAAGGTTTGAGTACTGCACCCACGGTGGATGATTTTGAGCACGAAATTCATCCTCTTTCTCAGTTCCATTATCACTTGGGTGCCATCTCTTCCAAGTGGGGTGTTCTCTCTTTTAAGGTGATTTTTGATCTCGAGCAAGCGGGTATGTGCAGGATCATCATGGAAAAAATAAGCCCTTAAGTGGCAAAAAATTTAGAAAAATTAGAGTTAGGCAACTTGACCTAAAAATTTGAATAAGTTATCTATATTATTTCAAAAATATGTAAGAATAGAATTTGTAGAAAATTGAATATAGTTTCTAAACTAGTAGGTTTATTTTTAAAAAATAAAAAATCTATTTGGTGAAAATTTGAAATTTCAATGCAGTAGTACTTAAATTTTAGGGGAAAAAAAGAAGTAGGTGTCTGTCTAACCACCTAACCACAATAAAATGATAATATTTTTTATAAGATTTTAGATATAAGTAAAGGATTCATGTCTTAATGTGATGCCTTTTTTTGTAATTTTTTTCCAAGTAAATAATTAATTATGATTTTTTTATTAAAAATTTTAAAAATATAAAAACTTGTATGTCTGACCACCTTAACTTGGTCAAAACTTCATGAAATTCAACTCTTTTTAATCCTATATTATGTGAAGCATAGAATGTAATATATGTTTTGGATTCCAAAAATGTGATACCATTTGAAAGCTATAGATGTTTTTCAATTAGCCTATCAATCAAGACTTTAGTCGTAATTCGAATAGAAAATTAATAATAATTATTTATTAAATTCAAAGTAAAGCATAATTTATATTGGTGGAAAGTTGAGAATCTCCTTTAAAAATGTTTTTCGTTTAATCATTTTTGGGTAAAAAAAAATCGTCAGCCACATGGGCCATCATATCACTTACATATCGCCACTTTTTGGTCCATCATGATCTTGCACATACCCAGGAATATCGACATATCCAAACCCCTTTTTTACCAATCGATGTGGATTGGGAAGCTCAAAAGGCCACTTTCACCAAACTCCAAGAGCAATCGAAGGCCTAGGTTTGAATCTCCGCTAAAGCGAAGACCCCTGAGAGTCGCTAGAACTGTAAATATTTTTTTGTCATTTTTACCCTTTTGAGTTTGCATTAACGTCTCCATTGTTGGCTATCTCTGCACTCAAAGAAAATATCGGAAAGGTGTGCAATACACCATGTGGTCACTGCACAACTTCTCCTTTTTCCTTTTCCTTTCAAAGAAGTTTAAAGACATGTGTTTGTTAGTCATAATTTTCCTTGGGAGCTATATTTGCAAGTTCGGGAACTTCTGCCATGTTGACACATCATCCTCAATATGGATTATCCACACCACCTAAGAATATAACTAACCAAGTCTTTTGCATGAGATGACTTTTTCTTCTTTTCCACTAAGAGACGGGAGTCTTTGAGTCGACACTTTGCGGTAATGGGATCAATCAATTGTATCAGATGTTTTTTCTTGAGATCTGATCATTTTTGGGTCTTATATTCATTTAAATATTTGAAGGACATTAATGTAGTAGATAAGGGACGAATGCAGAGATCTTTTGTGGGCTAACTAAGATTTTGGGATCAGATTGTGTGCTATCAGTCATCAACACCTGGGGGTCATTACTTCTGGATCGAGGCAGTGCTTTCTTATTCACAACCACTATAAGAGAGGGGAATTTTGATTATTTTTAGTAGTGGATTTTTGATTCACAGAAGAGAAATTTTCCAATAGGAAGTTGTTTTCTCCAAAAAGAGAAAGTACTTTTCTTTTAAATTTTCTTAAGGTTTATGAACTATATTTCAAGAAGCATGTTATAGAACTAATTTATTCTAGCAAATTATATCTATTAAGGTTTAAACTATTGTTGAATTGGCATCTTACCTTTATTTCAAAGTTTTTTTTAAATTAAAGACATGATCTATTAAGGGAAATTTTGAGACTGTGCATGTATGGCCTCTTTCAAGTAGTTTTCCTTCTTATTTTCGTTATGAATGAAATAGTGTGTCTTGTAAGCTATATTGTGATAGTTTAAATAGTGAATTCCTATGCTTTATGCTTGTACTCAAAAGTAGCATTTTGAATAAATCAAACTATGTCACTTTTTCGTTATCTTTAAAATCGTTATTTTTTGTGCTATGATGTATTGGGAGACATATTTCCTATAATTTTCTGAAATATTATTCTTTACCCTAAGAAATTTTTTATGTTTGATCAGACCTTAATGAACACTACCTGCAGAAAGATTTGAAAGTCTGCATTGTGCTTGAATTTAGCACTTGTTGTTCATTCTCTTTCTAACAATGAAGGGTTGTGGTGTTTCGTGTCTTCTATATCAATCATGGGAATTTTTCTAAGTTTGAAATGTTGTAAAAGATTTGGCACATCGCCTTTCATGTTTTACATTTTACATTTTTTTCTTTCTCCCTTATCTCAAAACCCAAAAGAAGAGTCAGCTTTCTATAAAAATCCTAAAGGTATTCAATGAGACGCAATTTATCCCCTACTTTGTGAATTTCCCATAAGACTTTCGAAGAGGTCCAAGCTTTGATGATCAACATTTATAGAATTACAAAGGAAAAAGGTTGAGGGAATCCATCCCAAATATTACCCATGAAAATGAACAACAATTGATGGAAAGGTTGAAAGATGATGTAGACAGTGAAGTGCAGAACATGACCCCTGAAAGGGGTAGACAGTTGTTACTTGAAGCTAGTGTAATAGTACTTCCTGGTTGGGACCTCAGTGCCTCTTTATTTTTTGATGGTTTTTTGCATAACAAGGAAGGAGAATACAAGTTAAACATAGAGGGTATGAAGGAAATTTACATAGGGTCAAGATTCAATCCTGATGAAAATTCAATATTGATATGGGAACTATACCCACCACACAAAATTCCAAAGATCATTGATATCAAAAAATCCTTTGGACACATGACGACCCTTAAAGTTCAAGACACATGATGGAGCATGCAAACATATGGAATTGATGATAAAACTTGAATACGAAGCCCGAAATGCAGTGCATGATGCAGATACCCATACCTTGGAGGAGTATAATAAACATCTCTCAGTGGCTAAATCAATGTTAGGATAAGATTAAATTGTTTTATAAGTTTAATTAAAATCAGTAGTTTAATTATTTACCAAAAGGAAATCCAAAGAGACACCTTTGTTGGGTATTCTTCTTATATATATATGAAATTTGAATTGTAATATTTGATCATCAACACTTTTTAAGATTTTAATACTTTTCAGCAGTGAAAGACTTATTTTCTGGAGTAATACAATACCAGTACTTTTCTATTTGTGTGTGGAAGATTCTTTCATTTGGACTAGTTCTCGATTATTTCTTTTCAAGCAATTGAAGGTAATGTAAAATGTATTCTAATTAATCTCCATGACCATCTTATAATTACCTCTCACTTTCCTCAATCTACCTTTCCCCATCAGGTACTACCCTTTGAATTTGTTAATGGAGTTGGGATCCCAAATGTGATCTACATGGATCTTTGTTGCAAACTTAGGAAGATATTCAGTAATGTACACCATGGTCTGGTATACCATATATCCCTCCACCATAGAACCCTCAGATGTGCTCTTTTCTAACAAAGCCTTCAACAATTTCAAGTGCCTCTCAACCATCCACATTGACCTTGTGTGTATAGGTCCACACAATTCAATCTCCTCAACTTGGTGTATGAGGTAGTGTTCTTGTGCATTGAAAAATGTCGAAGGTAGACACTTTTGCATTTCACACATTTGACGAGGAATTTTTCTCCTCCAATAATTTATATCTTCTTTATGGATTTATTTAGATGATATCCATCTACAAGTGATTCAAGGCACAAATATATTAACAAGATTTAACTAAAATATACAATATATTACATAACAAGTAAAACAAATGGAAAATATAAGATCTATACAATGAATTGAACAAATATCGCTACTTACCTCATGTATTTTCCAAGATCATATCTAACTTTCTTGACATTGTTGTCGATGTTGTCTGGGATAGATAGAAGTAGAATGTACTGCAACAATTATAAAATGATATTTTCATTATTTTTCCAAAACTAGTAAACATAATACACTGAAAAGTGAATGCAATATACAAATATATATATAATATACCAGAATAATTACCTTAATGAAGGTATGCCAATCATATTTTTTCATCCCTGACCCAAATTCACCTTTCTTTGTTAAGATATTGTTTATGTTCGTAGAAAATCCTGTGGGAAATTGAATTTTCCTATCATTTCTTTTATAGCTTTGCTTTGCTGATTCATTAGTAACCAAGGAAGGGTGCTTATATTAATTTGGTCTCCATCACTATTTAATTGAATGATAGTTTTCATTGTATGATTGGTTTCATGAATGTCACTACAAATTTTGACAATTTTTTCTTTGTCTGCCCTCCATCCAATATTTTCCATAACATTTATGTTATATTCTTTCTAATATGCATTGTATCAAACAATTGCATAATTTGTAGCTGCTCATAGTAGGGCAACCTACTAAATTGTCTGGGATAACTTTTTAGTCCTTGTGGAAGCTAGCCATTAATGCCATGACCTTCATGAAGCATATAAGTTAAACAAATTAACAACGACAATCATTGTCAATTACAACATGATTAAAAAAAACACAATATAAAATATAAATTCCAAACATATCATATATGATAGATAAACAATTTGATTTGATGTATAACCTTGACGATTAATTCTATTATATTCCAACTTCCATAGGCGAGGTGTCCTTCTTCATGGTTTTGATGTAGTCTCTTCTTTCCCATTGAAAAGATGTTTATTAGTAGTTCGATACTTATGATTTCTATGGAGGAAGTGCCTATAATCATCAAACACCTACTTTCCTAAACTTGTTGAAAGATGAGATTTCATCTTTGGACCACAAACTAGACAAGCAAATTTTCCCTTTGTTTGAAGACCTGGAAGATCATATATAATTGGATTAAATATGTCAATTTTTATAATTATAAATAATGAATAGATTATTTTAAAAACATGCATGATATCTACTTCATAAAATTAAATATCGTTAAAATGTAGTTGAAAGTTATAACATACTACAAAAAAGTATTAGCCTTGGGGCATAATGAATTGTGCATACAAGCATTGCATGTAATTTAAATTGTCTTTGTGCTATTGGTCTAGAAACATCATACATAGTGATGCCATTTGATAACTTTAGTAACTCGTCAATAAGAGGCTCGATATATACATTCATATCTTTAACTTGGCACTTACCTAGTTGAATGAACATGAAAATTACATAATTATTATAACCATTTTATTGCAATTTAAATAAATTAATGTACATGACTATTAAATATAAAAAATATAAGTCATTATGAAACAAATAAGACTTGAATGAGATGCTACTATGTTAAAGAAAATTGATGTAAAAAAATACCTAGAACAATCATTTCCAACATTATGTGCTCCCGCTTTATTCACATCCATGGAGGAATGTTATTGTTGATAACAAAAATAGGCCACACCGAGTAAATAGATCCTAGCTCTCCAAATGGATTGACACCATCCGCTGCCAATGAAAGCCTGAGGTTATGAGGTTCTTCTTTAAAGTGTGGCCATTTTTCCTCCATGTCCCTAAATACAGAACCATCTGCAGGAATTCAAAGAATGTCATCTCCACTTCTTTTCTGTGCATGGTAATCCATAAATTGCGCTAATATTTCACACCTAAATAATCATTGCATACATGGAATAATGGAATATAATGAAGAACCTTGTGAGGCACCTTTTTTGTTGATCTATTTGATATCTACTAATATGAAATTATGGGCATTCTATTGCAAATTCATGTTGTTTATAATATATAATATGATCATTGGGGCATTCATCTATTGCATGATACTCCATTCAATTATCTTTCATAATGGCAGATAAATCTTGGTATGACGAGGTAAAATATTTGATGGTGGTAACAAAAATTCACCTACCAATCTACAACAAAAAATAATTTGTTAATATAAAAAATATTAATGGTACATATTTCATCCTTTATTTACTTGTGATGAAATAACAACAAAAATAGATGAAAAAAGATGACATATATGATATACCTTAAAATTTGCGAGATTTCTATGTTGGATAAACCATTCAAAACCTTCAAGTTCACTAGCAACAATACAACAGATATAAGAGTTGTTTGGGATCCTTCATAAAGGGGATCGTATGCCTTCTCAAGTACAGGTAAATCATGAACATCATCAAAGTCATCTTGATCATCATGATCAGTTGCGCCACTAAATGTGTCATGGATCAATGTATTTGTACCATCATCTTCAACTGTGTTTTCTAGTGCATGATCATCTTCTTCCATAGGATCATTAACTTCATCTTCAATATTCACAGCTCCATGTTCCTCCACTTGCAAAACCACATTCTTCAGGTCGTGATAATTCATATCATGTGCCTTAAGGTACCCCACCTTTATAATAATGATCGACACAAATAAACCATGATCATGATCAAGTGCTTTTTTATATATTTAAAAAATGTTAAAATTATATAAACATTTACTAATTCAATCAATATAAAGAGATATAATGAACAACTTACCAATGGATGATAATCATTCCCCCCTTCAACATGACCATGCTACCTACAATTTTTCATAGCTATTGTGATTAAAAGTCTTCTCATCTTTAAGCTCTTGCAATTATTGCAAGGACAATAACATTTCTCATCACCCTTTCTTTTCAATCTAGCCCACAATCTAGCAAGTGTCTCTTCATTTTGTTCTACACTAATATTATCTGACATGATTTTTCTTTACCAAGCTTGAATATTTAGATCTTCAAATAATATCAAACTCTCCAATAATTTTTAATCATAGATAGGTAACAAAATCTAATAATTCTGATATTTTGCACCAAAAAAATTTGGCCTATAACCTCCACAAACTGTCACAAGTATAGTAAATTCACAAGTATAGAAAATTCGCAAGTATAGCAAAACACTGTCGCAAGTATAAATAAATTGTTGAACTCACTTCTATTTATTAAAAAAAATTCGTCGGAACCCCAATGAATGCTAACCATATACCCATCGACCCACAAATTAAGGAGGCTAACCATATGTCAGCCCACAAATTGATGGAAGGGGATGGTTGACTTTAAGTGTATGTCGAAATAGCGATGAAAATCATGGAGCGTCACAATTTCAACGAACGTCAGGCATAATTTTTTTTTTAAATGAAATTTTAACATTAAATACACAGGTACTCGATGATACATCTAATTATACATCTTTCATCAGAAAATTTCATCGTATTTTGTAGTCAAATGAGTTAGTGACCCAATCTTACTAGCTTATCTAAACCCATAAGATCATGTGAGTAATGATATATTACTAGCAAGGTATATAAGCCTAATTTTAGTCAAATGTGGGACAATTGTGTTAATTAAATGAAAGTCTAAGAAATGGTACGCACTCTAACAATAGGATACATAATAGGATACATATCATGTTTCCATTAACTATGAAAAAATGACTAAAGTTAAATGATTGAAATCTTTCTTCAATTGATGATCTCTAGCCATTATATCCCATTAGCTTATATTGGGCCATCTAATCATGTACCGTTCTAAAGATCAACATCCATAGGCAAAGGTGCATGCAGGATTTATTGAATCCACTCAGACTAATTGATCATTATTTATTGGTTGAATATGTATGCAAGCACTTATGTGGACTAGTGTTATGAAGGAAATATTAGATTGTGCCATGTATACATTACTTGCAAGAACTTTTAGAGTCCCTTCTAAAACAAAAATGTAAGGAATCCCATAAATCCATTTTATTTATGTCTAAATATATGTTTGAAACCTCCCTTGCACATTATTTCCTAATTAAATGTTCACATACTATCATATTTCCAAGAAATCAAGTTATTAATTAAAAATAATAATGCGATTAAAAAATATTATCAAAATATTAGCCATCTTCATTTTCTAATATTTTTTTACTCTTTGTGACCTTGTTAAGATTTATAGAGTGAGGTGAAATGGTTCGTTATTTTTTATCCTATCCTATACACCTAGCTGTTATTATGCATCTTTGATCCTTTCTAATGTTCCACATCCATTAGTAATATGTGTGATGAGCCACATTGTTGGATTTGTTCATAGTTTAATAATATACAACAAATTATAGTGATGGCACCTACATCCTAGTAGGTGCCCAAAAACTCAATTAAATGAGAGCTAGCAAGTGGAGAAGGGGAGGTTGTGTTTCTTTAAGTAGCTCACACTTGACCACTACCAAGGGTTAAAATAGTTTTTGTAAGTAAAACCTGGGTCTAAAGGGATATAAAATAAGCTATAGGAAAAAATAACTATACTTCTATCTAAAATATAACAATTGATATAGGTAAAAAAAGCTTATGTTTTAGGCGACAAAACCTAATTCTCAAAATTATAAAGTATTCAAAAAATTACACACAGAAAATAACTCAATCTGAGCAACAATCTCACAAAATCAACATTCAAAAAATAGGCACATAGTCAAAGAATAAAAATGTCCATTGAACAAGAAATATTCTATTATATTTAATTCAAAACTATATCTTTTACAAGAACTTTAGATGCATTTACAAAAGTATTTGGTAGAACAATATTTCTTATGGTATTCCCATTTCTTCATTTTTGTCTACTCCAGGTTCCCCTATTGTCCTTTTCTTCTATTCTTAGGCGCCCTCCCCTTTTTCTCACCGTAGTTCTTCCTTCCTTTTTGATCCTCTCTCTTCCTTTTGTTTTGTTTTGTTCCTCTTCTCTGCATCCCAAAATTTGAAAGTTTTATTCCTCGAACCCTACCTAAATCCAAGCTAGCACTAAAAAGTCCCATAAAAAAATTTATAACTAAATTTAGATAAAAAATTTCACTTAAATTGGTTCTATTTCATTTTCCCTTGCTTCTATTCATTAAATGTGTTTACAAGTTGGTAGTTATAGCTTCAAATGACCCAAAAAATCAAATTTCAAATTGCCACGAGTATTCATAGTGGTGGGTGAAGGAAATAAAAAAAGTTTGGTACAATAAATGATGCCCCTGCATCATATAGTGAGGTGAAAATCAATTAAGTAATAAAATTTTCTTCGGGTTCATTTAGGAGGAAAAATGGAAAATGACTTTCTAAACTAGGTGTAACATTCCTTAATTGTTGGAGACTAGGTGATTGATCCTGACACATTTTATTATGGTCATTAAATCTATGATATAAAATGGGATCTATTTAATTGTTAAGTGCATAGAGTCCATAAAATTAATATTTTGTGCCTAAGTTGTTGTGTTTTATAAGTAAATATAAAACCATACACTTTTCCATCATTGATCAAAATTGTAAGTGTTTTAAATATGAAGTGGAACTAATCTATCATTATGCGCAATAAAATGATGGTGTGTATGGTTCAAAATCTTAATAAGGTGAATTTTTTATGGTTACATTTTCTTTGGCCCTAGCTAAAGCAGGTATCACCTCATTCCTTGGGTGACTCTATGGATCAAATGATGTTATTAAATATTAAGCAACTTACCTCATGCACTTGATCCTCATTTGTCAAATCATAACCCCTTCTTCCAATCTATTGGATGAGTGGAAACATAATTAAAAGACTTAAGTGCCAATAACATAGCAATGAAACAAAAAGCCAGAAATTTTTGCTTAGCTCATTTTTCCCCTACCAATGATCTTGATTGTAATAATTTTTGATAGTGAATCTTTACAAGTGTATAAATGATTTAGTCAAGTAATTATATTTAAAAATCTAAACTATTTGGATGTCTTTAACGTAGTAAAATTTGTTGGGTATTGTACATATGAAATAATCTTATTGTTCCTTGAAGTAGTATTGCTCAAGACTATGCAAAGAAAATTTGAGATCCAACAACAATAAAAAAATTATTAAATTATTTATCAATTAAAAAAAACATTTTTCTTAAATATTACAATGATATTGAGTAAAATATATTAATCAAAATCTAATATTGAAAAACTATACAATTATTTATTATTTAAAAACTAAACAAATACAATAATAATCTATATATTAAATACATAAGTTATAAAATACTTATGTTTCTTTCACATTATTAAATTCAATGATTAAAAAGAAATTTAAACCAATAAAAATAAAATAACTATTTATTATTTTTATTTATAACATTTTATTATCTAATTAACTAATAAAACATATAATATTTAAGTGTTTTTTGAAAGGCACATATTGTCCCATAAGAGTCAAGATCTAGCGCAGAGCCAATTTAGAAGATGATAATGAGACTCATGCTAAATACAGCCTTCAAAATCATCAACTTCGACTAAGTGTATAAACATCTTAATGCCTTCATGATTTTAGTAATTCTTTGAACATCTAAATACAAGAGATTATGATAACATATAGATGGTGCATTTTCCGGGTGTCTTGGGTTCGACTTCGCTTCCAGGTTTAAGATGTGGAACTTTTTGTGGGTGGGGATCTCACCCGTAAGGGACTAGTCTTGCCCCAACTCAACCCAGGTACCCAAAATATGGGTTGCTGGCCGCTGGACGGTCTGGGGGATGCCCCTGTTGTATAAAAAACATATAGACGGTGCACATCACCTTGCAATTTATTCGTGCGTTGAAATGAGAGGATAAACATGTGCGGCAAACAGTAATGAGAAACGGGTCTGTGATCCCAAGTTATGCTGGTGAGCGCATTCAACAGGATGGCCATTGGCAAACATTTTCTTGTCTGAACAATAATCATAAGTCATGTATTTTTTCCGCACTATCTTAAGTTGTTTCCACTGCTCAGCATTAATTCTTTCTTGATTCCAAGCTGCATTTTTATTGCAAGGCTTGCCATTGAAGCATGCCTCACTATAACGGCTGAATGATGCAACGAAGGGAGCTTTGCTATAGTCCACCTTCGCCTTACCACCGTCGGTCGCCCAACCAGATCCGTCCCACAAGCTCCCAATTACTCTCATCGGTCGATCTCTTGGATATGGCACGCCCATATTCTGCATGTTCTTAAACAATCTCACCGGAGTTCCATCCACAGAAAATCTGTACGACATAATTATATATGGGTGAATTTAGCTTCCATCTTATTAGTGAACAACAAAATATAACGACCAATATTGAAATGAAAGCAATTGAGTGGTGTTGAGCTACGTGTGTTTAGCTTACAGAATTTGGTGTGAATTCCATAGCAGAGAGTAAGTGTGGAAATCCTGAGTGGGATTTGAATCTCACCTCTCGATTGTCTTGACCTTGTACGAACACATTTGTTTGCATAACATAGGGCTCTCCAGGCAGACGCCCAAGGAACTCAAAGTCTAGTTCGTCATGATTAGACCCTTGAGAAGATAGCTGTAAGATACGCAAATTAGAAAAAACTATCAATTTCAAAAGTGGAATCTCTATGTGTAGGAGTGAACTCACGTAGAATGAAGATACAGTTCCTGCCGAATACCCCGGCACCAACTTGATTTTCATATCGATTTTGTCCGAACAGAATTTCACTCTTAGATTGAAATCCAGAACCTGGAAACACATCAACGAATAAGTAATAAGTAATAAGAGTAAAATTTGGTGGGATTTAAACAATATATTTTAAACTTTCATTTTTAGGTGGTTTATTTGAAATTATTTGTTTTTTCGGTATGATCATCTATTAGTATAAATTAAAATGAATCATTTAAACAAATCAGAATTTAAAATATATCAATGTAATTAGATTTCGACAATTCATATGAAAATAATTTTACTGTTTCTGGATTTCATTGTGTGCTAGCTTTTTCATCAACATTTTGGATCACACTCAATGATCTGTCATCAGGAGTTTTCATCTTCTACAACTCTTTATCTTGATGATGGATCACTGAATATGATCGAAAATATTGATAAAAATACTAACAGACAATCAAATCCAGAAATAGTAAAATTAATTTAAAATATATTATAAACCAAACTGGAAAACTTTCTAATAAATTAAGATAAAAGAAAAAAGGTCAGAGGCATGTAGGCATAAGATTCATACCTGAAGTCTTGTCAAGACTAAGCTGCAATTGCTGGCCATTGTCAAGTATCTTGGCATGATCGGCACCAAAAGTAATATCAAAGTCTCTGTTGAAGTTTGCAGAACCAACAGTAGATTCAAAAGCTGATAGCAACAAACATAGGAGTAGGGCCATCGAGGTGGCAAATCCTAGGCACCATGCACAAAACTATGACAGAACAGAATATGTTCAGTATTTTTATTTAGTTTTCAGCTTTTTTGACGCTGTTCTTTATGTAATTTATCTTGAAAGCATTACGTTCTTGTATAAGATTTGGTTGTTTGGGTGTTTTTGTCGCGGCCTTCACCACGAAATGTGTATGAAGCTGAGCTATTTCAAATTCTATACATATTTGTTCCCCACACGTTTCTCTTTCCACTATTCCCATCTCAACCCATGGCTACCCAGACGTATGTTAGGCGCATCCTATATTTTTGGTCAACACCTGAGCTGGAATTAAGGCCCTCTTTGAGGAAGATAATATTTGTATGACATGGAAGCCATTCTCCTCGCCTCGAATACACCCCAATTGATATTGCAGTCTCCAAAATTATATTTTTCAAGGAATCAATATAAAATATTAATAATCCCAGCAAATGATAATATAGATAATAACTTCAAATCATATTATTTATATTTATAATTATATTTATTAGATTTTTAATCTATAAAATTATTGATATAAGTATTTTTTATTTAATTAATAGATTCAAAGTGTGGAAGTTGTTAATTAATGGTTCATCAAATCAATTCTATTTGAAAAGAGTAATCCCTCCCATTATTCATGGTGTAATCATATAACATTCTCATTGATTAACTATTTCAATGTGTATTATCATTTTATTGTTACAAGGACTTTTCTTCTTTTTCTTCACCTGAATTCATTTGTGTTCATGAGTGCTATCCTCATTGTTAAAACAAGGATTGTTGGAGCCACCTTTCAAAGTTGCAAGAGTTGATCCAAGTTTAACCTTCAAGTCTTTTTATCAAAGAAAGGGGATCAATTGACAAATCAACATCACACAATTTGTGATTCATATCAATATCTAAAGAGATAACATTAATCTTAAAGTGAAAGCGATACACCTTTAAACATCTAATGGAGCTATTGAATATAGTATTAACATCATTATTCTATGGAGCTATAAATTGTACTTGAATGTCAATGTTTTTTTCTTGTTGATGAGTAACAACATGGTGATGAGGTTTTTCACCCAACCACTAGGTGAGCTTGATGTGATTCATTCTAGAATGAAGACTTTTATCTCACACTAGGAGGTGAGGTGCCCCTGTCCAAAGAACATCCTACATCTGAAATTAATCTTTTCATAATCCACTAGTTTCTTCCAAGACCTTTTACCAACCACCAAAATAATTTCTAGATAAACCTTCATAAAATCTATTTCCACATAGATTCAAATGAAAGTAGTAAATGTCATAGTCTTAAAGGTTAAACCAATAGACTTTTACCCATGTATTTTACAATTTGTACCATTATAGAAGATCACTGAAAAGGTGGGGGAAGGTAAGGTAATCTAATTAAAATGTGACTAAAACTATGAGAATAACAAGGATATCAAAGGAAGGAAACCATGGTCTAACATTGAGAAGATAGTCATGCATGATCCATGGGCCAAACCTTAATACATGCTCATTATCATTTACTAAACTCAATTGGAGGATGAAAAATCAAATTTTAAAGGGGTAAATAATAATTTCTTATCCAAAAAAGTCCTCCAAGTGTGGCAAATACAATCATGAAGGTCAACTAATTTAGGCAACAACTTGTAAAATTTGTAAATAATGGCATGCTCTTTTAGGATACCTTCCCACCCTAAAATATCTACATGTAGATTAATTCTTGGCTTGTTCTCATCATGATTAGGTTTCCAAACTAAAACAAATCCCACACCTTGGTGGAGGATTGGGAGGGACCTTTTCAATTGTAGTATCGAAGTAGGAAAAAATTGGGTTGATTGAGTCATCTAAGGCCATCTAGATGTAGGAAATGGATCTCTCGATAGATTCCCACTACATAGAAAGCTCACAAGCCCAATTTTATGATAGAACATTGCCCAAGTTCATAGAAGAATAATCCATAATAGACCAAAAAATTATGTGCATATTCATTACAACACCCTAAACCATGCAAGGATGAGGGTGTTCATGCCCCATCCTTTGTAAGAAATATTCCTTCATCTCTATATTTATCCTCTAAGACCTTGAATAACACCATTTTATTCATCATACATACCAATCCAAATAAAAGTGAAGCCCTCTGTGCAAAAGGACACACTAATTCAAGGAAAGTGATATTTAATATTTTAAAAAATATATACATAAATGAAGTTTATCACTCTTCTTAGATAGAAAATTTTTCTCAAAGAAATAAAATGACAACAAATAACCAAAGATAAATGCTATAAAATATATATAATTGTGATCTGTATAGGATCTAGACTAAATTGCAGAAATGAATGCTTAATTTTTACAATGTTTATTCCAAGTTAATTAAATCAAAATTAACTTATGGAAATAACAAAATGAAAGTAATAACAAGTTGATTATAACAGAAAGGAAGGAAATGAGAGAAAGAAAGAGAGAGAAGAAGAGAAGTGCAAACAGTTGATAACGGAGTTCGTCACAAAAGTGACTACGTCTCCGGGTCCACTCCAATAGAGTGACCGATCCGATTAACTCCAAAAATCAATTACAACAGCACCATAACCATTCTCCAAGCACTTCGGCAGCATAACAGCACTCTGGCGTACAAGAATGGCTCGAAAACTCTTCAACAAGACCTCTCTTTTGTGTTGTCTCAGCGTCAAGACTTCATCACCTGGAAGAAAAACTTAACTTCCACTCTCACCTTAACCCCTTTTTATACAAAGAATTAACTCAATTTGGCCTTTAACCAAAAGATTTGACAATATTCACCTTATCTCTCCAAATTACATAAAAATCTCCCTTTTACACATAAAAATCTTCAAAATATCCCTTTTAATTATTCCAAGCCCTTCTTATTATTCTTTTCGGGCTTATTGTTATTTGGGAGGTTTTGATTAATCCTTTAAAAGGATTATTTGTTAATATTTTGAAGGGATTTGATTTATTTTTGAACATTCGGGTTCAACTTACTCATTAAAACAAACTGACACCACAATATAATAAATAATGTTCAGTGGTGTGACGGTTTCAAAGCCTTTTGTTAGCCCGGATGTTGCGGGTTCAAAACCTGTCAGTATTTTTTTTAAACAAACTTCCGAACAAACATTTAACAAAATACAACTCACTCCATCCATAGTTAGAGGACAGTTGTTTGACTCAACGGTGAAAGAGTTGGCTCGCCAGGCGGAGGTTACGGGTTCAAGATTCTCGACCAACAGACAATTTTGTTAAAATAAACTATGCAACGAACACCGACGGAGGAAGGCAGGAGAATGATGGAACACATGGCACACTGGAAATTGCCACGCGGAAACACCTTACTGGCTGACTATGCCACATCACAGCAACCTGTCTGATGACTCAGATGCCACGTGTGAGGAGATAATTTGCCGAGACCATCCACATCACCCGCTGACATGGTAGCCACCTGTCCTGCCACGTCATCTTATCTACTGACTGTACTGCCACCTATACGCTGACTCGACCACCACTTGGACTGCCACTTGTACGCTAACAAATACGGAGATGCCACGTCACCTGTACGGATGGACACGTGGCAGATTTTGATTGGTTCCGTACGGTGACTGTTGCCACATTTTTCACCCGAATTCACCCACATGTATTCTGTACATTACGGACTGATTTCTGACGCTAGCATCCGTACGGTCAAAGTAAACCCTTCTTAGCACAATCTTTGACTGACGATATCTTGCGCCTACGATGTCGGATTTCGACGAAACGAATGCCATCGGAATCGTCTTGACGAGCTCTTTACGATGAGTTCAACTTCGACAACTTTTAACGACATCATTTTTTCGCTTCCTGGATGCCCCTGATCCTAGTTTGACCCAAGGTTTGACTAGCCATAACTTGCACAAACAGACTCTTTTTCGCTCTGTTTGAGTTGCATTGGAATCAGGATGCGGGTGTGTGCAAGAAGTTGAGTCCATGAAACGTGGAAGTTTTTTGCCTTAGCCAAAAAATTGAAATCGGCATGGAAGAAACGAGATCTCGATTTAATAAACAGGATCCCAATTTTTAAAAAGCGGGATCCCATTACGGTTCGGGATCCCGAGCCTGAGACCAAACGGGATCCCATTATGGTTCGGGATCCCGAGCCTGTGACCAAACGGGATCCCGCTTTTTAAAAATCGGGATCCCATTTCCCGTCGGACTCCCAACCAACGAGGACGGAACGGGATCCCGATTTGAAAAAAATGGGATCCCGATTTATAGAGAACGGGATCCCGAGTTATATAAATCGGGATCCCGTTTTATAGTGTTATTTATTTTTTAAAAAAATAGCAGTTTTCACTGCTGCGAACGGGACCCCAAATTACTTGGCGACAGCGACATCAGCATCAGCTACAGGTACGCCACTTCTTCACTTTTTTTTAGTTTGAATTGAAATTTTAAAAGAAATACGTTAATTTACATGTTTTTTTTCAATTTATGTCACATTTTAATGCTTTTTTTAATTGTTATATTAGAATTCAATAGTTGCAAATTAGATGAAAACTTTCAATGAAATTTAAACGTTTTTTAATAAAATTGAGAAAAAAAACATTGAATTGTGTGTTAGAAACAAATTTTAACTTTTAAATCTTAAATTGATCAATTAAACCCAAAAAAAATTGATTTTGAAAACCTTAATTGAAACAAAACAAAAAAAATTGCATTTCAAAACCCTAGAGATTGAAATGAAATAAAACATCGCATTTACAAATCCAAATCGAGCTTTTTGAAACCCTAAATTCAAATCAAACGAAAAAAATGAATTTGAAAACCCTAGTTTGAATTGAAACGAAAAAAAATCATTAAAAACCCTAATTGTTTAAAACTGAAACCCTAAATTGAATTGGAACAAAAAAAATTGTTAAAACCCTAAGTTTGCTAAACCCTAGACCCTAAACTGTAAAATCTAAACCCATAATACTAAAGCATTTGAAATTTATGAACCCTAGACCGTAATCTTTCATTAGACATACCTAAAATTATGTAGGTTCAATATCAAGAATGGGTCTATTTGGTAGATTTATGAAAACTATTTTGAATATCTAGAATGCCATAAAAGTATAATTATAGCAATTCCAATTGGAAACACTTCCAGATACATATATATCCTAGATAATAATCCACCCATCCTCAATCATAATGGATTATTTGACAATTAAGAGAGATTCAATTTAACCATAAAATTACCTATATTTTGATACTATATAGATTTATGTGGAAGGATAGAAATGCATCAATATGCTTTGTGCCATATTTTATGAATATTAATATTTAAGAAAAATCTAGATAAGATTGACCTAAGTAGATGATTTATGTAAGGGCTTTTTAGTGAACAAGTGACACACCATGGAGATAGGGATGGTACTTAAATTCTTATTTATAAATATAGTTTACCCCCTTTAAATTTGTATTTGGTTTTTATAATGAGTTGAAATTATCAATGTGTTACATAAAAGAAATTTGTGCTTAGATATATTTAAATTATATAATAAAGATCTATAGTTATATAAAATAGGGAATCCAACATGAGGAATAAACCTTTAATGTGCCATTGTGTGCATCTAATTTATGCCAATGATTTAGTAAGAGTGATCGTCTAAGAGGATGAAATTTAAGCCTTGAAAAATTGTAAGATCTAACACTATTTTAATGTAGTTTTATATGTGTGTACATGTCCACTATGTTTTTTGAGTTTATGTTAATGTAAGATAAGGAGGATTGGTGGATATATTTGAAATCTAAAGAAAAAACAAAAATGATGTGAATATATAGATATATATTTGTAAAATGATTCTTTAACTTATCTATATTAAACATTGTATATTATCTCTATATTACTATCATGGCTTGATTTTCATTATGTCTACTAAATGTTGCTATATTTATTCATTGTTGTAATTAAATTATAGGGCTCAATGTGTAATCTATTTTACATCAAATTTTATAGTAGACTTATAATCCTAGAATGTTTGTAAATTTAATAGCTAACAAATAACTTGATAGGTGCAACTAAAAACCAAAAAATGTGGTTTGATTTATCTCCATTAGGCTGGAAAGCTAAAAAATCTACTAGGTTTATCCCTATTAGGTTGAAAACCCAAAAGTGTAGCTTAATAAACTTACAAGTGGTGAAAACTCACAAAAGCACTAGAAACTAATATTTGCAAAACTACCCTTGACATATCAAAAAAAGCCAAAGGTCACCATATGTCATACCTATATAGGTTGTATAGTTATATTGGATACCTTATAGTATCTCCTATTGGTTATATATGTTTGAAGATGACATTAGCGACACATCCCTACATTTATATGAGATATATTATTAACATGTCGTGTTACACATATGCTAAGATACTCAAATATGGATAAGGAGAACTAGGGAATATATATTAGAAGAGAAAGATATACTAAGCTATCCAATATTATATTTTTGTACTTAGTGTAGAAGAGAAATTCTAGACCAAGAATGCAAGTGCAAACTCAATACTCTACTTCTAATGAAAGGTAAATAAAATAATGAAAGATTAGAGAAGCATATAATATGTTCCATAACATTCTTTTATGGCTCTAAATGTATGTGTTGAAGTTGCTCTTTGGTTCTCTAATGTGATAACATATACATACAAATTTTATCATATGGAAACATTTGGGGATGTCATTATTTTATAGAGTTGAGGGGAAAGGAATGGAGGACTAGGTTTTTTTGGAATCGAGGACTAGAATCATGAGAGAATTTTTGAATTTGAATTTGAGAGGGAAGAGAGAATTAAATGTAGGTGGTTGGGTTGATGGAGGGCTTGTGTTGACTTGATTAGGTAGATGGGAATAATTGAATGCTAATTTGAATTTGGATTGAAGGTCTAAGTTGGAAATGAATGGCTATGATTAGTCTAATTGATTTGATGGCTAGGATAGATTATTAATTTCATTTTAGATTTGATGAAGTGGAAGTAAGTTACATTAGTTTGAGTTTGGATTGGTGATTTGGAATTATTTTAATTTTAAGCTATGGATGTGACATGATTATCCCCTTAATGGTTGATTAAAAGTTAGGATTTGGGGATTTTAGCTAATTAAATAATAAACTCTAAAGTCTAAACCGTAAACCCTAAAGCCATCATTTTTTCTTAGGCTCTTAATGAAATTTGGTTGTCTTAGGCAACTCCACCAAATTTCATTACCTTATGCCATGTAATTGTTTCCTAGGATCTTGCAGCATGTAGATCCCCTTAAGCTATCCTATTACCTTAAACCCTAAACTCTAAAGTCTAAACCCTAAACCCTAAAGCCATCATTTTTTCTTTAAAGGCTCTTAATGAAATTTGGTTGCCTTCGGCAACTTCACCAAATTTTATTCATTTGAGCCATGCCATTTTCTCCTAGGACCTCACTAGACGTAAATCCCCTTAAGCCATCCTGTCACCCTAAATCGTAATTCAATTTTCTTAAGGGGTTGACAATATGACATTTCTTAAGGGGATTAAAGAAGTTCTTAAAATTTGGTGATCAAAGTTGCCCAAGGCCCAACCAAATTTAACAATAATAAGATCCTGCAAGATTATACAATATCAATTTAGTTAATTGTATTTTCATTCAAATAACATGTGCCTTAGACATATAAATGAGGCTTACATATAATTTTATCATTTGTATTCAATTATTTAAGGCCATTTATATTGAATGGTTTAACTTGGTATAAATTCAAACAATGATCTTAAATAGTTATGAATTTATAAATTTGGTGAACGATGGATATTTTTAGTGACATGAATTTATGATTTTGGTTCTATATGGATATTTTTAGTGACATGGATTTGTGAAGTTGGTGGAATTTATGAACTTATAATGAATAGTATATAATAGTATATATTTAATGACTATCTATTAGATCATGATTTCTCCTGCTGAAAAATTGTGTGTGTGTTAAAGACATAAAATGAGATTTTGTGAATGTTTCAAGTTTATTGTTTAGTATGTATGTGCATGTATTAAAAATTTGCATAATAGTTCTTAAATTTTGAAATTTGTATATGTATGTATGTATAGTTTAGTTTAATGATTTGTACGCATGCAAATTATGCATCATTATTTTTTATTTTAAATGTACATGTACATACATTTAATTTTTAATTTTGTATGGACATGCTCTTGAGTTGAACAATCAATGTATATATATGTCCATTTCAATTAAATATATGAGAGCTTAATATATATGTTGCTCATCCTATTTCAATTAAATATATGATCTTAATTTTTGTATGCACATGGGTCCTATTTTGTATGATTTTAAATGCAGGTGCACATTATATCAAGCATATATCATGGATGATTTTAACATTGATGATATCATCAATCCACCACCTGATCCACAGCCATCTCTCCCTCCCTCCACTCCACCTCCACCTCCACCTCCACCTCCACCTCCCCCTCATATGCCACCTCCAGCACCTATGGCATCTGATGAGGCTCGCTTGAGAGCACGAATAAATGATCAAGTCGCATCCTTACAGACACAAATCAATGCTATGCAGAGTCAAGCATTGATTGCTCCACATGTGAGACGTTTTGCATTTGTAATGCAAAACGTTGTTGATTCCATCAGGATGATCGATTCTGATCTTGATAGGCATCGACGAGAGAGAGAACAAATGAGACAATTTTATTCTGATGGTCTCTCTTATAAACAAATATTAGACCTTAAAATAACAAAAGCCCATCTAGCCCCCTACTTTCTTGACCCGTTACCCGACAACCCATTCCACCCAACAAATCTAGAATATCCATGAGGTGGTGCGTACATCCACAGATGATTGCACATTTTTGGGATCGATGGTATATGGTTTTGATAGTCCCCACATGCTAATTGGGAGTGCCCATTGTATTTTTTGAGAAAATTGTATGTAGAGTTTGTTTTGGGGAAAAGCCCAATTATTTTGATTTTAGATCATTTCAGGGTGTTGGTGGCGGCATGCCACAATAGAGATTAGGGGCAAGGGTTGATCCCCGATGCCCCGTGCATGCACAACCCCTTGTTGTTGCTCCTGGTCCTCCCATTCTTGCACCTGTACATCATCAAGCTCTGGTATCAACATTAGGTTCCCTTAGTACACTCGCAGGAGACCTTGATTAGCACGCTTCTGCGATAGCGAGTGGGGAGCATAGAGACGATGATGATGATGGAGGAGTTTTTATGGAGCTAGTCCGAGTACTGCTCCAAGAGTGTCGAGACCCGTCCCCCATATATGTACTAGTTGTCATCAAGTGTGTTATGGACCTGATCAGGCTACACCTAGTTTAGGTGGACGGGGAGATTCTGGTGGTTCATCTGGTCGCATCAGTTCATTTGTAGAGTTCCTCGTAGCAGAACATCACCCTGAGGACACTACGACACAGGTATAAATATGCATCTAGATGTACGAACTCATTTTATAATATTTTTTATGGTTGTATATATCAAAGAAAAGTTTGCAATACATTTTAACAATCATTTTTTTGGTGTACAAGATGACACTTTCGATGCAAGGGCAATCATCTGTACCACGAGTACATATATCAACACCGGTCATACTTGGCAGCCCTTATGGGGTATTTTGATTTCATTTTTTAAAATTATATATGAAATCATAAATTATTTAACTTGAGTTTTAAATTTATAATTGAATCACATATATATGTTTCAAATATTCATGTTGGTTTAGGTGACTCAATCGGCATCCACGTCGATTCCTCCTGAGGGATTGTCAAGCACTCCTCCACTATCGAGTGACATAGATCATGGGCAGGTACATTCATATTGTAAATTTGTTTAAAGTTTACATTAGTATAGTTACAATTTTATGAGTTTTGAATTCACTAGATATATGAAACGCATGCATGTACACTTGTAAATATTATAAGCATTAAATGTATATGTACATGTATGTCTAGGTTGATACCACAATAAGAATGGGCATTGGGCAAACATTTGATGTTGCAGTTACTCGTGAGGCCACTGATTTCCAGGTTGTTTACAAAACTTTCTAAAAAAATGTGCAAACTTGAATATATATGTATATATTAACCTAATTGAATTGTACATGCTTTAATTTTGATCTTGTAGGACTTTTTTGGTGCAACTTTCAGCCCTAACCCAGACATAGTTACACCACCAGGAGGACATGTAGAGCAGGCCTCAGATGAAATGGTAATTTTATTTTTTTATTATATTTAAAGTGAATTATAAATTTTAAATTGAATATATACATATTAATATGATATTTTCACATATTCTTTTCTTTTATAGCATGAGACACATCCACGTAGTTGAGCATGTTGAGACAGTCCTGGAAGAGCCTAGTGCACAACCTGAATCTGGTATGTAATTAAAATATGATAAATTCTGAATTAAATTGAATAAAAAAATAATAATTGTAGAGTTGTACATCTAATTTCGAATTTCTTTGTCTTGTTTATGTAGACTGATTTAGAGAATTTAGAGGTTTCTTCAGGCTCACCAGAGCATCCAGATTTAGAGATGGTGGTAATTTAATTTTATGATCGATTATAAATAAAATTGTCATTAAATTATTTTTTATTGTCTTACATCTAATTTCATCTTTCTCTTATGTACATAGTGTTTCAGGTCATCCACATAGTCCGCATGGTGTGAAGAGGTCTCTTGATTATAGAGACAGTACATGACCTACAAACATGTGATTTTATGTGTTTTATATTTCTTGTAACTTATCATGTACTCTGTTGGACTTTATTTCATGTGTGCTTAATATATTGGTTTCATACACTTAATATGTTACATAAATTATGGACTTTATTATTGTTTGAAATTTTAATTTATGCATGTACATTTATGCATTTTATGTTCATAATGAAGACATTAATATAGGACATTAATGTGAAATTTACTGAAGACTTCATAATTGTAGAATAATTTTAGGTTTAATCTTCTTTTCAATGAACAAGAAGATATTTTCCTTCTAATGTATTAATTTTAATTTTATGAGAGAAAATTTATGTGGATTTACCTACTTATTTAGTTCTATAAATTGAATTTTACCTCATTGTTGGTGCACTTGGAATTCCTATACCTTGTGAATATCATGGATATCACCATTCTTTGTTATTTTATTCTTTAATTTTTCCTTAACTAAATTGACAAATAAAGTCATTGCTCTAAACTCTTAAGCAAATAAAATTCTTTATAGTGAAAAAATCTAACAAGGTATTGATATAATTAGCTAATGTACATATTTATAAAATGACACCATTAGTTTCTCACTAGTAATGGAAAAAAGTGTTCCTACTAAAAATTAAGGAAAGAGGTAATCATTAGAAAAAATATAAATTATGATAACATAAGAATGTGTAAATGTAAAACAATTGTAACCATTAGGTGATGAATACGTAGTGTACACACATGATAAATTTTAAAAATGATGAATATGGAGCTCAATCCAACGGAAAATTAATTTCATCATTGTTTCCCCCATAATGTGATATCATGATTGTGTGTAGTGTATGAAAAATGAATAAAAGTCTTGTCTCCATGTGTCAATAACAAGAAAAAAAAATAGAATATCACATAAATTATATGATAACATAAGAATGTGTATATGTAAAACAGTTGTAACCATTAGGTAATGAATACGTAGTGTACACACATGATAAATTTTAAAAATCATGAATATGGAGCTCAATCCAAAGGAAAATTAATTTCAGCATTGTTTCCCCCATTTAGAATATCATGATTGTGTGTTGTGTATGAAAAATGAATAAAAGTCTTGTCTCCATGTGTCAATAACAAGAAAAAAAAAAGAATATCACATAAACTATGTACATAAGAAATAGAAATATGACCCACAAAATTTTCTCTGTGAATTAAGGTTAGGGTTATAGGATAAAACTTTGGGTAAAGGTTAGGATTAGGAGACAACTAGAGTTAGGGTTAGGTTTCAATTAGGGTCAGATACAACAAGGCTTAGGGATAGGATTAATTTTAGGACAGGGTAAGGGTTCATCTAACACTAATTTATAAGTTGTCAAAACAAATAATGACGTCTTAAGGGGGTGTCTAAAGGGGTCATAATAGAACATGTTAATTAAGGGGACGTCTAAAGGGGTCATAATAGAATGTCTTAAGGGGATGTCTAAAGGGGTCATAATAGAACATGTTATTTAAGGGGCATCTAAAGGGGTCATAATAGAACGTCTTAAGGGGATGTCTTAAGGGGTTAGAATATGTCTTAAGGGGATGTCTAAAGGGGTCATAATAGAACGTGTTAATTAAGGGGATGTCTTACGGGGTCTTAAGGGGATGTCTAAAGGGGTCATAATATAACATGTTAATTAAGGGGATGTCTAAAAGGGTCATAATAGAATGTATTAAGGGGATGTATTAAGGGGTTATAATATGTCTTAAGGGGATGTCTAAAGGGGTCATAATAGAATGTGTTAATTAAGGGGATGTCTTAAGGGTCATAATAGAATGTAGTAAGGGGATGTATTAAGGGGTTATAATGTATGTCTTAGGGATGTCTAAAGGGGTCATAATAGAATGTGTGTTAATTCAGGGATGTCTTAAGGGGATGTCTAAAGGGGTCATAATAGAACGTGTTAATTAAGGGGATGTCTTACGAGGTCTTAAGGGGATGTCTAAAGGGGTCATAATATAACATGTTAATTAAGGGGATGTCTAAAAGGGTCATAATAGAATGTATTAAGGGGATGTATTAAGGGGTTATAATATGTCTTAAGGGGATGTCTAAAGGGTTCATAATAGAATGTGTTAATTAAGGGGATGTCTTAAGGGGTCTTAAGGTTATGTCTAAAGGGGTCATAATAGAACATGTTAATTAAGGGGATGTCTAAAAGGGTCATAATAGAATGTATTAAGAGGGATGTATTAAAAGGGGTTATAATATGTCTTAAGGGGATGTCTAAAGGGTCATAATAGAATGTGTTAATTAAGGGGTTATAATGTCTTAAGGGGATGTCTAAAGGGGTTATAATAGAACGTGTTAATTAAGGGGATGTCTTAAGGGGTCTTAAGGGGATGTCTAAAGGGTCATAATAGAACATGTTAATTAAGGGGATGTCTAAAAGGGTCATAATAGAACGTCTTAAGGGGATGTCTTAAGGGGTTATAATATGTCTTAAGGGGATGTCTAAAGGGGTCATAATAGAATGTGTTAATTAAGGGGATGTCTTAAGGGGTCTTAAGGGGATGTCTAAAGGGGTCATAATAGAACATGTTAATTAAGGGGATGTATAAAAGGGTCATAATAGAACAATAATGTATGCATGATATTTAGTGATTATAGAATTAGACATAAAGTTTCAAAGTAGGAAAACATACACATTTAACAAAAAAAATATATAGAATATATATTTGATACATAGAAGTACACAGAGTATGTTTAATTCTGTAAGTATGTATGTACATATATGTCATCTCAAAACAATGTTTACAAAATTTAGATATGCCATCTCAAGAAAATCTCAAACTCGTGCCTAGAATGTGGTAGGTCTTCACACCACCTGATATATAAAAGGTACAAGCAATATCAATGAAATCATCAAAACATACATATTTTAATTTATATAAAACTATATATATGTACATAACTCAAGTACCTGCATTTAAAAGTATTCGAGGTTGAATGCAGGCATCCTCTCCTTTTTGTTTTAAAGTATGAGATCAATGCAATGATGGCTTTAGGATACAAAAAATGACAACAAATCAATTTTAACTATTTATGTCCAAGCAATATCAATATGTAATAAAACATGTATTTAAATATAGTTTAACTAATAATTACCTGTTTTTACCAAGTATTCCATGTTGTCTAGGTTGAATTTGCATAGACTAGATCCTTTTTGTGATTATGCCTTAAGGATATATAAAAGAACAATTTAAATCAATTTCAACTAATAACACACTTGACCAATGTCGAAACATGTATTTAATGTATTTAAAGGACAAAATAAAACCAAAACTATATTTACCTATATTTAATTATTCCCTCTCTTTTTGCAATGCATCTATGATTGTCTCATGCTCTTCCATAGAAATTGTCCATAGCACTTTATTTGTAGGTCTTCCACGATACCAATCTAGTTTTATATTTGTTTCCACCACCAAATAGTGTATAATCTTTTTATGTGTTTCATAGTCTTCAATGTGTAGACCATTCTTCTTCAAATATTTTCAGAGCTGCGCCAACAACCACCACCCCATCCTGTATCGAAAACATGTTCAAAAACCACCATCAAATAACTTCTCAAAATTCTACTTCTTAAGGGATCAAAGACTTGTTCTAAAAAAATTGGCTTAAGGGGATTCAAACTTGTTATCAAAATTTGCTTAAGGAGGTGTCTTATGGGGATCACTGCACTGCTGGATAATGAAAGCCATTATCATCTTCGAGGTGTTAACAACTTATGTTTGCTTCCACACAACGAGCCAACCAATATTCTGTTTGCTCTTCATTCCCCTCAAAAAGTAAATAACCGCATACTACAATTTCTACCAAAAAATTTGATTTAATAACTTGTGCATATCCATATAACTAATTTAGTATTAAAAAAATAACTTAATAAAGCAAATAAAATGAAATAAATTAAATTAAAATTACCTTCTTGTACAAGGTCTGAAACACTTATCATAATCTTCAGATGCAAACAATTGATCATTTCTTCAATAGTTATTTCATATTGATTATGTGCTTCTACAGGTGTCAACGATCTTTGCTGCCACTGTTCAACCCATTCTGTATTTTCACAAGCTTCCCAATTTCCTGAGATACAAAAATGGCAAAAACATGCAAGCTCCTTTGTCCAAATAGTCCATGTGCTTGCTGTTGCACTCCTAAATGAATGCCATTTAGTAGATCCACTAATTGTCTCACAATCAACTCTAGATACAATGTTTTCTTCTTCCACCAACCAAAAGAATCGATGAACTGTAGAGTAATCACTCGAACCAGGTGCAGATAATTTTCTATTACACCAATCCACAATCTCATGTGCATTTTAAATTTTACTGAATCCTCGAATTTTAATTGTTCTCTAGCAAGAATTCTTTTGACACACGTACCAGCTCCATCATGTTCCTCCCTTACCATGCCCAGCTCCAAAAAACTCCATATATGTTGGACATTAAGTTCCTTTGTGAACCCTACTCTTAACCAATAAACATTCTAGCATTTTGAACCGCCAGACACTATCCACCATATGAGGTGTTCTTTCATATGGATTCCTCTTTTAAATTTCTATAAAATATACTAAAACAATATTGAACAAACTCTGATGAATGTAACCGATTGTCATTCAAATTGATACCTCCCTCAAAAATGATACTCCTCAAAACTTTTCTATCATCCCTCGCTAATATCCGCATGTCTATAAACAATATGGACAAACATAGCTACTTGCATCAATTATAATATTGAGATTGAATTTCCGCGGATGAGAGTATAATTCTCCGCAAAATCAACCACTCGAAAGTATAGCACCAATTGGAAATGTGTTTCTACATGCCGAAATTGGCCATCAAGCCATCGAAATGTTCGAGTGCATAACATATTTTGGTACAATTATTATTAAATTCACTCATAAATGCATGCACACTAACTTTTTTTGTAACTAAATCACAATGCTTTCCTATTTTTCCATCTTTTAAAGAATACTGAACATTCCTAAATCTTTTGGCGCCTACTAATTGTTGTCCAAAATCATGATCAACACTTTCATGCAAACAATTTCTTAAAAATGAAAGATTTCCGCAGTTAATGCATTGTCCAGAAATACAAGAACTTAAATAAAATAATCTATCATTAGATTTTTCACAAAACAAGCCTGAAATAAACTCTCTTATTGATTCAGGTGGCATATCAATACCACATTCTTGTATAATCATGTTAGAATGCAAGGTACAACGTATATATTGAAAAACATCATAAAAATAACGAAATTGAACATGTATTTTACAACAACAAGATATTCTTGCTTATTAATTTTTACATACCAGGGTTTACATTTTTCAAAAGACCTTTGACTTATTTTAATATTACCAGTAACACTAAATCGCTACAAAATTTTCTATAAAATTCAGCTTTGTGTTGTATCTAATAGGTGTTTTGGGGTGAGGATCGCACTTTGGACCCCACCCTTAATTTTAAAACATCTCTAGCATTAGATGAAACCCTAGTATTATCATGCCAGTTTTTTGATCAAAGATTTAATTTCAACACTCAATTTTATATCAGACCTCGGTAGTCATCCACTGAAACTCCAACATTGATTGATAGGATCATTTTCTATAATTTCTCTTCTTTTTGCTGCTCTTAGTAATGTTTTAGGATGCATTTTTAAAACTTCACTAATATTGTTACCATTCTTTTATTCAAAGTTGTTTTATTGACTATAGCAGTAGTTATAGCTCTTCTTGCATGCGTTTTATCTTTAGATCGACTATTTTTTCCAATAGATTGAATGGCACTAGCAAGCAGTAGACATAGCATGTTTTAATGATTGATCTTTTCTTTTTGGTTTAACATAAAAGCCTAACCTTTTCATTACTTTCCTCATTTTTTGCATTTCATCAATTGCATCATTATTGACATAGAAATGCAATATTTCTAACGATAAAAGAATTCGTGTATATTCTATCCAAATTCTTATTTTCTCCAAGAAATTTGATCCGAAGTATATCTAAAGTTCACCACTCCAATTTTAAAAAGTATTTCATTAAATTCAACATCACATTCTAAATTTTCATCTTCATTTTCATCAACAAAACAGTTTTCATTTTCACTTTTCATTTTCATCAACAAAACGTTTTCATTTTCATTTTCATCTTCATTTTCATTAACAAACGTTCTCATTTTCATTTTCATCAACAAACGGTTTTCATTTTCATTTTCATTTTCATCAAAATATAGGTTTTGTTTTCATTTTCAAGAAAATGATCATTTTGATTTTCATTTGCAACAAAAGATTTTTCTTTTTTGTTTTCAACAAATTCTATAAAAGTTTCATTTCTTTGAATATAGTCAATGTCAACATCATTATATCCAGCTTCTTGTAAATCTTCTACAAACAAATTTACCATGTCACTAACATGTGGATTTGAAGACGTACCTGGATTTGTGTATATTGAAACATTCTCCATAGCATTCAAAGAGGGATTTGAAGACATTAGGACTTGTATAATCACATTCTTCTCCAAATTGACTCCTTGCAAATTAGCTTCATCTACAACTATGGTATCTTCAATGTTTTCATCTTCAATAGTTGTTGAATTGGTTGCTCCACCATCGTTCATTGATTTTATTCTCATTCTTCTTTCTCTTTGTCTTTGTCTCTCTTTTTCTTTATTTGCTTCAACTTCTTGAGGAGTCAATGTCTTTCTTCTCTTATTACAAAATTTATCTCCCATAATTATAAAATTCTCAAGCACAGATGAATGTTAATAGTGAAATACTTCAAAATATTGAATCCAAATTGGAATTTGAATACCTATTACGCCAAAATTCTTCTTCTTGTGTTCCTCAAAACAAATAGAAAACTACCACAATTCCACTTTAAAAATTGTTCTCTTTATGCTTCCTTTGAAAAATTCAATCCATATTGCAAATTTCACTTCAAAAATGGTGTAGACGATGCTCCCTTTGATAAAATTAACAAAAAATCAAGTTGACCACCTGTAAATACAATAACATATGAAAAATAATTGATTTTCAGTGCTCTCGGCCGTACATGTCAAGTTGCAAAGTTGCAGAGTTGACAGTAATTGTCAACAGTGTTTTTAAATAATATAAAACGGGATCCCGTCTATAAAACGCGATCCCGTTTATAATAAAACGGGATCCCGATTACTAAACAGGATCCCGTTTACTAATAAACGGGATCCCGCTCCATAATCGGGATCCCGTTTATTAGAATTCACTTCACGAGCCGTTGTAAGGGTAACGAGATCCCGTGTTATAAACGGGATCCCGTTACTTTTTCAATGGTCGAAAACAAAACGGGATCCCGATTATAACACGGGATCCCATTTATTACTAAACGGGATCCCGTGTTATAATTGGGATCCTGTTTTTTGAAATTTGAATTTGGTTTTGCATCGTGGGCGGGTTTTTGCCATGGTTTTAGGTTCGAGAATAGCTTTGGAAGTCTGAACCTAAGCCTTCAACCTGGTTTGACCTGCAAATTGAAAGCCCTAACAATGTCAAAGCAAAATATCAACTTTGGACATATGGCTGACGACCTTTTTTTGAAAATTTTCTGACAAAATGAAAACCCATTTTAGATCAAACAATGCAGATTCTAAATATATAATTTGTTTTGCAATTGAATTATTTTTTGCATTTTTCAATTAATTTCTAATAAAATTGGTCCATAAACTTTAAATATCAGATTTTTTACTATTTGAATAACTTTTGATCAACATAACATTTTGACAAACGGATTGCACGAGAGCAAACTTCAGACAATTCTTTTCAATTTGAAAAAAAAAATCAAAAAATGATAAGTTTAGGTCATCTTATGCATGTCGTACATGACGATTTTTCAAAACAACAAATCTGCCTAATAAAAAATTAACAAAAAAAAAAATATTCAATAAAAAATTACAAAAAAATATCAAGAGCAAGGTTCAATGAGTCATAAAACTTTTCCCAAAAGGATTTAGAAAAATACGATAATTTAAGTCAAAATATGGATGTCGTACACGTGCATGGTATGGTACAAAAAAATGACTTTTAAACAGTGGTTTTTTGAAATGCCTATTGAAACTCAATTTGTACAATCTGGGTATTGAAATAAATTACATATTTGGAAACTAGACTCCGAGCACTACATTTTATGATCAGTGACTTTTTTAAAGATTTCATCTCTAAGTGCTTCAAATTTTAAGGTCAAATGTGTCAAATACTGAAAATCAGGGAAAACACTTCCACTTTTTGGCCAAAAAGTGGACTCAACTTCTTGCACACACCCATGCTGAGATCTTTCTAATGGTGTAGATTCTGGAGAGAAATGGGAAACTTCAATTTTCACTGAAAATATCCCCCGGATCAGGCCTCCCCACTGAAGACCTTTTGGACCTCCAAAAGTGGCATTTATTCTGACATTAAGTGAGGACTTGGCCTCCCCACTTGTCCTGTATCTTCTATACATTTGAAAACCTGGCTCACAAGCACAATGAAGACTGCAACAATATTGTTGAACATAAAAATAACTTTATCACTTCCATAAGCATCTACATCCAATGTCGTAGCCACTAACCAACAAAAATTGACTAGCATCAAGCTGAACATCAATGCAGAAATGAAAGAAAATAAGTCAACAATATATCGATCCTTCACAACAGAAACATTTTTACCCAAGGATCCATCAATGCTTTCAATTATCATTTTCTCATGCTGTACTGCGGGTGCATCCTGCAACATCTGACCCTGGTTAGCTACTCCAAGTTCAAGTGTAGAACCACCTGTACTGACAGACATAAGAGTTAACTCTTTACTTGCATTAATTACCCTCTTTAACTGCCCTGTATTTGCAAAAGAACGATCAGTCTTAATCTTGTGAGAATGTACAATATATTGTATGACATCTTTAAATAAGTGATAATGATTCTTTTCCCTATAGAAGATTGCTTTTCTGTCATAAAGATAAGGGCTTCCAAGCACTATTCCACAGATATCCAATGGAACTACATCAAACTGTACTTCATCCACAAACTTAGTAGTGATTGTGAATCTTAAGGTGCATTGTCTTGTTACTTGCAACTTATCATTTTCACAAATCCACCCTAGTGGATAAGGTTTCTTATGTTGTGTAGTTTTTAACCCCAAGTTCTTTACAACACTTTTAGAAATTAAATTAACCAGAGATCCACTATCTATGAGTGCATCAATTTTACTGTTCTTAGCACCAACCCTTAAATGAAAAAGCTCATTCCTTTTTACATCTTCAGAGAAATCATTAACTGTAGATGAAGAAGCACAACTAGCAACAGAAACACCAGAAATAGAAGCTTTACCTTTTAGACCCATCACTGTTATATTAGTCTCATCATCTGAATCTGAACCAAGATCCATAACAACATTCATGGCTTTCTCCTTACCCTTTTCTTTCTAATTACGTCTTTGAGCCCACTTAGGCCTCAGTTCAGGATGTAACTTCTAGCAGTGATCTTCATCATGACCTTCCTTATCACAATGAGTGCAAGAAAGTTTCTCATCCTTCTTGACTGTAGCTGCCTTCTTTCCTTTCCCTATCTCTGCATTCTTAGAAGATTTCTTTACATCATTATCAATAAAAGATCCTTTACCCCTTGACTCTAAGTGTGTAACTTGAACAAACACTTCATCCAGATTACAAGGGTTCAAAACCAAAATGGAATGCCTAAGATAGGAATGCAGACCTCCTATGTACTTCAACAACGTGTCCTGAGTGTACAAAGGAACATTCAAAGCAATAGCCCTTTTCTTGAATTCATGGGTGTACTCTTGGACAGTTTGACCCTTCCCTTGCCTAAACATTTGCCAATCCATCATTAACTGTTGCATATGTCCTAGGGGATAAAACTGCTTCTTAAGAGCATTAATAAATTCTGCCCAAGTTAAACTAACTCTACCATGTTGTGAAACTTCTGCCTTAGACTTACTCTCCCACCAAGTTAAGGCTATACCTCCTAAATGAAGAGTAGCTAATTGGATCCTATCAACATCATCTAATAGGTTTTGGACTCTACAATAAACTTCAGTTTGCTGAATCCAATCATCCAATTTTTCAGCATTAAGTTCACCACAATACTTTGGTAAATCAAATTTTACATCCAATTTAATTTTAGGCTTATACCCACTCTTGAAAGGATTAGAAGAAATAGAATGAGGAGAAGATGGACAAGAAGGAGAAGAGGGAGGAGAAGAAGAAGAGGGAGGATCTGGTTGCTTGCCACCATCTCCATGTTGTTCCTCTTTCTTGTCTTTGCGATCATCTTGCTTCGACGAACCTTCTTCACGTTCTTTCCGCTCTTGTCTTTCTTGGAAAAGAATGTCCACCTTAGCCTTCATCTCAAGGAATGCTCTTCGAAACTCCTGCTCACTGATTTCTTCAGGAACCTCCATTCCAGAAACTGACATCTTTGGAAATGTTCTACGCTTCCTGATCTCAGGATAAAATTCTTCGAGCTTTCCTTCGCTCTTCTGAATCCTAGATCTCGTTAGCATTCAAAAAACAAATAACTGCAATAAAAGTCAACTGTGCTCTGATACCAACTTGATCTGTATAGGATCTAGACTAAATTGCAGAAATGAATGCTTAATTTTTACAATGTTTATTCCAAGTTAATTAAATCAAAATTAACTTATGGATATAACAAAATGAAAGTAACAACAAGGTGATTATAACAGAAAGGAAGGAAATGAGAGAAAGAAAGAGAGAGAAGAAGAGAAGTGCAAACAGTTGATAACGGAGTTCGTCACGAAAGTGACTATGTCTCCTGGTCCACTCCAATAGAGAGACCGATCCGATTAACTCTAAAAATCAATTACAATAGCACCATAACCATTCTCCAAGCCTGATCCGGGGGATATTTTTAGTGAAAATTAAAGTTTCCCATTTCTCTCTAGAATCTACACCATCAGAAAGATCTCAGCATCCTGATTCCAACGCAACTCGAATGGAGCGAAAAGGAGTCTGTTTGTGCAAGTTATGGCCAGTCAAACCTTGGGTCAAACTAGGATCAGGGGCGTCCAGGAAGCGAAAAAAATGATTTCGTCAAAAGTTGTTGAAGTTGAACTCATCGTAAAGAGCTCGTCAAGACGATTCCGACGGTGTTCGTTTCGTCAAAATCCGACATCGTAGGCGCAAGATATCGTCAGTCAAAGATTGTGCTAAGAAGGGTTTACTTTGACCGTACAGATGCTGGCGTCAGCAGTCAATCCGTACTGTATGGAATACACGTGGGCGAATTCGGGTGAAAAACGTGGCAACAGTCACCGTAAGGAACTAATCAAAATCTGCCATGTGTCCATCCGTACGGGTGACGTGGCATCTCCGTATTCGTCAGCGTACAAGTGGCAGTCCAAGTGGTGGTCGAGTCAACATATAGGTGGCAGTACAGTCAGTAGATAAGATGACGTGGCAGGACAGGTGGCTACAGTGTCAGCGGGTGATGTGGAAGGTCTCGGCGAATTATCGCCTCACACATGGCATCTGAGTCATCAGACAGGTTGCAGTGATGTGGCATAGTCAGCCAGTAAAGTGTTGTCACGTGGCAATTTCCGGTGCGCGATGTGTTCCATCATTCTCCCGCCTTCCTCCGTCGGTGTTCGTTGCATAGTTCGTTTTAACAAAATTGTCTGTTGGTCGAGAATCTCGAACCCGTAACCTCTGCCTGGTGAGCCAACTCTTTCACCGTTGAGCCAAACAATTGTCCTCTAACTATAGATGGAGTGAGTTGTATTTTGTTAAATGTTTGTTCGGAAGTTTGTTTAAAAAAAATACCAATGGGTTTTGAACCCGCAACATCCGGGCTAACAAAAGGCTTTGAAACCGTCACACCACCGAACATTATTTATTATATTGTGGTGTTGGTTTGTTTTAATGAGTAAGTTGAACCCGAATGTTTGAAAATAAATCAAATCCCTTCAAAATATTAACAAATAATCCTTTTAAAGGATTAATCAAAACCTCCCAAATAACAATAAGCCCGAAAAGAATAATAAGAAGGGCTTGGAATAATTAAAAGGGATATTTTGAAGATTTCTATGTGTAAAAGGGAGATTTTTATGTAATTTGGAGAGATAAGGTGAATATTGTCAAATCTTTTGGTTAAAGGCCAAATTGAGTTAATTCTTTGTATAAAAAGGGGTTAAGGTGAGAGTGGAAGTTAAGTTTTTCTTCCAGGTGATGAAGTCTTGACGCTGAGGTGACAAAAGAGAGGTCTTGTAGAGATTCTTTGAGCAATTCTTGTACGCCAGAGCACTGTTATGCTGCCGAAGTGCTTGGAGAATGGTTATGGTGCTGTTGTAATTGATTTTTGGAGTTAATCAGATCGGTCTCTCTATTGGAGTGGACCCGGAGACGTAGTCACTTTCGTGACGAACTCCGTTATCAATTGTTTGCACTTCTCTTCTTCTCTCTCTTTCTTTCTCTCATTTCCTTCCTTTCTATTATAATCACCTTGTTATTACTTTCATTTTGTTATTTCCATAAGTTAATTTTTATTTAATTAACTTGGAATAATCATTGTAAAAGTTAAGCATTTCAATACTGCAATCTAGTCTAGATCCTATACAGATCAAATTGTGTTGTAGAAAAAAGTACCCTTTGCTTGACATGAGATTAATTCATGATAAAATGGACTTAATGAGGTCTTAATCTAGTCTTGTGAGGCATTTTATGTGTCCACGCTAGGTCTTGTACCCTTGCAAATTGAATAATGTGTATTTAACAATGTCTTGTAAAGGTGTTGTAGAGTCTTGTAAAAGATTTTCACGCTTTTCTAGACTTAATGAACCGACTTCTCCCTAATTAAACATTATAAAATATATTTAAATACATCCTCACATTAATATATAAGGCTTGTAAAATAAACTTAATGTTAATCTAGTGTTGTAATGTGTCTTACACATTCACATTGGATGTTGTGCCTTTCTAGGCTGTGTGGACCTCATTTTAGTGTTATAAAGTGTATTTTATCATACTTTCACATTCATTTATGTGTTCCAAGCCCTATTTGACATTTACATCATCAATAATAGGCCCCTATTAACCCATATTGTGCATCCTGAGGCATAATTTCATCAAATAACTGACATAGTCATCATATAAGCCTAATTTTCTTACTTCTCGATATTCCAGCTAGCAAAAATGGCCCTTGTGGCACCCATTTTCCATTAGTGGAAAATTAGTCCCATCTAGGTGGGACCCACTCACTATTAGTAGTGAATTAGTCCCATATAGGTGGGACCAATTCGCCATTAGTGGTGAATGAGTCCCATTTGAGCCATTTTTGGGATTTTTAGCAAGAAAAATTAAGTTTTAAGTTTAATTTTTCTCCATGTCCGCCTTAGGGATCCAACTAATGGGAAAATAAGGTGAATTGCACATAAATAGAAGTCTCTTAACACTAATTTATATCTGATTATTATTCATCCATCATTCATCATGTTTTCAAGCTAAGCAAGCTAGGGCTTTCACATTGAAAGACATCAATTTAGCTTCCAAAGACATTCAAGGGCTAAATCTTCCTCCATTGCTGCAGAAATACGAGATCAACATCATGAAAAGGTAATCCATTCCATTATTTCATGTTTCATTCTATTCTTTCATCATTTTGGTTTAATTACCTAAACGGGGTTTGACCAAGACAAACCCCCATGCCCTAACATTCACCATTTCCTCTTCTCTTCTTGTGTGTTTGTAGATTTAGGTCCCTTCGAAGCTTTTAAAACATTGAATATAAAGTTGCAAGGTTTCTCAAGTCTTTTCTTCATTCAACAAGTCAAATTATCAACAAGTCATTTCCAGGCCCAAAAATCAAAGTTTTGGAGGCAAACACCTGTAGGAAGCCAAAGTGCAAATCGGAAGCTTTAGAATCCACCTTTGAAATTCCAAAAATCCAAAAGTGGACTCATTCGCCATAGGTGGAGAATGAGTCCCCCTCCAGGTTAAATTTTGAGTTTTCTACATTTTTGAGTACCCTTTTCTCAGAAATAGGTTTCGACACAGTTTGAAAGAACTAGGACTGATTCGCCCAGAATGGTGAATGAGTCCATGAGTCCCACCAGGCTTGAAAATCAGCATCAACAGTGTTTCAGAAGAAATTTCTAGTCTCCTTCAAGCTTTTAGGTGCACACTTCAAGTTTCATTCATTTATATTTAGCTTTGCATTTGTTTCTAGTTCATTGTTTCATTACACAATGTGTTTTCCAACATAGCTTAAATCTTTAGTTTTGCATTCATAATCAGTCATCTAGACCTCTTAATTGAATTTAGTTCATTTAATTTAGCTTATAAAACATCTCATATGGCATAATTTGAATGAACCCTTAGCATTTTTGGGCCCTATCTCTCTCCTTTTAGGTGAAACACCCTAGAAGAGCTAGAGAAGTCCATAGGAACCAAAAATCTACGGTTCAATAACCAATCAATAAAAATGTGTTATTTTATTTCCAAGAATTTGTTTTTTCTTTTTTAAATATAGGAAAATAAATATACCTTACTATATTTATAAAAAGTAAAATTGTAAGAAAATTATTAATTTACATTTAAATTTATTTTATTAATACTTTTCAAAATATGCATATGCGTAGAATTTGAATCCAAACTTAAATTTCTATAATATCTTATTTTTTAACAC
This sequence comes from Sequoia sempervirens, assembly GCA_007258455.2. Taxonomy (NCBI): domain Eukaryota; kingdom Viridiplantae; phylum Streptophyta; class Pinopsida; order Cupressales; family Cupressaceae; genus Sequoia; species Sequoia sempervirens. The sequence continues at coordinate 502,791,927 of VDFB02270651.1, forward strand.
ATTTGGTGACTTAGAAATACGTATGTGATGGCTAGGGCCTTTGCCAAGGACTCATATGGTCATGCATTAAGGATGTATGTTTGTTTAAGATTTTAAATATTAGCATAATTTTTCATTTTATCTAATGTGCCTAGGCATAAGTATTTTATAAGGAAAGAAAAAATTCCCAACAAATTTTAATATTTTAAGATTTAATTAAGCTAAAAAATTGTGCCCTTGCCTCTATTGTACAAGGTGTCGTATTTATCTATTTTTTTCTTCCAACAAACAAAGTAAAACATTGATGGAAATTTTCTTCAATGAAGGTAGATATATTTATTTCAATAGTGTATCAGTGTTCTATGGCATGGTTTCTCCATTTCCATGTCTTTTTTGTTTTTTGTGCCCCCTCTTTCATGTCAATTTGAACATGTTTTGGACTTCTTCCCTTCTATTCTAGCATGGAAATTGTTTTGCAAGGAGACGTGGTAGCCAGTTGGTTGCAATTTTGAGATTTGGGCTTCAGTTTAAAAAAACTATTAATGCCATTTTTGGGAGATTTCAATAAAAAAAAAAATATAGAGTACATAGGAATTGGATTTAAGGATGCATTAATAGAAAAGACAAAAAATTTGTATATATTGTAAACAATGACAATTTATAAACTAGAAATGAAAATTAAATCAAATGTATGCATTAATTAAAACTCAAATCCTAATCTATAAAATTCATTGTGAATATTAAAAATGACTATTGTTGCTTCAACTTGAAGGAATGTGGATGCTAGATCTTCGTACAATAAAACTATACTTCATTAATGATTTCTTTATTTTAAATTTTGACAAAATTTACTTTCATAGATGTGATGGAGTATGAAAATGTTGGAGAAAATGATCTTATTTATAAGCTTTTGAGTGATATAACAATTAGGATGAAGGTGATGAGTTGAGATAATTGAAGAATCAAACGATTCAACTCAATTGAAAAATAAAAAATTTCCATTTCAATAGCAAGATAGGATAATATTGAATTATTTAATTAATTGATGGATAAATGTGCACATCAAGTTTCTATTTATAGATTGAGTTAAACTATGAGAAGAGAATAAATTTTTAAAGTGAAGTAGAGTTAACTAATTGGTGAAGATTGAGTTAATTGATCAATGATTTATGAGATGACTAAAAAGAAAAGAGGAGTTAAATGATGATTGAAAAAAAGAAATTATGATTTTAAAATGGATAATTGGATCATATTTAATTAAATAGCTAAATATTATTTAATTAAATAATTAAATACTATTTAATTAAATGGATAAAATAGGAATTATTAAAGGATGATTAATTAATAAATGATAATATGTTCTAAATGGAAATTTAATGAATGAAGATTAATTAAAAATAATGGTGATGAAATTAACCATTAACGAACAATGTTATGATTGTTAAAATTGTGAATAAACACAAGGCACAAGATCAAAAAATAAAAAAAAAATACCATCCACACAAGAGTACTACAAATAGCATGGTATATCCTCGACATGAAAAAATTACAAAATGAACCTCAAAAATCTTCAAGGAGATTAGGTATGAGTTCAAGAGAATACAATGAGAGTTGAGTGCTTTATAGAAGAAAACCTAAATGATAAACGAATTAGATCATGACAAGTGTTGTCATCTTGTGTGATGAGACATAATGATCTAATCATGTAGCTGAAACACTAAAAAATGGGTCTACCAAAATGAGATGATTCCATACTACTATTTTTCTAAGGGTTGCTTCACTTAATTATGCAAAATAAGATGCTAATTACAACCAAAAATGTAACCTAGCTGTTATAGCAACTATGAGGGAAGTTTTTAGAGCATAAAAATCTGTGTACCTAGCCAGAAAGTTATTGTTTTTGAGCTACAAAGGACTCATTCGCCTTCAGCGGTGAATGGATGCCTGTGAGGGTTCCAAAAATTGACTTCTAGGCTTGATTCCTCTCAACTTGCACTCCCAAATCTCAGGTTTTCTATGCTTCAAGCCCTACTTAAGACTCATTCACCTTTAGTGGTGAATGGGTCCTTTTAGGGTTTCAGAAAACTAATTCCAAGATCATGTACCTTGATGTCTACACTCTTAAAATCCCAGTTATCAACTTCTGAAAGCCTATAGTTAATTTTGTAGAGCTCTTTCTATGATCTTGTACTTTGAATGGCAACTTTTGCAACTTTACAACTTTGACAACTTTGCTCCAAATCTTGCTCAACTTGATCTTCAACCTATAAATCTGCAATAACACACTCAAGGGCAAGAAAAACTTGTTGATTTGTTAGTGATTGGGGGTTTTCCATAGTCAAACCCCTTGTAGGTAATTAAACCAAATGATGAAATGAATGAAATGAAGCATGAAAGTGCAATAATTTAAATGATATCACCTTGGATGATGTCTTGTGAAGAAAATCTACATACTAACATGTAGTGACCATGAAGAATGTATATCTTGTATGTAAAATGATGCTTGTAAATGGATCCTCAATGCAACATTAACTTCTTAGCTCATCACACATGAATGCATTAAACCCTTGACATGACGATAAGACCTTGAATTATTGCAATAAACACTTGAAATATTCCTTGAAATGCCTTATGAATTCTTTCAGAATGCTATATAATTCTCTTGCTCTTGATTTCATGAAGTCACATAAAAATTCCAGGTGAAACAATGTGAATTAACCCCTTATTTATACTAAATTAGGAGATTAACCATGGAATTCAAAGAACTAAGGCCGACACTAGATCTAGAAAGAAACATTATTAAATTCCTGCTAGAATGCAATTCAAAAATAGGGGTCTCATTAAGGGGGGACCCATTCACCACCAAAGGAAAATGGGTCTTGGCTAAGTTTACAAGACCAAGCTTCGGGAGCCGAAAGAAGGCCAAAAACCCATTCCAGATCAACTAAGAAAGGGAGGTCCTATTAAGGGAGGACCCATTCGCCATCAAGGGAAAATGGGTCTTGGCTCAAATTACTAGGACCAAATTTTACCCAATGAAATATTTTTTCATTTAATTTATGATTGTTAAGAAAGATCCTCGAGAGGTTTCAAAATTAAGGCCTAGAAAGGGGGTTAATAACTTCAATTAACCACAATGAATTAGGACCACCTAGATAAATTTGAAATTTCTTTAAAACACTTTACAAAACTTAAACAAGGTACACATTAAGTATATTTTATTTAGAAAGGAGCCCATAAGGCTTAATTAAGCAAATAAGTCCTAGAAAAGTGTGAAAGTGTGTTACAACACTTTTCAACACCCTTGCAAAGGACCAATTAAGGCATGTTTTAGTTAAATAAAGGTCCTAGAATAGTGTGAATGTGTACAAAACATTAAAAAACCACTTCAAGACACCATTAGTAAATATCTTTAATGCCAATTATCAAACTAAGCAAGAAAAAGGATACTTTTTCCATTACTATAGTAGCTCACTTAAGTTAACAAAAAAGCACTTAGTTAATAGAACAAACACTCCTAATTTTATCTTAAGTACATGAAATAAATTATACTAATAATCAATTAATGATTAATTAATTATTAGCTAATGCATTATTAATCTAACACCCCCCCTTAAGATGAACTTAGGGAGTAGCTAAAAACCCAAAAAAGAGAATACATGATGGATCCCAACAAACAAGGCTTGATGAAGTACCCATGTACAAACAATACAATCTCTAAAAATTGGAGAAAAATAGAAAACCTCGTGGGAAAAAATCATCTCCAAAAGAGAGATGAACGATAGATTTTTTGTTCCTATGGACTTCTCTAGCTCTTCTGGGGTTTTTCACCTAAAAGGAGAGAGATAGGGCCAAAAATGCTAAGGGTTCATTCAAATTATGTTATATGCGATGTTGTCTAATTTAAATGAAGTTAACTAAATACAATTAAGTGATTTTAAAAATGAATGATTATGAATGTAAAACTAAGATTTAAACTATGCTAGAAAACACACTATGATATGCAAACAATGAACTAAATGATGAAATAATGCAGAACATGAAGAAATAGGATGAAATAGAGTGCACCTAGGTAAGATTTGATGATTCTAGAATCTCGTGAATGCTATCTAGAATTATTGAAATTGCATAGTGGGACTCATTCACCCAGGGTGGTGAATTAGTCCTGCTACTGGTGAAAAGTGTCGGAAATAGGTTTCTAACTATCAAGATCCAGAATCTGACAAAATTCAGATTTTTTGTCTTAAGGTGGGACTCATTTGCCACTAATGGTGAATCAATCCTCTCCCAAAATTTTGAGAAATCAGGAAACAACTCTACAACACCTGATATGGAAATGTCTGCTTATCGGGTTGTCAAAGTCAATTATGCAAGAAACAGACAAAAAACCTTCTCCAAGCTTGAAATAGAGTTGATTTGACTTGAAGCACCTAGTTGACTTGTTGACCAATCTTCAACACCAAAAAGCTTGTTAACTCTGCACACAAAAGTCTACAAACACACATGCAATAGGAGAAAAGTGGTTGAGGATTAGCAAATAGGGGTTTGCCTTGGTCAAACCCCACTTTTGGTAATCAAACCCTTATTGAAACAATGAAATGAAAGAGAATGATAAATTAATAACATGCAATTGCTATCAACTTACCAAACCCTTGATGATGCAAATCTAAAGTAATGTCAATGGATTCTCCAAAGTGCTTGAATGGTGCTTGATAAGATGTTGTAAGATGGTTGAATGCTTGAGATGATGTGTGCATGAATGCTTGAATGAATGAGATTGTAGGAGATGTAAAATGAGGTGAAAATCACTTATTTATACAATCTTGTGCCTTAGTTACCTGTTCATACCTCATCACAGCTCAGCATCAAGTGTTTTTGAATAAAAACCCGAAATGAAATTTTAAAAAATTTGAATTTGGAGCCAAGGGGGACTCATTCGCCACCCATGGTGAATGGGTCTCACCTAGGAACTAAAAATGGGTGTTAGGAATTATCTTGTATTTAATGTTGTTTGTAAGGCTAAAATTCAAAAATATATTTAATTAAGCCTTATAAGGGTATAAAGGGGCCAAATAAAGCATAAGAAAGGTGTAAATGGTGAAGTTATGCCTAGAAAAGTGTGAAATCATGTTACAAGACTTTACAACACTTTAAAATAGCATATGATTAGTGATGAAAAGGTGATTTTTAGGTAAATTGTAATGAATAAAGTCTAGAAGAATGTAGAAATGTCTTACAAAAATTCACAACACCTTCACAAGACATGATTATTTGAATTTTAGTACCTAAATATGCATGTTCAATCCATGTTACATCATAAAATAAGAGAAAAATAGATCAATCACCATGAAACAAGACCGAAAAGGAATGAAAATGACAAGGGGCCATTTTTCTATGGCACATTTAGCCCCCACTTTAGTGAGAGGATGAACATGCTTCAAACTCACACTAAAGTAGCCATGAACATCGAGAGGAGGGTTCAAACGTACTTATGTTAGCAAATGAAGGAAATAAAGAGCCTCCAAACCAATATTCCAAAAGAATAGGAACATGAAGAATATTGCATAAGCACGAAGAAGTTGTAGACAACTATTGAGTGATGACTATTATAGTATAAAAATAAAGAATCTCCTCTAAAACGAATGATGATCAATATCAAGAAGACAAGAATCTACATGGGTGTCCCCAACAACACTACTCAAATCATATGGAAAAAAGGAAAACATATAGAACTCGAAGATACAAATGGCACATGAATCTACATAAGTGACCCCAACGACACTACTCAACATGCAAGATGTAAGTCAAAAATATAGGTACCAATATTCTAAAGAACATTGATCAAATGAAAGTGGAAGGTCACCTCCAGAAACAAGAATGTAGGAGTGTCCATATGGTAAATGCTCCATCTCATTGAAATGCATGGGTAACTAGTTGTTACATCTGCTAATACATAGGAACAAGAACTAGATACATAGATAACTCTAAAACAAAACCAATGAACCATTAGAACCAATAGTAAAACCCCCCAATAATGCATAAAGGGAGAGCCAAGATAGGTAAATTAAAACATTGAAAATAAGTGTCACCAAGAAGTGCATGAAAGAGAACAAAGGACATCTAAATGTGCACATGAAATTACCCATAAATAAAAAGGATGTGCAAATCTGGGCACACATGCATGAGGCATTAATTACTAGGATTTGATGTTTTCATGGAAGGAACACTCACTTGATAAAGGTGTGATGGAAAAAAAAGGCACTCACAACCCACTCATGGAACTTTATATCATAATGTGAGTACAAAAGAAATAATAGGATGTGCAAACATCCCAAAAAGCATACACTAGAATGGCACTTTATTTTAGTGTGCCTACAAAAGACAAATCACATGCAATAGATGCTTAAAACACCCAAACATAACATAAATATAGAAAAAAATGTAGAACATCCTAAAACAAGTCATCCAATGTAAAAAAAAGTTCCCATGAGTTGAAACATCCAAGTAATTCGCTAGAATGTGAAAACAAAATAAACTGAATAAAATGTAGGAGAAAAATCTAGAAAATTGCATAGATGGCTATGAAGAGCTTTGAAAGACCATCCCAATGCTACTAGAGTTGTGAAAAATGGAGAAATAGGTCAAAATTTGTGAGCTTAAGGATGAAAAAATGTCTGAATTTGATAGGTGATAAAAAGTACCAACAACAAAATATAAGAAAAAATTAGCACCATTGGATATTTCTTGGAACCCACTTTTCAATGATATCTTGTTTTTCCAATTTAGATAACTGAGAAAAAAATATCTTGTGATTTTCTCAATATTGATAAAATTGTAAAAAAACAAAAATTATTTAGCACCCCCAAGGGTTGGGCACTAGTTGCCCATATGACCCTAGGTTGGCTGATTTTTTTCTTTTATTTTTACTTTGAAAAAAAGAAAAAAAAAAGCAATAAAGTAATAAAAGAAGAAAAGAAAAGAAGATTTTAGGTTTTCTCCTATCATCCTAGTTGAGAAAAAAATTCTCAAAAATTGAGAAGGGGTTCACTGAATCCACACCTTGATACCATATTAGAATTGTGAATAAACACAAGATATAATATCAAACAATGAATAGAAACACCTTCCATGCAAGAGAGTTGAAAACAATAGTGTACCGTAGAAAAAAGTAGTACTTGCTTGATTGGGGGAATAATTGATGATAAATTGGACTTAACAAGGCTTTTATTTGGTGTTGTGAGGTGTTTTTCACGTCCACACTAACTCTTGGACCCTTTTAAATGCATTTAACGGTGTCTTGTAAAGGTGTTGTAAAGTGTTGTAAAAGACTTTCACACTTTTCTAGACTTAATGAACCCATTTTCCCCTAGTTGAACATTATAAAATGTATTTAAATACATCCTCACATTAATCTAGAAGGGTTTTAAAATAAAATTAACTTTAACCTAGTGTTGTAATGTGTTTTACACATTCACATTGGTTCTTGTGCCTTTCTAAGCTATGGACCTCATTTTAGTGTTGTAAAGTGTATTTAATCACACTTTCACATTTATTTTTTTGTCCCAAGCCCTAATTTACCTTCATATAATCATTAATAGGCCCCTATTACCCCATATTGTGCATCCTGAGGTAATATTTGATGAAATACCCAACAAATTCATCATATAAACCTTATTTCCTTACTTCCTAGCATCTTGGTTTTGAAATGGGCCCCTCTAGGACTAATTTTCCATTTGTGGAAAATCAATCCCTCCCAAGTGGGAGTGATTCACCCAAGGTGGCGAATGAGTCCTATTTGGACCATTTTTTCACTTTTGAGCACAAAATTTTGGAATTTACGTTTTATTTTTCTTCATGTTGGCCTTAGGGATCCAATTAATAGAAAAATAAGGTGAATTTCCTATAAAATCAAAACTCTAAACCCTAATTTACATCTCCTAACTCATACACACATCTCTCATCATTCATCATCTATCTTCTCTATCAAGTCAAAGAACTTAAGATTTCATCATTGTAAGTCAATAGGATAGCTTTCTAAGACATTCAAGGGTGGACTCTTCATGTTTTGTTGTAGAAATTCAGGATCAAACATCATGGCAAGGTTCTTCATTCAGTTTAATTACCTAAAAGGGGTTTGACCAAGGAAAGCCCCCATGACCTAATATCCAACATTTATCTTTCTTGTCTTGTTTGTTTGTAGATTTAGGCATCTCAGAGGATTAGAAATCATTGAAGATTGTATTGAAAAGTTTTTCAAGTCATCTCTTCATTGGATAAGTCAAAATACCCACAAAAAGTCACTTTAAGGCCTGAATCCAACACTTTCAGAACTGGACACCTAGAGAAGCAGAAAGTGTAGACCGAAGGCTCCAGTTTCCACTGTTGAATCTTCATAAATTCAAAATTGGACTCATTCACCGTGGGTAATGAATGAGTCCCACTGTGATTTTGGTTTTCTACATTTTTGGACACCCATTTGTATGAAATAGGCTCTAGAACGGGGATTGATTATCCCAAAATGGTGAATGAGTCCCACCGGGCCTAAAAATTAGGATTAGTAGCATTTCAAAAGTCATTTCAAGTCTCCAGCAAGTTTATAGGTGCACTTATTCAGTTTCATTTATTTTTGTTGCAATTTTATTTCATTTCTAGGTGTTTTCTGCATATCACAATGTGCTTTCAGAAAATCTACATTTCATTGGTTTTGCATTAATAATCAATCCATTTCATTTGTTTTGCATTAATAATCTACATCATTTGCCAAGGTATGGAAGGGACTAAAAGATGGATTTGGATCATTTCTGGTTTTAGGAGGGAGGCACCTCAAATAATACAAATATCTAGTTTAGGGAAGGAAACATGCCATACAAGATTAGTGATTTCTAATAAGTATTTTTTTCATCATATCAAATGATTTTTTTGACTATATTTTATCAAGGTTGATATTGTTTTCTAAGGTTTTGTTGTCAAGAAGCTTAAGTTTCATATGTGTTCTTTGAAGGTTTCAAGGAACATCCAATTTCTTTGTGTTTGTTTATTTATTGATGGAATGTGTGTAAAATGCATACTATAACATAATAAATTGTCACCCTTAAAAATTTTGTACTAGGTTTACTCCCCCTTATGTGCTTGGACCAAATTATGCTTATAATTTGCTTCTTTTAAGGTCATCTTAGGAAAATAAGGACACAAATAGGAATTAATATTAAATATTCATTTAACAAAATAAAAATCCCCAAAATTGGCCTCGTCTAGGGTGCACATGACCTTGAATAGCCTATTTTGGCTCAAATTTAAATATTTTATTTTCGACATTTTTTTATATTTATAAATTTAAATTTATTTGTTGGAATTTCATAATTAATTTTGATGGAAATAGATAAATGTATATAAATACAAGTCTTTTCATTATTTGAAAATATAGCAATTGGAATTCTAAATTAAATGTCCTTAAATGAGTCAAGAGAAGAATAAGTAGAATTATTACAATTTTATTTTAGTCAAGATTCATGTTAGCAATGCTTCAAGTTTATGAGTGAGATGTTCATGTTTTGTGATGATTTATATTTTGAGTACTAACACTTGTGGGAATATCCATCAACAACCTAATCTTCCTTGGATGATATGTGCACATGAATTCAATCCATCAAGGAGATCAAATTTGAAGTGTTAAGTTACAACACTTATTAATTTAACAATTATTTTTATCCATTTGCCTATGCCAAACCAAAGGTAAGCACACTTTACATTATGTGACCACGACATGGACATGCTTCATGATTACAATCCTCAGATCTTTCCTCTAAGCTCAATTACATCCTCTTGTAGCTTCACCACTTGCTCCTGTAATGAAGCCTCCCACTCATGGGCTCACCATAGCTCTTGTTAGAACTGTAAAATTTTGAAAATTTCATGGACGCACATACCCGTTAGTTCCCAAAAATTCCCATACCATAAGTATAAGAATCTACTTTGCATAACATTTTTCCCGTGCTTTAGTTTGTTTTAGTGATTTGGTCCCATAGAATTTTCCTAACCCTGAGCATTTGAGTATATAATTCATATCGGTGTGACATGATGCAGGTTTCCCTGATCCTTGAAGCATATTATACTAACGTATGTCTTTTTGCAGTCTTTCGGCAAGAGATCAAGATTGTATTATCGATAAAAGTTCATTTGGTAATACACATCAGGTAGACACAGTTCACTATCTCAGTGATAGAAGGATCCTATCAGCAAGACAACAATCATTGGGATAAGTCATAGCAAGCACATGTGTGTCATACTGATGAAGCACAAAGAACTATGTCACTAAGACAAGAGTCATTGATGTAATGTCCCAGAGTATTCACTTGGTCTTATCAATAAAGAAAAGGTGGGTTCCATCATTGTCATCAGGATGAAGTCAGGGAGTCTTACTGACCCCCTATGTCACACCGACAGGATTACATTAGGACTTGGCAGTATATTTGGATAGAATGGATTAGACGAGACTTGATTTAGTAGGGAGAGATATGAAAGGTCATACTGAATGTACTTCCATCGGCGGGAGAATTGTTATGTCTCAGCAATCAGAAAATGAACCGAAGCAGATCTCTCAGCAAGACACAAAGTAAGTTATGGAACATTTTACTGACCCCCTAAGTCACAGCGATAGTTTTCATCAGCGAGAGTCTCAGTGATACACTCGTGACTAAAGGAATAACTGTCAAGGAGAATCATGACGTCAGTGTGACTGCATGACACCATAGCAACATATGATCTATTGACTATCAGGAAGACTCAAAGTGTCGGTGGGACTGCAGGACATCAAAGCGGTATATAGTTTGTGGTAGTCGGTGAGACTCAAGGTGTTAGCAAAACTACATGATGTCTTTGTGGGTGTCTAATGAACGTTGGTAAGGGCCCGAACAAATGGATCACCGCAAATGTGAATGCAAAAGGATGCATCCTTTCAAATGACTGATGTATAAATACTCATTTTTTGACAGGAGAGAGCAAATAGTGAGTAAAAAATACTGTAGGACACAATATGTTACAATTTTTGAGACTATGGTTCATGTTTGAAACAATGGAGATTTCAATTAAATTCATTTGATGTGGTGACATTTTTCTGGTATCAATTATTTGTTGTGTTAATTGAAAGTATTATTGAAGTTGTCTCCAAGGTTGATGTTTTCTAATTGTTTAAACTGATATATCAAGGATATTTTTTAGTTTATTAGTGCACACTTGTTGTATCTGTATGGTTGGATTAATTGGTTCTTTCAAGGAGAGATTAAATCCTTTTAGTCAATCATAGTAATTAGGGAATCTCATTTGGATCATTAAGAAGAACTTAGTAATCGCATTCTTGCATGTTTATACCAGTTATAAACTTAAACCTATATGCCAAACAATTTGAGTTTCTGCAAAAAGAAGTTACTCATTTCAGATTTTCATTTGACTCCGTACACCCAATAAGGCACTAGTCTCTACTATTTCATTTTTTAATTTCATTCATTTTTACATATGAACACATTAGATTTTTTCCTTGATATTGCTTATATAATTTATACCAAAATAAAACTCATTTATCCACTCCCATTTTCCAATGTGGGTAAATTTCCTTAGGAAACAAACAAAGGTCAAGTCTGCTTTATTCAAATTGGTATACCTACCTAGGTCTAGCAGCACCTAAAGAGAAGAAGGTTCAAATTATTTGGCCTTGTCTGTTACCCTGAAACATTGTGAGAGATTGGCAACCTCTCGTGGTTCATACCTGGGTTTTTGAGAGCTAACAAATTGGTGACTCTACATGGGAATTATTGCAGGGTATCCGGTTGAAGATCATCATATAGAGTCATTGAAGAAAGATTCATAATTTGTGAAGTTTCATAAAAAAGTGATTCCTTTGAGGAAAATAAAAAATAATTTTAAAAGAATGATTTTCCTACTTTTTGAAAAGTAGGTGGTGACTCTAGTAAAAAACTTGATGAAGAATGGATAGACAATTTGTGTATGGAACAAAAGAATATTTTAGAAGGCAGCAATTGATAAGAGAAATTAAAGAATTGAAAAAGAAATGGCTACAATTGGACAGAGAAACACTGCAATTAAACCAACAACTATTACAATCAAGGGAATTTTGCAACAAGAATGAATGCATAAATGCAGGTAGGCGTTGGACCCCTCAAGCACCTTATAATACAATTGGGAATCTTCATAATGGAAGCAATGCATATCATGCACATCAGAACATTCATTCACCACAGCCATCAAAGCAAGTAAATGCTTATCCAGTCCGTCCTGGAGAAAGGCTGGTAAGCTATCAAGACTATCAATATGATCAACACAATTCTAGCCCACATGAAGGTGTCAATCAAAAGTTGCAACGAAATGTATATCCAAATAAGCAACTTGAGGAGGAAGAAGATGAGTACGTACATACTCAAAGCCAAGATTCCATCACAAAATCAAAATGTGGAATTTACCCCTTTGATGCATTTCTTAACATAAGGAGACACGAAGGAGAAGATGAAATATCTCTATACAATAGGATGATAAATATCTGTATGAAATTACCTCCTAATTGTAAGCCTACAACACCCCTTTTTTTGCACAATTCATAAGAGTTTGGAAACTTGAATCATCAATACAACATGCCTTTGATCGAGTGAACAAATTTATTGATTCCATGGAGAGGATAAGGTATGAGAAAACTATCAATGTTGAATCCAATAGTTGTATTTCTGATGAGTATAGAGAAACTGATCAAACAATGTAGCCAATAAAAGATGAGACATGTGCAAGTCGGAATGATTCAAATGATAGCCTGCATGATGAAGATGAAGATACAAGAGATCTCTCTTGCATAACAGATTGTGATAGGGAAAGTAGTACATGTTATGAGGGATCCAATGAATATTCAAATTGTGAAGATGAACTTGTGGATTTTGACTTACAACAAGGTGATTCTTGCAGTTCTTGTGGTGATCAAGAAGAAGAAGCAATGGAAAATGTGGGTCCATTTGACAGTGAACAAATAACACCTCCAACTATAGCTGAGAACTATAGGGACATAGTTGATAATAAAGAGAATGATTTCTCTATGTTTTTGAATCCACTCCATGATGAGGATGTATCATGCCACAATGAGGAAGAGTTTGAGGAAAATCATGTGAATCATGATCGACAACAAGGAGATATTTTCAGATCTTATGGAGATCAAGAAGAGGGAGAAATAATGGAAGATATGGAAGAAGAAATGTGTTCACTTAGTAATGAGAAAATTTTAGATATATGCTAACTCTTGAATACCAGAGATGTGCACACAAGGGTGATTCTGAAGTCTTGTGTCTAGCTTACATTTGTTTTGATAGTGAAATTTCTTTCTGCAATGATTCATATGACTCCTGGTGCATTTCTCAAAATGATGGAGAAACCTTTGAATTTTATCAAGAAGAGGTATGTGATGTAGAAATTTTTGACTCATGTGGAGAATACATTTACTTGCATACCAAGGATGATAGGATTCCAACATTGATTGGTTCATATATGCATGATATTGAAGATATCAGTCATAATTCAGTGTCGTCTCCAAATGGTGATATGGAAGAGGTGAAAAAGGTTTTAGATTTGTTTGTCTCAAACAATGTTGATATGATAGAATTTTTTGATTCTCAAGAGAAGCATTCTGATAGTGAATTTTTAGTATAGCTAGGAGATTGTTTTATAATACATAACAGTGAGCAAGATAATGAGAAATATTGCATTGAATATGCATGTACTTTGTATGTTGAGGATAATAGAGATTTGTCCCATGGTGATGGATAATTTGAACTGCAGAATGGTGAAGGAAATTTGGGCCAAGCTGAGCACGATGATTCTCTGAAAAATTTCAATAACAGTGATAGGGAATATTGCATGAATGTCTTCAAGAAGAATCTGATGAACTCAAAGAAAAACTGGGTGTTTGACAAAGGAAAGTATGGGCCTTTCTTTTGGATGGCCTTGAGCCATCATATATGGTTTGAATTTTAGACCGTAACAATTCAAAATAGATGAAGTTTGAAATACAGAGGATTAAGGGTTGCCAGTGCATGGAAAACTCTTGAAAATCATCTCAAATTTCTCTTCCATGCACATTAGTTTCAGAAATAAAAGGAACAGGAATTGCCAGTACATGGACAATCCTAAAATTCCTTCATTAAATAAACCTTTCCATGTATAGTTGTATAAGGTCATGTTCATCTCTATTTACGTTCATTCCATCTTGCTCACTGGTCCATCACCTTGAGTTTGGTCTGCTCACCAAGAAATTCAGATCCTTGCAATGATCTCACAATCATTCATCCCCAAATGGAGCCACTGTTAGAACTGTAAAATTTAGAAAATTTCATGGCTGCACATACCTATTAGTTCCAAAAAATTCCCATACCATAAGCATAAGAATCTGCTTTGCATAACATTTTTCCCATGCTTTAGTTTGATTTAGTCATTTGGTCCCATAGAATTCACTTAACCTTGAGCATTTGAGTATATAATTCATATCAGTGTGACATGATGTAGGTTTCCCCGATCCTTGAAGCATTTTATACTAATGTATGTCTTTTTTCAGTCTTTCAGCAAGAGATCAGGATTGTCTTACCAATAAAATTTCATTTGGTAATTCACATCGTGCAGACAAAGTTCACTATCTCAGCGACAGAAGGATCTTATCGGCGAGAAAAAAAATCATCGGGATAATTCATAGCAAGCACATGTGTGTCATACCGATGAAGCACAAAGAACTATGTCACTGAGACAAGAGTTGTCAGTGTAATCTCCCAGAGTATTCACTTGGTCTTACTGATAAAGTAAAGGTGGGTTTCGTCATTGTCATCGGGATGAAGTCAAGGAGTCTTACCAACCCCCTAGGTCACGCCAATAGGATTACATTAGGACTTGGCGGTATATTTGGATAGAATGGATTTGGCGAGACTGCTTTCAGCAGGAAGAGATATGAAAGGTCATACCGAATGTACTTCCATCGATAGGAGAATTGTTATGTCTCAGAAATTAGAAAATGAACTGAAGGAGATGTCTCGGCAAGACACAAAGTAAGTTGTGGAACGTTTTACTAACCCCCTATGTCACAGCGATAGTTTTCATCAGCAAGAGTCTCAGTGATACACTCATGACTGAAGGAATAACTATCAAGGAGACTCATGATGTTGGTGTGACTGCATGACACCATAGTGACATATGATCTATTGACTGTCAGGAAGACTCGAAGTGTCGGTGGGACTGTAGGACATCAAAGCGGTATATAGTTTGTGGTAGTCGGTGAGACTCAAGGCGTCGGTGGAACTACATGATGTCTTTGCGGGTGTCTGATGAAGGCTGGTAAGGGCCTGAACAAATGGATTGCCACAGATGTGAATGTGAAAGGACATGTCCTTTCAAATGACTGATGTATAAATACTCATTTTTCGATAGGAGAGAGAAGATAGCGAGTAAAAAATAAAGTAGGACACAATATGTTACAATTTTTGAGACTATGGTGCATATTTGAAACAATGGAGATTTCAATTAAATTCATTTGATGTGGTTACATTTTTCTAGTATCAATTGTTTGTTGTGTTAATTGAAAGTATTGTTGAAGTTGTCTCCAAGGTTGATGTTTTCTAATTGTTTAAACTGATATATCAAGGATATTTTTTAGTTTATCAGTGCACACTTGTTGTATTTGTATGGTTAGATTAATTGGTTCTTTCAAGGAGAGATTAAATCCTTTTAGTCAATCATAGTAATTAGGGAATCTCATTTGGATCATTAAGAAGAACTTGGTAATCACATTCTTGCATGTTTATACCAGTTATAAACTTAAACCTATATGCCAAACAATTTGAGTTTCTGCCAGAAAGAAGTTTCTCATTTCAGATTTTCATTTGACTCCATACACCCAATAAGGTACTAGTCTTTGCTATTTCATTTTTTAATTTCATTCATTTTTACATATGAACACATTAGATTTTTTCCTTGATATTACTTATACAATTTATACCAAAATAAAACTCATTTATCCACTCCCATTTGCCAGTGTGGGTAAATTGCTTTAGGAAATGAACAAAGGTCAAGTCTACTTTATTCAAATAGGTATACCCGCCAGGTCTAGCAACACCTAAAGAGAAGAATGTTCAAATAATTTGGCCTTGTATATTACCCTAAAACATTGTGAGAGCTTGGCAACCTCTCGTGGTTCAAACCTGCATTTTTGAGAGCTAACAACTCCTCTTAGAGCTATTGCACATGTGGATCAATGGATGACCTTACTTCCTCCGCCTACCTATTGAGGTCATCGAGTTGGCTCTACAAGGCATCGCATTTCTCTATGCCACTCTCTACCTACATTATGACCTATTCTCACTTGGTTGAAGCAGTTTAAGAGTTCCATCGATCATTGGTCTCACTGCCCAGTCAAACAACCAAGTCCATAGTCCTCTAAATTGCCACCACATGCACCTCCTTGTAGGTTGTCTTCAACTATTCTATAGGCTCAAAAATATGGGAATGTCACTCTACTAATATTGACATGTATGTGTCTAGGATGCTCTGATGGATCTACATAGCTAGGACCAACTCTTCTATGCATCGCCCAATGAAGGTCATCCACTCCTATGTATCGATTGTAATCATAGATAAAGTGGATTTTATTAGAACCAAATCATGATGAACAAGATGAAATACATGGTGAGTAATGTCGAGCATGATCATTTGTACCCTACACCATACAATACTATGGTCAAATGGTCTTAAGCTAGGATATAAAAGCTCTCTATGAGAATCCTCCTAATACCACAAGAGTAAGTGAGGCACAATCATGAACACTAGTCCACCACAAGTGTGGATCAAGAACATTCTGTGGGAATGCTCAAACAATCCCTACACCTCCTATATTGGAATCACCTAGACATCAAGGCTTTGCTAAACATGATAAAAAAATATTGGGGTACAAATTTAATTTTCCCCCTTTATATACCCCTTCAATAAAATGTGGTTGAATTACTCCCTTCGGGTGATGAAATCTCCAAGTAAGCCTCCTAATGAGAAGGAAAATTCTAGGTGTTTTTGATCCCCAAGATCACACTAGTTGAAAGGGGGAACATGTACACAAACCTAGAAAAATTCTAAGATATAAACTAAAGAAAAGTGATAGAATGCAAGGGGAGAGCATAGGTCTATGTAGCTCTCAAAAAAAAAAGTTTCTTTAACCCACTACTCTAACTTTAGTCCCTAATATTAGAATAAAATATGGATTCTTGGACAAATGAATCTACAAAACCATAAATTAGTAGCCTCATATTTTTAGTCTTGGATAGGCATAAACTACATGCACCACTTGTTAGTCCAAAACATTAGCTCAAAACACAACATATTCAAAATATGACAATATACAACAAAAGCATTTTTTATGTGAAACATAAGCATAATTAGTTTAAACCTAAGCATGGCATATTCAAAGGTACACACTAAAATACAAAAACTAATAAAAGATTATAGCTTACATAAGCACAATTGTTTAGACAAAGGTGTCACAAGTCAACACAAAGGCACCAAAATTTGGCATAGAAGTGCCAAAATTTCCTACATAGGCACAATTTCACTTACATCAAAAATTTGAAAGGTAAGATTGGGGTTAATCTATTTTTCTTTCAAGTACAAACTAAAGACCCATGAAAATAAACATGCAATAATGTTCCAAGAGGTCCAACAATCATTTGTCTTTGTAAAAATAAGGTTTCTACATTGTTAAGATGTATAAAATCTATTTAAACTAGACCACTACACCACTTGCAACCAACCAGTTAGTCTAGATCTATGAAAAAATAGGTCGCAACAATACTAAAACCCATTACTAAGAAACTAGGGTTAACACAATCTTTTTAAATTTTTTGGATAAAATAGAAGCATGGTTTCTCATGGTAGAGGTGTTGAAATTTTCTATGTAGCTGCTAAGAGTCTCTATAGAAGCACCACTAGGTGCAATAGAAGCATAGAAAGGTGTGAAATAGGCATGGTTTCTCATTATGGAAGCATCAATTAACATAGCCAAGCATCAAAACATAACCTACAAATCATAACTTGATAAAAACTCACAAAAAATATTAGAAAAGGGACATCGGTCTCACTGGGCATGCCAAAATGAGGGTCTGGAAATTCTATATGGTGAAGCAACACAATAACAATGCATAAAACATATGGAAAAGATAAACCTTAACACCTCTACACTCCATAGTTGAGCTAAATAGGTACACCCTAAGCCTATTAATATGATCTAAAATTATTTTAGAAATTGAAGCACCCTTCAAAATCTGCATACACCCTTAAAATTCATGACAAAGGTTAGTGCATACAAACTTCCTAAATACTCCTATGAAATAACATGTAAATGCTTAAGAAAATGTAACCAATAACAAGGAGTAAAATACATCTAAAAGCATAACCATGTACCTATTCCATATTAGATTGGTGTCAATTGTGCAAATGACCCTTTCCAATTCCTTGCTAAAACTCAAATGATGCAATGCAATGGTGATGGGAAAAATTAGTTCTCAATTGAAGAGAGTAACTTTGCATAGGAGTGTAGATGGGTTGATGAAGAATAATCCTTCCATTTATATATTTTCAAGTTGGAAGAGAGCTAAAAATAGAGCAATGTGGGATATTGATTTTACCAATGAGATGAAGCCACTTGTCAACTTGTGATAGGTTGAGGAATGTGCAAGTTTTGGTCAATGTGCCAAAGAGGGGGAGATTCAAATTTGAATTTGATGACAAGATGAGTTTAAATGCTAAGTTTGACTTGTGCAAGAGCCATGTAAGAGCTCATAAATTCCTTGTTAGATGTACATACCAACTTGTTTTTGAATTCAAATTTGAGGGAATATTCCTCAAAGATGCCATGTTGAAAGAAAATGATGAATTTAATAAATCTATAAATTAATTTATTTGTGCAAGTGGGAAAAGCTAGAGGATGTGATGGGTGGTTAGATTAGGTTAATCAGGATTAGATTAACTTAGATGATGATTAGATGATTTTGACCCATTTGACTTAAATATTTGGATTTAAATTAAATCAAAGGGAGATGAAAGGTGATTTTAGATTTAATTAAATAAAGGTTTGATTTATTTAATTAAAAAGATGATTATAGGCTTAAATTAAATAAAGTTAATTTCTTTAATTTAAATTAATGACCTTTGAGATTGAAATTAATGAACTTGATTTACCTGATGAATGGATGAACGTGAATTTGATTTAATGAGTGGATGAATGTGATGCTATGCTAATTTCACGTCTTCATTTTGCCCCTCTTTGAAGCAATGTACTTGTTGCGTTGGTTCAAAGAATAAACTTGTCATGATCAAAAATCAAAAAAATTCTTGATTTTTCATTTGAATGCCCTAGCAGAAAGAAGTATGTGCTGGTACATTGCCCCCTCGAGAGATTGAGCAAAAGATTCGATTTGACAGTCGATCTCAAGATAAAGAGGTTCGAAATGGATGGTTATGATGATGATGCAAATGAGATGGATGATGTGATAATGCCTATATGATTATGCATTGGATGTTTTATGCAGATGCTTAGACTAACAGATCTATATTATGATGATGATGCAAATGTAATGCATGTAGGATGGATGCATGACGGATGCATTGGTGACGTTATGTTAGGGCAGAGAGAAGAAAGAAGAAAAGAGATGATGACAAGAGGATCCAACAAGTCCATGATCTGACGAGACTTTATTAGAGATGATGATGATGATGACTTGCTTATCAAGGATTGGGACTTTAAAAGGGCTACTTACCTTATGTTTGATAACACACATAAGCACGATGCATCAAGGTATAAAGAACCAGGATGGTGTTGTACCTAGTGTGATGCACTTTGACTCGACAAACAAATAGGAGTATTCTTGTTCACACTTGACATATAAAAACCTTGCTAGGACGTACCTAACAAAGCAATTATTCGCCAAGTTATTTTACAAGAATGTCCAACATGCACAATAGACAAAAGATAATGATCGTTGCCATATTCCTATCTCTCTAAATCCTTCGTTCAGATATCATCGAGAGGTCCTTCGAATGAGCACAATAAAATAAATCAAAAGAAGAGATCCAGTACGCAAACAAGCCAATGTTCTTCATGCCTCTAGCCAAAGGGATTTGTTTTGATAGGATAAGAATCCAAGGTGATATCCAAATTGATGCCCATTGTCAGAATGATATATCCTAGGACATGCATTGTAAAGGATGATGATGGTTTGATAAATTGATTGATAGGCTGTTGATATAAGGTTGATTGGCATGTTTGAAAATGATCAAGAGTTTGATTTTGATTTAAATATTTGTTGTTTGCTTTTGATTTTACGATTGAAGCTTGCATTTGCTAATTGTTGTGGTAGTTTCTGTTTGTTTTGCCAAAGGATGAAGGTGATGATCAGTTTATTATGGATGATTGATTATTTCGAGTGAAAGCGAAATGGGATGGATGGATTTTTTCGAATTTTTGGATGTTTTTGACATTTTACAATGTTTTTGAGGCTTTTTTTTGGTATTTTTTGAGATTTTCAAATGTTTTTGTGTTTTTCTAATATTTTATGAATGTTTTTGGATTTTGATTTTTTTTAATGTTTTGGATTTTCTTGGTTTTTTGAATGTTTTTGGATTTTGATGTTTTTTGAATTTTTTTCTATTTTGATGTCTCGGGGGCTTATCAAAGATTAACCTTGCCTACGTTTAAGCTCAGAAACAACGTAGTTCAGATTCCATGTTTTTTATGCTTTTTTGAATTTTTGAGTGTTTTTGGATTTTTGATTTTCTAATGTTTTTGGATTTTCGCATGATTTTGACGATTTGGATATCTAGATATGTGTGACAATATTAGTGCTTTGTTTTGGGATTTTGTTGAAAACCAAGCTAAGGTTGATTGATCGGATCGATGGATTGATGATGATGATATCATTGTTGAGGATACACAACAACGCAAGGATTTGATTGATCAGGATTGATGATGATAACATTGTTGAGGATGCACAACAATGCAAGGATTAATTGATCAGGATTGATGATGATAACATTGTTGAGGATGCACAACTATGCAAGCATAGTGTTAAGAAACACAAGGATTGGGATGGATATCCCAAGATGATGTGGGATTGATGATGATAACATTGTTAAGGATACACCACAATGCAAGGATAGTGTTAAGCAATACAAGAATATCCCAAGATGATGATTTTTTGATTGGATTTGATTGATCATGGCTGATAAAGCTTGATTTTGGAACAAAAGTTGTTCAAATGATTTGATGTGACGTTTGAAGGGTGTGTTAGATGGGACTGATATTGATTGTTTCGATCGATGTTTGATGGAAGATAAAACTTGATAAGGAACATCTTCATGTCAAAATATGCCATGGGCTAATGATTTGGATTTTGGATCACAAGTGGTTTGACCAATTTGATTCTACATTTGCCAATGTTTGGATCACCACATAAGTTGGAGGATATAGATCAATATTTATTCCTAAAGCAAGATGCAAATATATGACCCTAGTGTTTAGAAATGTATGAAATGCGATGGATGGATGCTTGGATAGCTGTATGGATGAATGGATATGGAAAGCATGCAAAGGATTCCAAGGATTATCTTGTGAGAAGATACAATGTTTAGATAAGGAATGCTCATTTGGATAATGCTTCATGGCTCAGATAATGTTGCATAGGATAGGATCAATTAAAATGACCCATGTCAAGATGTTTACCATAAGCAAGCGTAAAGTGTGCCCCAAACTTTCATCAAGATCAAGATAACTTGGATGATGGATGCAAATGGATGAAAATGGATTGGATAACTAGTTCATGGATGGATGGATTTATTATGGTTGAGATGGATGGAATGATGGATTTATTACGGATGGGAAGAGACGCTTTCACCTAAACTAGCGGATGTAGATACTTGATTCCACACATGACGCCTATTTTTTGGGTTTTCATCATGGTCTTGCCCAAAGCACCGCACATGCGGTTTTCACTAGACGATGATTTTTTTCTCTTTACTGTTTTCAATCCTTTTCCATATTTTTTTTGGATTTTCATATTTTTTTATTTTTTTGTATTTTTCTAATTGATTTTAGGCTCATGTTGAACCACCTGGTGGTGTCGATGTAGCTCCTTCTATCATAATGTCCCATCGATATCCTGCTTAAAGAAGCTACTTTGCCAAGATACATGCACTTGAATGCAACTTTTGGGATTCTTGATCTGCTTTATTGATACCAAGGTTAACTCTATCTCTGTGCACACATCGCGATAGAGTGGCTTCAGAATGCTTATGATGAAGGGTTTTTTCCAATACATGGTCAATTTGAGAATTGGATATCATGCATGGAGGCGTGGACGGAGTGTGTTTAGGGATAAAAGATGGATTGGTTGACAGCTTGGAATCTTTGACTCTCCAAACTTGGGAAGATGAGCAATGATGGGTGGATATGAAAGTGTGTGTGGAATTAGGACCACCTGTTTGATACACTTTGTACGTCACTTGAAAAGCCTTCTTTTTCTTTTGTGGACATTTTTGATGGATACTTTTCTTTTTTTTACTTTGCCCCATAGTTTCTATGACTGATGGAGTTTGATAGGGATGATCTTTCTTTGTATTTTTTGGTATCCATTTGTAATTAATTTGTCCATGATTATTCTTTCCAGCTTCTTTTCTTTGATATAATAGTATTTTGTACTTTCATTCAATTCTTTCTTTTGACATTGGTCCCAATTCATGGATGGGGTGATTGGTGGATGAAGATTCATGATGTGGCTGGTTGTAGTATTGGCATTGGTTTCATCATAAGGACTCTTTGTGCTCCTTATGTTGATGTTTGCTTGAGACATAGTTTCTCCCAGTATTGTGGAAGTAGTACTTTCATGCTTTGATTCCACCTGTTCTGAGAGCTTTTGTTTAAAATGCATTCTCTGATAAATCACTACTATAGATGATGTTATTTTGATTGGATGCTCTACTAACTTAGAAATATCTTATTTTGTCTGACTTTCTTCCTTGAGTGGATAATGTGGGATATCTTCATACATGATGTCTTCAGTCTATATTTTGGATATATCTGATCCTGATGTTGACAACTCTATTTGGCTGTAGGAATTAATAACCTGCTCTTTTTGTGTAATAATATTAGGAGTAAAGGAATCATGTTATGAATGAAGATCATCTACATGTCCATCTACAGAAAGCATCTCATGGGTAGATGGAGGAGTGTGTGCTACATGGATATGATCATCTTGATCTTGAATGATTTCAGAGTTGCTTTCGACATGCTTTGGATCAAGTTCTTGACACGGGTCAGTTTCAAAGGATGAATTTCTTACAAAGGGTTCTTGGATTTCATCATTAGACATGGTAAGTGGTTCAATATCCTCAAGTGTTGAGTTTAGGGTCCCTTCAGTATCTGTAACCATGAGGTCAAAGGGTGTCAACATGTCTCAGAAAGGACCATTGCTAGACCATGGTGAAAGATGTTGATCATGCTTTGTAATAAATTCTTGAGATATGTCCTCTAACTCATTGGATGATGTAGAGACATTTTCAACATGATCATTGGTCAATGGTTCATGCATTATGTCAATAGGATCAAATAATCCTAACACTCCTTGAAATAGATCACTAAAAAGTTGCTCTTGATGCATGGCGAGTTGATCATTGGATGGTGTACAAACATCTTCAATGTGCTCCTTAATGGAGAGATCTTGAACATTGTTTTCAACAATTATGCTGGAGAGATTGTAAATGTCTTCAAACATAGGGTCAAGTGATGTTGACATTTCTTGGATTGGATCATTGTTGGTTGGTGGATTTTGATCATGATTCAAAAGCGACTCTTGACATATGTTGATTTGATCATTGGATGAAGTAGGGATAACTTCAAGGTGCCCAGTGATGGATTGATCTTGATCCTTTTTCTCAACAGTAGTGGTGGAGAGATTGTCAATGCTATCACCAGTGGTTGAATGTTTACTGTTATCCCCAATAGTTATCATTTTTCATGTTTGTGCTTGTGTTTGTTGGGTAGCTTGAGAGGCTTGGGCAGCTTGAGAGATTTGTTTCACTTGTGTTGATTGTTGTGTGGCTAGATATTTTTGGATGGCCTTTTGGTAGGCCTGGTGAGCTTTTAGTGCAATGTTATATTGTCTTGCTACGTTTGGTTTTGGTGGTAATGGTGGCAGATTCAGAATTGTGTTGGATGCAGTGACAAGTGGTTGAGATACACTTGGAGCAATCATGGTGGTGAGGGGTTGAGATGTGATGGTTGCGAGAGTGGTGGTTGGAATGATTGAACGGATAGTGATGGTTGGAATGACTGAGGTGATAGGTCCTTGGGAGACCTTGTTTTGATTTGTCAAGATTGATGTTGTCATTTGATTAGATACCATTTTTTGGTGCGATGTTGATGGTATATTCAAAGTATTTGATGTGATGGATTGATTGGTGTTAGGTGGACTAATTTGGATGGAGTGATTGGTGCTAGGTAAAGGGGGAAGCCCTAAACCAAGGAATGATGTTGATATGGGTAATGGTGGTGGAGATGTCTCTTGGTGCAATGACTCAACTATTTTGGTAGGTGTGGCAATTTGATCTCGCCAAATTCGATCTTGACTCCCTTGATATGGTTTTTGTTCAAGCAGATTTGGAATGCATACTTGTGGTTTTTGAATAGGATCATCGACAAATTGATTTTGGACAATGTTCTTATTTGGGATGATGTTCAGATTTGGCATGATAGGTTGAAATTGAACATTGTTTATGTTGGGAATCGCATTGCCTTGTTTTAGGTAACTACATGGAGTCGTTAACATCTTGTTTGGACTTTGAACAATATTCATATGATTTGCAAACATATCCATCCCAAAGTTTACCAAGTTTGGATTCAAAATTTTCATGTTTTGTAAAGTTGTACTTGGTACATTCACATTTGGCATGTTGGGATTTGATGAGATGGCGTTGTTCATTTGAACGCTCATGCATTGATTGTTCGGTTGATAGATTTGTAGGTTTGGACTATCTACCATTGGGAAAGGTGTTCCAAAATTTGATTTGGGCATACTCACATTTGTTGTACCATTGACATTTGTAGGAGATAATGATCCCATGTATGGATTGTATAAATGTGAGTTTTGAAAATCAATTGGCATTGCGATGCTTTGAGAGTTTGGTTGGTTTGGATTACTCATGATGTATGGATCAAGTTTATATTCCATGTTCCTCTTGTGTTTTGACCATGTTGTAAAAGTGACCTCTAAGTTGTTTAGGAACAATGATGAGATGAAGGATGAAAGGGGTAAATGATATGACTGTTGAACATTTCGGGGCTTTAGATCAATGCTAGAGTTAGGGTTTGATTTTGATTGGTTTGATTGGATAATGAACTTGTAAACCCTAAGATGTTGGATGTGATCTTAGGATGAACTTTTTTAAAGGATTGCTAATTCAATTAAATTTATGAGAAAGGATTCATTCTCGTACACCTAACTAAACAAGGTGATTTTGATTTTGATGATTTACCCAAGTCTAGAATGATGTTTCCAAAGCTCTAAAGTTGTTTGGTGGGATGGAGGTGATAAATTTTTGGAATTTGGATGAAATGTTTGATTTGATCCTCAATGAACCTAAGAAGGACTTGTTTACTAGACCAAGATAGTGAAGAACGTGCCTTTCTCTAAGAGTAATTCAAAATCAAAAGACCAATGTTTGTATGAAAACTATATGACCCAAAGATACCAAGCACATGTGTGGGGTCCAATTGATTCAATCTTTACTTTAATGGATTCTTTTTACCACAAACACTTCTTGATTAGCTTTTGAAACTAGATGTCCAATGTTCTAATTCCTTTTCATTCCATAAGGTCCATTATGTGAAAATCAAGGAAATCAAGACAAAGGTTACCTAAAGTTGACTTTAGTAGGAGAAAATTGAGATGAAATCCAAATGTTTAGAAGCCTCTAAGGATATGATTCCCAAGGGCACGCAATAACATTTGAATTTTTTCAAGGATATCTGCTTCTCCTAAAGGGTTTGAGATTTGATGCTCATGTTGAATGTTGGTTTTTCAATGTTTTCGATCAAAGCATTGTGTTTCCAAACTGACTCACAAGCAAGATAACATCCTAGCTCAATTGGTACGTTTTTCTAAGTGGGCTTGCCTCATGCCCTTCGTAGTAGAAGAGATGATTTTACATGCAACCAAGGAAAAAATATAAAGGTATGTTAAGAATGAAGTTTTAACCTTTATATTTTAACCAAGATCAGACATGGCAAGTAACTCTTGGAATCTAAGTTCCAATGCACCACTTTGATAAACTCATTAGATGGAATGGTTGGTTACTACAAACAAGAGTTTTAGTTCAGTCTTTCCGTTTGTGGAGATTGACCCATACGGCAAGATTCCTTTTCAAATCCATCTCATCGGAGCCAACCGCGTGATATTGGCATTTATTCCAATACCCACATTTATATCCTAGCTAGAAATACTCTTGGGTTCAAAGTGTTGCCGGTTGAGTCATTCCCTTGGGTGAGTACTTTTTCCCCAAGGAAGGCCCTCTAAGATAAACAAAAGAAAATAAATTTATTCATAGTTCGATCAACCCTTGTTTAGAAACAAAGGGAGAATACATGCAATAAATTTATTCACACTCGCACAAGATTTTGTTCAATTTTTAAACCCAAACTGAAGTGTGGAGGTGATCACTTTATCTCAACCTAAGATTATCAAAAAGGCCTTTTGATTCTCAAGATCACTGTGAAGCGAGAGAGAAGCGCATACGTCCTTTTCAATAATATTAGTTTAAGTAAGCCATCACAAAAAAAAAGTTGCACATGTTCATATTAAATCCACAAAGCAATGATTTTGATTTGTTTTAAAGCACCAAAATGAGATGTGAGACTTTCCTTGTTCAATGTGTTAACCTTAAACAAAATCTAGTCAATGTTGCCAAAAGTTCATTTTAACCCTTTCGCAATGAAAATTGAAAGCCTAGGTAATGTTCATTTTAAAGCCCAAAACCAAAGATGAGTTAGCCTAATACAGAAAATTAAGGCATATGACAGAATCTCCAAGCATTAAAAAATGCTTTTGAATTTCAATTTTGATGTTCAATTTATCGCCAAGTTCCTTCGAAGATCTTTTGCAAGCTCCTTGTGCAACTAAATGCTCCTTGCTTCTCCTATTTAAACAACAAAAAAAAAGAGACAACCATGTGAGGATTTAATCAAATTCATTTTTTTTAACAACATAGAAATTTCTAAGTGAAAGATGGAATACTAATAATATTTAATCAAAGCTCAACATAAATCCTTATTAGCAATCCAACAATGCAAACAAACAACGTTTTGTCTTTCATTCACTTAATCAAGATTTAAGTCTTAGCAATCCAACAATGCAAACAAACAAGGTTTTTTCTTTGATTCACTTAATCAAGATTTAAGTTTGTAGCTTTTGGCTAAGTGATGAATTTCACTAATGGTAATACAAGATTTGATATATTCAATTAAAACTCTTGTTCACATTTACCTATAGGCATTTCAAACCAATAACATATTAATTGCTAATAGGATTCAAACATTGTACAATGCAATGAGAATTAAATACATTTATCCAATTTAAAATTTAGCATTGTTTTCCCTAGCTTTTGCAAAGGTTTTTTCGCACAGCTGCGATACTTTGGCGGGTAGATTAATGAAGAGGAATCAATGTATACCCCTTGTAACATAGAAATTAGAACCTCTGACTAACACAAGCAATAAGTCAAACAACTTTATGTACACTCGATTACCATGGACTCCTTGTAATTTGGAAATATCAACCACATCATTAACCTGAAGTTTTTAGCAATTAGAGACTCTTAAGTTACCACAAATTGACAGGCATAAAGTTGACTTTCACAACCTTTTCAAGCAGAGCAGCCAAGCCAGGCAATATGAATAAATATAACATCCTAAAGCACCTTAGTTTTGATGCCAACATATTGGAGAAGTGCGCATTGATGCACAACAGGATACTTTCTAGATTCAAGAATTAGCTTAATGCTTCAAGATCCTCTTTCAAACTTAACTAATGCACCACCAACCACTTGACAGTTATGTTATGTTTGAGAAGTAGCACAGACTTCAAAACTTTCTTTCGCATGTTGCTCTAGCCTTGATCTTAACTAAAATTTGCAACCAGAGTAAAATTTGGACTAATGAATACTTAATGGAGGAAATAAATCAAAACATCTATTCAAAATGGATGAAATGAATAAATGAGAATAATGGCCCTATAGATTGCAAAGTTTGTGCATTTGGTAGGAGACCACATTCTCTAAGTCTGCTACTCTACAACCAAAAACAAGATTTGACTACCGAGAGATTAATAACTTCAGCTATCTCCTCCCCTGTAGCTGGTATTAACAAGGCATAACAGGTGGTGAGATTGTATGCAAAATGTGGATTCATCGACAAGTCTTGTAGTAGAATTCCTTAAAGGAATGTGGTTGTATGAAGTGAAATTAGTGCAAGATGTGCACAAAATAGAATCATGGACAAGGCTCTACAACATTCATGCAACTACATTTGGCATGGTGTAAAGCTACGCCACAAATTTCTTATGAGGGAAATGCTTTAAAGAAAGCACGTGCCTACTATCTATGCTATTTATTGTGAAGCACGAGTAGATTGGAGAGTTTTATTTCTAATTTATCAAACCTGGCATGTCAGGTCTATTCATTGCATAATCTCCTTGATCTACATCATCTGACATTGCACAAAGCATGGGTAGATTTACCAGATCAAATGTTGACAAATCTACATCGAGCTATGCTTGGAGATTTTAGATTTCATTGAAATCACTTTCACATGCTATGTTTGGTAGACTAATAGGCATACAAACACAGTTAAGACCCTTTCTTCTACTTGTACACAAACCCTACTTGGTACTCGGATTTATTACATGCAGTTGTTTGATATTCAAGATCATACTAATAAAAAAAGAGAATTTTTAAAAGAACACATTGATTCCTTCTCGTAAGATTTCACTTGGGACTTCAGATATAGCAAAGCAAGGTACAACAGGGTTAAGTTCCTCTTCAAAAATTCGTTGTGACTCCTCTGGTAAGCATCAGCACACAACAAAAGAAAGGCATCTACGGAGGA
The DNA here is from genome assembly GCA_007258455.2 of Sequoia sempervirens. Classification (NCBI taxonomy): domain Eukaryota; kingdom Viridiplantae; phylum Streptophyta; class Pinopsida; order Cupressales; family Cupressaceae; genus Sequoia; species Sequoia sempervirens. The sequence continues at coordinate 502,821,127 of VDFB02270651.1, forward strand.
CCAAAAAAAATAAGAAAGAGGAAGACTACTGACTCGATTGTTGAATGTGAGCCATGGAAGGTTGTAGAAGAGAACATAAATGACTATGATGAAACATTGTTTGACATTATAGATGTAGGTCCTTATATGAAGTTTTCAAAAGGAATTTGAGCAAGTTGTCAGAAATTCCAAAGAAACTACCTGACCTCAACAAGGATAGTAGAAGGTGCAAATCTGATGGTTGAGAAAGCTACAAGTGATGCCACAAAACCAATTGAAGGAAGATCCATACCAAGTGATATGCCACTTATTTTATCATAAACCAGATTTACTATATTTTTCTTGATATGGTGGATCACAGAAGCTGAACTTTGGACACAATTGCAAGGCAAGGCAAACTATATTAAAAATTCCAAGGCTTGTAGATGTCCAATCAATGATTAATGGTTGTATTAACAAAGAGACTTTCAACCTTATGTTAGTGGATAATTCATCAAATTTTTGCTGAGAAAATTAAAAAAAAGGCTTTGCATCGTGCTTTTCTAATAGGTGTGCCCAAAAAGATGAGTGAAACGGATTCTTGAAACAAACATTGTAAAATAGAATGCATTTATAGAATAAAAAGTGCAGTTGTTGCAAAAGCATAGATCGATGAAGGAAAGCAACTTTCTTATACATAGATTACCTTAAAAAGATGCCTCCTTTTTTTTATTTTACAAGAGCACAAAATACGGAATTATTTTAGTTTACATACATTAAACAAATGGAACAAATCATACTGAAATGGATGACAGAACATACATTACATTAATGCCAATATACATAATATATAAATGAAGTTTATTTAAAGCAAAAAGCCAAAATGATATAAAAAAGTAACCCAAATGAGACAATCATGAAAAAAAAAAAATCGCAAAGCTTCAAATGCCCTACTTCTAGTGCCATAATGAAGCACCCTTCAAAATCTACATACACCCTTAAACTTCATGACAAAGGTTAGTGCATACAAACTTGCTAAGTACTCCTATGAAATAACATGTAAATGCTTAAGAAAATGTAGCCAATAACAAGGATTAAAAGACATCTAAAAGCATAACATGTACCTATTCCATATTGGATTGGTGTCAATTGTGCAAACGACCCTTTCCCAATCCTTATTAAAACTTAAATGATGCAATGCAATGGTGATGGGAAAAATTAGTTCTCAATTGAAGAGAGTAACTTTGCATGAGAGTGTAGATGGGTTCATGAAGAATAAGCCTTCCATTTATAGATTTTCAAGTTGGAAGAGAGCTCAAAATAGAGCAATGTGGAATATTGATTTGACCAATGAGATGAAGCCACTTTTCAACTTGTGATAGGTTGAGGAATGTGCAAGTTTTGGTCAATGTCTAGAGAGGGGGAGATTCAAATTTGAATTTGATGACAAGATGAGTTTAAATGCTAAGTTTGACTTGTGCAAGAGCCATGTAAGAGCTCATAAATTCCTTGTTGGATGTACATGTCAACTTGTTTTTGAATTCAAATTTGAGGGAATATTCCTCAAAGATGCCATGTTGAAAGAAAGTGATGAATTTAATAAATCAATAAATTGATTTATTTGTGCAAGTGGGAAAAGCTAGAGGATGTGATGGCTGGTTAGATTAGGTTAATCAGGATTAGCTTAACTTAGATGATGATTAGATGTTTTTGACCCATTTGACTTAAATATTTGGATTTAAATTAAATCAAAGGGAGATGAAAGGTGATTTTAGATTTAATTAAATAAAGGTTTGATTTATTTAATTAAAAGGATGATGATAGGCTTAAATTAAATAAAGTTAATTTATTTAATTTAAATTAATGACCTTTGAGATTGATATTAATGAACTTGATTTACCTTATGAATGGAAGAATGTGAATTTGATTTAATGAGTGGATGAATGTGATGCTATGCTAATTTCACGTGTCTACAGAAATGTAGATTTCTCTAATGATATTTCACCATAATCTTGTTGCAACAAATGTACATGATGAAAATGGAGAGTGAAGACTTCTATATATAGAAAGAGGTTCAAATGGATGTGGGGTTCAGATCTTGCCACAAGATCAATGACTCATCTTGAGAGGTGCCCTTAAGCAAGATAAGTGTAACAATTGTCATGTGAGGGTTAATGGACAGTGGAGGGTTAAATGAAGATGATTGGGTAAGATTATGGGGATTGTGATAGGATTCTAAGGGAGGCAAGTCTTTGACTTTTTCTAGACTCTAAGGAGATGGAATTTAAAATTAGATTTTATGGATAGGAGAGAGATGACACCATACAAAGTGAACATAAAAAAGTAGCATTCATATCAAGTGGATTTAATGAGGAAGAGGTGAGGATTTATTGGACAAGTGTGCAGGAAGGCATGACAAGAGGAATGACACATGGAAAATGGTGAAATTTTTAAATTAAAAGCTTAAGTAGAGGTTAGAATAGGATAATTAATTATTTAATCCAAGATTGATTAATTAATATATTATGAGAGGAAATAGGTGGTAGTGGCTAAAGTTATAAATTAATTAACTAACTTAACCTTTAAAATAATGGGATAAAAGGAAAATTAATTATATAATAGAATATTTAATTAATTATGGGATAATGATGCAGATTAATTGAAATTTGGAATTTTAATTAATTTAATGTGAAGTCAGATTTGGGATGTCTACAATCTCATGATAATATTAAATTTGGAGTACCAAATAGGATAGTAGTTTATTTATTTAAGAACCACATTTTAGAGAACATGAATTTATTATTTATGTACTAGAAATGGTATTGATATTACTTATTCTTATCCTATCAACCACAAGGAAATAGATTGGTTGAGTATAGTAAGAAGGACCTTATGAAGAACATAAAGAAGACCCTCTAGTTTAAAAAAGGTGGGATTATAAAATTAGATTCATTATTTAAGTAGAGAGGGAGACATAAAATAAGTTTATAAATGCTTTTCAAAAGGTTACATTGGAACAAACGATGGTTGAGCAACGAAAATGGCAAGGTAACAATATTTTTTTAGAAAATGACAAGAATCTACCTCTCGTGGCCCCCAAGGCTATGGTAAATAGATTCCCCAACACTGTGGACCCTATGGAAATTTGATCTGGCAACATACAAGGTGTGGAATGAATGCTATAAGGCACAAATTTTCAAATCCAAATTGGGTTCCTTTTCATACTCATAGGTGACTAGCTAGAGACAAGCATGAAGTCTTCAACATTTGTGAAGATGGAGGATTCATTCAATCAAGAAGGGATTATTTTAAGTAGAAAAAGTATGAAGAAAATTCAAGGTTTCTAAAACAGCTTTACAAACAAAGTGAGGAAAATATTCGATCAAATTATTATGCAAAACCACATCTTAATAGGGTTTTACCTAAACAAGAATCCCTTCATCAGGATAGATCTCTTGCATCTAGTGTGAGGTGGAAAAACCCTAGAATCTAGAAGGAGGAGGAAAAACAATAGTCTGACCAATATGTTGCTCCAGGCCAAGGGGCTTCACTTAGGGAAAATCACAAGGACCACAAGGAGAGCTCAAATCAGGGTAAAAATGCAAAAGGGAAGCAAGGGGATAGCAAGAACTTAGAGAGATTCAAGAGAAAAATGGAGTTGAAAAAACCAAAAGTTGTCAAAATTCCAGAAGGAGTAGGGAAAAGGTCAAAAGGGTCATGGAAAGGCCTCAACTCTTTTGCATCAATGGAGGAAGAAGAAATATGCTACAAAAAGAAAAGAAAAAAGGGAAGCTCAATGCAAGAAGAAAGAAAAATTGCAATGGAGGAAAAAGACTGCCCCAAATGTAGACTCTGAAGAAATGACATCAGTTCAAGAGCAAAGGCTAGGAAGTGAGAAAATGTTGCTTTTGGATCAAAAGGGCACTGTGAAGATCACCTTGCCAGAATTTTTTTTGCAACTTGAAGTTCAAGATCTACATAACAAAGCTTTAATTTGTAAGTTCTAGAATCTCGCACTTGAACTAGATGTTTTACAATAGTTTCTTTTCATGAATGGGTAGGGACTTCAAAGGTTTTCTATCTTGATAAAGGAAAAGGGTTTCTTTATTATGCTTTTTCATGAAAAATCTAATAGAGATTCTATTTACAAAGCTAAGTCCTCGGTATTTAAGGGATCCGATCTTTATATGCAACCCTGGTCTCTAAAATTTAAGCCAGATGATCTAGTCATTAGGTTTAGACCTATCTAGATACATTTGTAGGCTTTAGCACTAGAATATAAAGAACTGTGCAACTCATAAAAATAATGGAAAATCAAATAGGGATTTTACTCAAACATAACAAGTTTATTTTTCATAATCCATCAAATTCAATAAGGGTCTATATAATGCTAGATGCCACAAAACTAGTGCCTACTCAAATAAAAATAATGTCAAAATATGGCTTGTGCACACAACATATTATAGTTTAAACACTTGAAAACACTTGCACAAAGTGCCATTCTCTAAAACATTGTAGTAGTATTTATACAACAATTGAGGAATGTAAAATGCTAGAGCAGCGGTAGAGGGTATGTCAGGAAAAGGAGTTGTCTAAGGTAGTCTCTTAGACAACTAAGGAGAAGCAATCAAAGTTACATATTGGAGTAGTGAGGTAAGAACAGTCAAATATCACTAAGGAACAAGAAATGATATTTTCTAGTGTAAACAAGGATTCTTCATGCTTCCAGCTTGCTCTAACACAAGCAATTTACTTTGTTGAAAAAGAGCTTGGGACTAATTTTGCATTTGCGTAACTCGGCTATTCAACAAATTTCACAATAGCATATTGAACCATCAATTTTGTGGTGTTCTATGTGCTTCTCTTCCACTCTTAGGATATTTCACCTAAAAGGAGAGAGATAGAACACCAAAATTGAGGTGGTTCACTCAAACTAATGTATGTTTGATGAAATTATGACTAAATGCAATGATCTAAATGCAACTAAGTGATGAAATTGATTGATTATGAATGTAAAACAAATGCAATATGCAATGTTTGAAAACACAATGTGATATGAAAAAAATGAACTAAAAACATGAACTAATGCAAATAGAATTGAAAGAGGTTTAACAGAGTGCACCTAGAAGTTGAATGTTGATCCTAGAAGGTTCTGAAAAGCTGACAGAAATCATTGTTGATCACTAGTGGGTCTCATTCACCACTAATGGTGAATCAGTCCTCCTCTAAAATTTTGTAAATTTAAAGGTCAATCCTGTAGGTCTAGATCTGTACTTGTCTTCTTCTCAGGTTAACAAATTCAAATCTACAGAAAACATGTTGTAGGTTGTCTCCAAGCATGAATTAGGGTTTAGTTGACTTGAAACACTTTGATGACTTATTTACTACCTTTCAACACCTATTTTCTTGACAAATTTGCATATAAAGTTTATAAACACACATGAAAAAGTGGAAAAATGGTTAAGGGTTAGAGTATAGGGATTTTCCTTTGTCAAATCGCACTTTAGTAATCAAACCCTTAATAAAGAAATGAAATAAAATGAAGAAGGAAATGATGAATAACAAAATGCAAATGTCCTAACTCACCAAAACCTTATTGTTGAAGTCTAAAGATATGTCAATGCCTACTCCAAGATGCTTGATGATTTCTTGATTAAATGATGCTTGAATGTAATTGAATGCTTGAATGAACTAGTGAATGAATTAGTGAATGAGATGAATGCTTGGATGAATTGGATATAAAATGGATAGGAAAATAATTATTTATACACTAGTATGCCCTAATTATCAAATAATACAACATCACAGGCTGACATAAAGTCTTTGAATAAAAACCTAAAAGAAATTTTGAATTATTTTAAATTTGGAGCTAAGAGGGACTCATTCGCCACCCATGGCGAATGGATCCCATTCTAGGCTTGTAAGTGGGTTTCAAAAATTAAGTTGCATTTAATGTTATTTGTCAGGTTTACATTCAAAAATACACTTAATTAAGTCTTGTAAGTGCATAAAGGGGTCAAATAAAGCATAAGAAAGGTGTGAATAGTGATAACAAGCCTAGAAAAGCATGAAATCTTGTTACAAGACTTTACAACACCTTAGAATAGGACTTGATAAGGGATAAAAAGGTTTTTTTTAGATGAATTATAATGAGAAGATTCTAGAAAAGTGTAGAAATTTGTTACGACACTTGATACAACCTTCACAAGACATCATAATTTGAATATTTAGGACCTAATGTGAATGCTTAAGTTACATTGCAACATTAAATCAAAGAAAAATAGGTCAAGAATCACAAGAGAAAAATACTAAATAACCATGAAAATGTCAATGATTCATTTTTCTTTGGTACACATATGAATGATATTATTAAAAAATTGATGTTTGGGGAAGGAATCCAACTTGCTAACACAACTTCATTTATTGTTGAAGAAGGGGAAACTCATAATGAAGTATCATTTGAGTGTCTAGTTTCTAGAAATTGTAATCAAAAGTTGGAAACTTTAGCTCAAGAGCTGGTTTATTCAATTGGTTCAGACCTATTTGATGAGTTAGCAAATGTAATATCAAAGGAGGATGAAGTTGTGTAGTTAAGTGCGGGGCTAGGATCAAAGTTTATTGGGTTGAATGCTTTGCAAATTGGGGATAATTTGGATGAGTTACACCATGAACTAGTTTTTATGACAGGAAAGGTTGATAATGTTAGAACCTTGGGGAGAGGAGGCAGAAATCCCAAGATGGTAGAATTGAAGGAAGAGTCATTAGTATTGGATCAGGGTCCTAAATTCGGCACCATGGTGGCACAGGTAAATAATGAGGATGATCAATTGGAAGAGTTTGATTATTCTCAAACCTTTTCTCTCTCACAAACTCTAGAAATTCAACAAGTGTTAAAGAAATCTCTAAGTAAGACAGGAAAAAATTCCAATGCAGAGAAATTCAAGGAAGAGATAGCAACAACTACATCTAAAAAACTCTTGGTGGCAATATTGTTATGTTTGTGACCAAGTACCCAAGGAGAGCCTATTGCTCTCCTCGAGTGTAATGAAGATAATATCATGGAATTCCTAGGGGAATTAATGCCTCTGACAAATGAGCTCGAATCAAGCATTAGTTAGATGTTTGTGGAGCGAACATGATTTTTCTTTAGGATACAAAAACTTCAAAAAATACTTATGAAGCAATAATTTAGAAATGGAAAAAAGTGGAATTCAACACATTCACTAGCCCATCGTGCCTCTGGGGGTCTCATAGTTTTATGGAATTCCAAGGTCACTATGGTAGTTTCAATAAAAATGATAACAACTAGGAGTTATTGGAGATGAAAAACTTCTATTTAAAGCTTTGGGTATTAAATATCTAGATGGCCTGACATCCACGATAGACAAGAAAAGACTATGGGATGATATTACACAAATCATAGTTGGAATAGGTGATGGAAAAGTTGTGTTGGCAGATGACTTCAATGTAATATCCTCATTGGAGGAAAAGAAAATAGGGATCTACCCTCCACAAAGAGTAATTGATGACTTTAAGTCCTTCATTGTGAGTAATGCATTGAAAAATATTATACCTGTAAAAGGTTTGTACACCTGGACAAATCGAAGGAAAAACTTCTTACAAATAGCTCCAAACTGGTTTATTGGGGATTATGTATTATCTACAAATATTTTAACTCTTCTTGGATCTGATCATTATGCCATTTCAATAGATATAACAAGGACTAGTTTGGGGTTTAAATGACATTCATCTTTAAAATTTAAAAAAGATGTGGTTGAGACACCCACATTTTTTACCATTATTGCATCAATGGTGTGCAAGTGCACCATATCAAAGGGGTACACAAATGTATCAGTTCTATAGAAAGCTGCAATTTGTAAAACAATGGATTAAAGCCTGGGATATACATGTTTTAAAAAATATTTTCTAGCAAAAATAAGAGGTTTTTAAGGAATCTTCTGAAATCCATGAACACGTCATAAAGAATGGTATGGATGTTTCAAATTTTGATAAGTAGAAAAATTTGTAGGTAGAATGGGAAGAGTTAAGTGCATTTAAGAGGAAATTTATTGGAGGCAGAAGTCTAGATAGTTTTGGTTGAAGGAGGGAGATCGTAATACTAGATATTTTCACTCATCCACTCACATTAAAAAGGATACTAACACAATTTTTTCAATTAAAAGTACATTGGAAGGGAGGTTGCTCACAAAGGATTGATATTCAAAAGGAAGGAGTGAAATTATTTTCGAGTCTTCTCTTTGCAGCTCAAAGAAATACTTTGCAAAGTTTGAAGGAAGAAGAGGAGCTCTTAGATGTGATTCCAAATATTATTGGTGGGGAAATTAATAAGGGTTTATTGAATCTTTTTACACTAGAATAATTGAAGAACATAGTATTCTCCTTGCCACCAGATAAAGCACCAAGGCTAGATAGTTTCACAGCCATATCTTTTCAAAAATGTTGGGAAGTAGTGGGTTTTGATCTTCTTTTGGCTCTAGAAGAGTCAAGAAGAATGGGTACAATGTTGAAACAGTTCAATATAACAAATATTTCTATCTTTCCAAAAGTTAAGGACCCCAAAACTTTTGTAGACTTTAGGACAATCTCACTTTGCAATATAGTTTATAAGATATTTACAAAAATAATCTATCTTAGATTGTAGCCCTTCATTTCATAAATTATTTCCCAAGACCAAGAAGGATTTGTCCCAAAGAGGGAAACTGTTAAAGGGGATTTTTTTGCTCACGAAGTATATGTTCAATTAACACAAACCATTTACCTAATTTCATCGTCAAATTAGACATGATGAAAGACTATGATAGAGTGGACTGGAATTTTTTGTTGAAAGTTCTCATTTTTTGGATTTGATAAAAAGTGGTGTAAATGGATTCATTTTTGTTTGTTAGGGGCTAAATTTTTAGTTATTATTAATGGCTCTCCTTATGGATTCTTCAGTACAGTGCAAGGGGTAAGGCAACGAGATCCATTATCTCCATTCCTCTTCAGTATCATGACATAAGTGTTAAGTAGAGAAATTCAGTAAAGGCATTTCCAAGGATTGTGGCAAGGGGTAGAGATTCCACACACAAGCTTTTAGTAACTCACTCCCTCTTTGTTGACAACACAATTCTATTTGGGAAATCTTCTATGGTAGAAGCTTCCCAAATAAAAGAGGTCTTAGAAAAATATGTATTAGCATCTAGGAAAAAAGTTAATGCAACAAAATCAAAGATTTATGTATTCAATACAAAGGCGGTAATAAAGAGGAAAATTGTAAAGGCATCAGGGTTTCAATTTGTTGAGCTTCCTTGTATATATCTAGGAATTCACTTTTTTGTAGGGGCTAATAAGATTTCATAGTGGGGAAAAGTCATTGATAGATTAAAATCAAGGATCTTGGTGTGGAAGGCTAAGTGGTTGTCATTAGCAGGACACATTATGTTGATTAAAACAGTCTTAGCAACCATCCCAAATTGCTTCTAGGCAGTTCTTAAAGCTCCAAAATCAGCTATGCTAGAAATTGAAAAGATTACAAGAAATTTCCTTTGGAAAGGAAACATGAATGATCAAAAAAGGGTAATGTTGGTCTCTTTGTAAAACATGACATTGGACAAGATGAAAGGAGGAGCAGGTATCCAATATATTTCAAGCATTAATTTAGCTCTTAGGGAAAAGTTGGTATGGAAAATGTACCATAAGGCAGATTCAAAATGGTGTAAGTTTTAATACAAGAAAAGTATTTAGATTGTGACAATCCAACAAGAATATTTACAATCTCAAACCCACCAAAAGGGCCAGCCATGTGGAATTTTTTAATCTCTTGTAGGAAAGACATCAATTCATACTTAACATGGAAAGTCCATAATGAGGAAGAGGTAAACTTTTGGTCAAATTCATGGAATGGATTCCCCCCATTTCAAAATATTCAAGAACTATAAGTTGCAAGGGACATTTTAATTTGTGTATGGGGGGAAAAGTTAAAAGATTATGTAGGGGAGGTAGATAGGTTAACAGGAAAGGTATCCTAGAAATATTTGTCATGCACTACAGTTCTAGCTACACATCGCATTCTCATCCAAAACATGTTAAAGGATAGAGTGGTGTTCTCTTCAACCAAGCCAAATAGGGTTATATGGGAACCTGCAAAAAATAGAAGTTATTCAGTAACGAAAGGGTACAAAGCTTTACTTGATAATATTGATCATTTACTATCTCAAAGAGCATACTCATATTTTTTGGAATGATAGAGTGCTCCCCAAATCAAGAACATTTGCATGGCTAGTCCTAAAGGAAGATTTTTTACAAGTGAGAGGCTAATAAAATGGGCGATGATGGATCCTTTTAATTGTGTCTTATGTAATGAAGTATTATAAGACATTGATCATTTGTTCTTAAATTTCCCATATGCACAAAGCTATTGGGAATTCATCAAAAAAAAATTGAATTTGTATCCTCCAATACCAAAAACTATTTGGGAATTATTTCAAAGTTGGTTGGTCTTATATAAGACATATTTATTCGCCATTATTTGGAAAGTCATTCCTACAATATTTTTTTGGTCCATTTGGTGGGAGAAGAATAATTGCATATTTAGGAAAGAAGTTTCTTCAGTTAGTTGTACTATTTTGAAAATTGAGAAAATAGTGTCAAAATCTATTAATGTGTATGTTCAACAACACAAGAATATTAATTCAATGTTCACAAATTGGGATAGTAGCATTTTGTAGAATTGGAGTATATAAACTTTCCTTTTAAGGGTAGCTTACACAAGTTCATAAATACAAAACTGGATAGTATCTTGATTAAATGGAAGCCACCTCAAGGTTTTCATAAGTTGAATTTTGATGGGGCTTTAAGAGGGAATCTAGAAATCTTAGGGGTAGGATTTTGTATTCAAGATTCATTTGGTACAGTAGTAGCAGCTAAGTCTTTTGAACTACATCAGGGTACAAACAACACACCATAAGCTCAAGCAATGTTGTTGGGGCTACAACTTGCTATCAAACTTAGCTTTCCAAAGTTATATATAGAAGGGGATTCATAGATTATTATAAATTCATTCAAAGAAAGGAGGAGTCAGAGTTGGAATTTGAATTATATTCTACAAAAGGCATGGGTTTGGATAGATAAGTTGCAATCATTTCACATTACTCATACATATTATGAGGGCAATAAGGTGGCAGTTTTCCTTGCAAACATGGGGTGTGATAATCTGGTGGTCTCAATTGCAAATAAAACTTGTAGTTTAGGATAATATCCTCATTTAAATTGGCTAATTAACTAGGATAGAATTGCAACACAATTAAATATGGGAATCTAATGGCTAGAAATCAAAATCAAGGAAGCAGAGTAATAATATGGGTACCCAACTAAATTTATTTGATATCAGACATCAAAGAGATTGTGTAACTCATACCATGGAAATGCCTTAGAAAGTTGACAAAGTTGGACATCGTACTTTCAAAGATTGGAGGTAAGTCGGGCTTCTCATTTTGGTTTTTCATCTAGCAATTTCAACATGTTTTTAGTCAAAATGTGGCAAAGGTCATAGGCAAAGGAAGTTAGAAAGTTGATTGAAATTGGGCATCAAACTTTTAGAAATTAGAGATCAGATTGTTGGCATTCGCAAAAGTGAAGGAGTTAGTCAAATTTCACTAAGACCAATGGAGTCTCAGACTTCGGGCTTTGTGGTTGCGGCTTGTGATGTTTAAGTGGTGTAATGGGTATGAGGGATCCCCAATCCCCTACCCTTGAAAAAGGTAAGCAGTAAGAAGGTTTCACACTTCACTATGTCTAATAAGGTTTCAGACTTTAGGATTTGTGGTTGCGACTTGTGAAGCAGTGTAAAGGATATGAGGGATACCCAACCTTCAAACCTGGAAAAAGGGAAATAGTAAGAAGGGAAGCAATAATGAGTTTATACTTTGGGCTTCGTGATTGTAGTTTGTGAAGTGGTGTAAAGAGTATGAGGGATTCCCAACCCCTAAGCCCCGACCTTCAAAAAATGGAAGCAGGAAGAAGGGAAGTAAGAAGAAGGCCAGACTTTGGGCTTTGTGATTGTGGTTTACGGAGTGGTTTATAGGGTATGTGGGATACCCGATCCCCGACCCCCAAAAAAGGGAAGTAGTAATAAGGCTTTGTGGTTGCAGTTTGCGAAGCGGTGTAAAGGATATGAGGGATCCCTGACCCCTAAAAAGGGAAACTATAAGAAGGGAGGTAGTTTTAAGACTAGACTTTGGGCTTTATGGTTGTAGTTTGTGAAGCAATGTAAAGGGTATGAGGGATCCCTGATCCTTGACCCCCAAAAGGGGAAGCAGTAAGAAGGGAAGCAATAAGAAGATCAAACTTCATGTTTTGTGGTTGTGGCTTGCTCTATTGTAAACTTCTATAATTAGACCCTCTTGGGAAATTTTGTATTTGCATACTATTATTATTAATATATTATATCATGGGCTACTTTCCTTTTTCCAATAAAAAAAAATAAGTCTATAAACAAGACTAATTTTATGTTGGCTTATAAAACAAGTTCTATTTTTTCCTCATTAATATAGAGTTGGCAATGTTCATGCTACTATATGAAATGGATGATCATGAAGTAAATGAACTTTCACAAATAATTCATGATATAAATAATCCATATGAGAAAATAATGTTTACACATGACAATAGACTATAATATCAAGAAAAGATGAAATATTTATTAAAAATAATATCTACACATGAAATAGACTATAATGTCAAGAAAAGAAGAAATATTTACTTGATAAAATGGTTTTGCATTGATTTTTTCTTTTTATCATCTCCATTTTTTATCATTTCTCTCTAATGTTTATCCTATTTTGGAACTCAATTTTATGATGATGTTGATCCTAATGTCTTCTTTAGTAAAAATATAGATTGCATGGGTTCTCATCATTACTGAAGTCCATCCAATGATGACTTCACACCAATTTTGAGTAATTTTTAAAAATATATTACATCTCCTATGATATATTATGGTTTTTAGTCCTTTTTTCAAATGAGATTACAATTCAGTGGTTCCGCATATGTTTTAGTTTCAAAAAAAATGTTTACAATAGTTAATATTCATTTGAATACAAGTTTTATGAATTCACATGTACTTGGCGATTGCTTACTTGATAATTTTTCCTACAAATTATTGATGTTTGAAAAGGTATTTTTGACTCCCACTAAGAAATATATGCTATGCATTCACTAACATATTGAACTAATGTTTCTAATATTTATATTACATTAAGTACAATCTAATCAAAATGGATGCAAACAATAAAGAAAAAAGAGAATGGATATGCAATATTTACAATTATAATAACATACTTAGTAGGATATTTTTCCATAGGTTTACTAAGAAAATGGTAGGTTGAGATTTTAGCTAGAAGTACATACTATACTTTAAATAACGACCTCTTGAAAATTATATAAAAACCATAGTAAACCCACTCCAAAGAAGCATAATATCCTTCTCATCTTTTTATATTCAAGATCTTATTTTAGAGTAGATAAAAATATTTTCTTCTTGTATCAATTTTTTTACAATTCAATGACTAAATTTTTTTATTAAAATACATTTTTTATAGTGAATTAAAAACTAAATTTTCTATCAAAATATATCTTTTGAAATAAATATTTTTAAATAAGAAAATTATAAAAAATAAAACTTGGAATATTAGAACATAAATTTGAATATACAATTTATGTGTCTATCTTACAAAGTACTATTCTAGCTTAAAAAATTTATTTTTTAAACCAAAAGAAGCTTGTTAATATAAGCAATGTGAACACTATTAAATAACACTATAATTAACTAAATTTAAATAATAATACATATTTAAAATATAACCATATATAACCATATTAAATTCATTTTCTTAAGTGATAAATTTTTTTATGATATTTTTAGGAATTATTTTTCACTTATAATCTCTATTTGTATTTACACACAAAATATATGAAAACATAAATTATGTTATGAATTTGATTGACTATTTAACTATTAAAAAGTGTGATATTTGAATAAACTTTGTTATAAATAAATAATTTTAAGAAAATAATTTTAAAATATACATTAAATAGAGATTACTATAAATAACCTTCCAAATAGAAATTTTGTTTGCACTATGATACGCACATTATCCACATATTCCTCTAAACCTTCATTCAAATGCAATCCAATGGCTAGAATTGCATAGTCATGTTTAAGGAAAATGAGTGCAAATGCAACATAGGATATTAAATGTGCATGGTGACATAATGCAAAATAGTGTTTAACACTACTTGTTACCCAATTTAAAGTACCAAAAAAATTAATATAGCATAGCACAGAAAAAAAAAAAAAAAAAATCAATCAATCAATCAATCAAATGATATATAAAATTTGATGGAAAATTATGATTACATATTCAAATAAAAGTACTATTAAATTTATTAAATAGTTAATTAAATATTAAATTTTCTTTAGGTAGTTTAGAAATTTTTTGGGGAAGTTGTATGGTAGTGGAATATTTTATAAACATTTACAAAATATATTATTAAACTTCAAAGGATTAATATTATATTTAAATTTTGGTATACATATGCAGTTCAATAGTTTAGTTTTATAATATTTGTGCGACCAATTTATTTCACCATTGTACGAGAGTCAATGGTTTTTTGAAGAGATACCTTACTAATTCACATTGCTACACCCACCATGTTTTGTTGACAATCACAATATTAACAACGATTTATGTGGTTGTGTTTGAGGATGTAAAATATTGAGCCATTTACACATACTACAATATTGGTCATAAACAAGATATTAATTAATTTTGTTTTTTAATATATTTTCTATTTGATTGGATTGTTAAAATATTTTCATTGCAGGATAGCTTATCACTATTGATGTCCACAAATTTTGAAAAGGACGGGCATGACATAAATATTGAATGAGAAGCACCAATTTTTTGTGTCCCTTCATGAAGCAATGAGAAGCTTGGAAGTTTTATGATTTTTGAATAATTGAATATGTCTCAATCTACATAGGGATGAGTGGTATTGTGGATAGTGAAATAAGTCTTGGCTCTCAAGTGGCTGGTTTTTTCTTTGTGGATAACTAAGTGTATTGATTCACTAGAGGGGTGGTGTACTTGTGAATAGTTGAGTATCTTGATTCACATTTATCATTGGACAACCAAAATATTTGTCTAGATACGATTAGTTTGGATTGTTCTAAGAAGATTTGGTGGTTAGTTAAGGCATTTTTTTAGACATGACTAGTTTGGGGTGTTCAAAATGATCAAAGAGATTTGGTAAATATGCTTCCATATATTTCTAGATGGGTTGCTGTAATTAATCCATGTTGTAACATTTTCATTCTTTCCTTTTTTATTATTTTTTGTAGTGTAAATCTTAAGAGAGGTGTTGGAAAATCAAGATTTATGTATTCTAATAAAAACACTTATTCTTAAATGTATTCAATAATAAATTAAAAATTAGTTTCTCATAAGAGAGTTTAATTTTTTTTTAAGAAATTATAGAAAATATAATATTTTATAAACGTTTTACAATAAACTATAAAACTTCAAAAGTATTACTATTATATTTTAATTTTGGTATTAACTGTACCAAATTAGTTTCAACTTTTATAATATTTGTGCCACCAAATTTTTTCAACAAAAATATAGTCAAATTGAGTGATCGGGAATCTGAACGTCAAAGGCATCAATATTTGCAATTTAGCAAGAGCGCATGATATTTGCAACTCAGCAAGCCATAGATTCAAATCGGAAGTTTGCATCAACAGGGACTTCAATCTTGTTTAAGAAATAGATTTGAGGATACATTAAACAAATAATGTGAGAACAATCAGGGCTCATCAAATACAAATAATTATTGAAACAAATGAATGAATGAAAGAATTTGTAAGAGAATTAAATGAGAAACTTCTCTGTTCGGCTGACCTATTGTTTTAGGTCAGTTCAAATTTCTCAGCTGGGCAAGCATTCCCGAGGAAGACCATTGGGAAATCTTTTTATATCCGAGCAGTAATCATAAATCAAATAATTCTTGCCTGCCCACTTGAGTAATTTCTTTTGTCTCCCGTTCAATGTTGCCGTAATCCAAGGAGAAGGGGGAGAGCAATTCTTACCGAACTGACACGCCTCTGCCCAGTAACTTCTGTAGGCAGCGACGAAGGGGGCTTTGCTCCAGTCGATCTTCACTGTGCCCCCTCTCGTTGCCCAATTAGATCCGTCATATATGGTGGAATACATTCTCATCGCTTGATTATTGGGATATGCTACTCCCAATTTCTCCTTGTTCATAAACACTCTAACCGGAACCGAATCCACATAAAATCTGCAAAATAACAACGCCATGATATCATATATATATATATATAGTTTATCGTAGTTAAATTTGCATTGTAACAGTTATGTATATATACTTACATAATGTTGAGTGGATTCCATAGCACAGAGTAAGTGTGGAAGTCCTTGGTGGGATCGAACCACAGGTAAAATTTAACTTCTCGATTGCCCGTGCCATGTGCGAAAACATTTGTTTGCATAACGTAGGGATCTCCTGTCAAATTCCCAAGGAACTCAAAGTCTACTTCATCGTGGTTAGACCCTTGGGATGACAACTGCACCCATCCATTTATACCATTCATAAATTTCCCAGTATTAACACACCCAACTCATGAGCACTACCAATTCGAATAAAATGTTGAACTGCTTGACTTACATAGAAAGACGTTACAGTGCCTGCAGAATCCGTGGGCGCCAACTTCATTTTCATATCGAATTTCCCGAACAGATAATTATTCTTCGATTGAAACCCTGAGCCTGGTATCAGATACGATAAAGCAGTTAAGTAAAAGGATATGAAGAGATCTAGAGGATGGCAACCCTTTAGGTTTGTCAATTGCTTCAAAATGGAAACAAAGGCTGCCTATTAAATAAATGGTTACATATTTTTCTTAAATTTTGATTTGTTTAGGTGTTTCATTTCAAAATATATTCCTTTGTTTCCCAATAAAATAAATAAATTTTAAGAAACCAATTGGATAAATTTTAAGAAATTTAAAGATCAGTTGTTAACTAACAATCACGGGGGAATTATGTATAGTTTTTATACCCCCTCTTTGGTCAAGACTAAGCTGCATTTCCCGGCCATAGTCAAGCACCTTGATGTGATCGGCACCATAGAGGATATCAACGTTGCTGGAAATACTTGCAGAAGCAAGAGCGAAAGCAAAGCTTATATTCAGTATATATAGAAGTATGGCCATGGAATTAGCAGCAGCTGTGTCTCTCAAGTTAAGATTAGAAAAAACTTTGATTCTCCCAACAACCAAAGGAAGAAAAATAAATGTAAGGAGCCATGAGTAAAGCATATATTTATATGAATGCAGTGGGATTAAGCAGCCATAAAATTTGGAGAGATATTGATATCCCATCAGAATAGTTTTACGCGTTTGCCCCTAAACTGACAACTTCCATAGTTATCATAGTTTTATGACGGCTGGTTGGCAATATCTATTGATGACAAGAAAACTTACATTCCATCGGAGAATCTATAGTTATTCTGTATATATGTTATTTTGGGTGTTTACAGAAATGGGTATTTCAAATTATTGTTATTGTTAGAAACAGACGTTATCATCCACAGATTTTAACAACAGGATAGGCCCTTTAGATGTCGCGGATTTTAAGAGATTAGATTGCTAGCTGCACTATCGCTTAATCAACTAAGAGTAGTGAAATGAGTGTGCAGTCTGTGGGTTTTCAGATATTGCTTATTTTGCAGGTAATAGGAGTTTAAAGACTAGTTTCCTCCTACGTACAACAATCTAAAAAATAAATTATTTAATTTTCAATGGCTCTTCTATTTTATTAACCATAAAATAGGTATGTAAATATTTTTCTAATTTTAATTTAGGCAAATTAAGTTAGTTACATATAACTAATTTAGATTAATGAATGACAATTGTGATTGATAATTTAGAATTAAATAATTTTTAGAAAAATAAACGTGAAGTAAGAATTTACTTAATTTTATGACTAATGTAGTTAAATTAGATGTAAGGACTGATTTTAATAATCCAATGTTGGAAAACTAGTAAATTAGATATACTCTAGATATACGTTCTATCTAAAATTCGACATTAACCTTTCATTGTTTCCTACTCAAATCCACAAGGTTGGGTTTGTAGACACCTAAAAATACCCTAGGTCATAATTCCACCTATTTCTCCTAAATCTTAATATGTTTTTCCTATGTGCCAATTCGTAATTTATGTCCCTTTTCCACATGATTTAATCAATTTAATAAATTAAATCTCCCTCATAATTTAATTAATTTAATAAATAAACATTTCTTTTATTTATCATCACACATCTCATAACTATCTCCTAAAAATATAACTTTAAATTAAATAATTCCTTTTATCTCCACCCCCCATCTCTCAACTATCCAACCAACTTGATCTAAGCCATCAATCTATCTTTTGATCTCAACCATTGATCTTCATCCTACGAAGCCTATAGGGTAAAAACACAAACTTGTGTCACACTTTTAGCCAATTAAATAGTTATGAGTGAAACAGTTTTGACCTAAATAGTTTCAATCGAAATAGTTTCGCCCAAAACTACATGGCCTATGCATGGCACATAGAATTTCAAGCAAAATCGTTTAGCCCAAAACTACAAAACTTGAATTTTTTCTTTTGTCATTTTAAAATGTGACTCAATTTATGTGTAAGTTTTCAATAGAGAGGGTTTCAAGCGAAACCCTTTCTACCGAAATTGTATGTATAGCTGTAGAGTAGGAAATTGTATAACCTTTACAATTTCATACTTTGTTTGGGTCATTTAAGTAATTCGACTTAATTAAGCTTCTAACTACCTAAATTATGCATTCCAAAGCCTTATTTTGCTTTTTTTCAAAAGGAGAACTTATATTTAATTAATGCAATTAATAACTAAATCACATTGGAGAATGATTCATTTTTTTGTGATTAGGTCGTATCCCTGGCCAACCTAATGCATGATACATGTTGACAAGATTAATTATACTTCGTGGATGCTAATTGACTCTATTTCATATCCATGTTGACTTGAAATTGAGTACTACATATTTTGCTTGGGTAAAAAGAGGATTTTTAAATCTTGTATGGTGTTGACAAGAGCTATTTTGGATTATTTTGTTTAAATATAATTAGGCTAACCTAATTGATGTATGAAATGTATTTGGGTATATATATATGATATATTTTGGAATTGCAAAGAGATGTGTGGAAGCATGAGAGATAAGTGGATGTGCAAACATAAATGACATATCGAATGTGAGTGGTGTTCAGTGGTAGAAGTTAAGAATAAAAAAAAAGTTGTTGAGAAACTACTAAGCATGGCAGTACTCTAAATTCAGAACTTCAATGGAACTATTCAATACAACACAAGATAGGTGCACTTTATATTAGTTCATACTTTGACGACTTGAGCCATACCATTTTGTATTTAACTATGACTGTGATCCTTTTAAGGATAGTGTGTCCTGGAAGTGAGCCCCTTAATATACTATATCCAAATATAATATATTGTGAGCTAATCCTTACTATGGTTTTCTCCATTTTGGGGTTTCCACATAAAAATCTAGTGTTGAAGTAACTTATAGTGTCATGTTCTTTTCAATGTCTTCATTCTTGTTTGCAATTGTGTGTCCTTTAATAATTGGATGGTTTACAACTGAATGTTTTAATGGAATACTATTTCACCCCCCCTAGTATTATAAGTAATCAACAATTGGTGTCAGAGCTTTGTTCCTCTTAAAAAGTCTAATAGCATGAGGAAGGTCCTAAAATTCAAATACATGGAAGATAAAAAAAATTATTATTCCTCCGAAAGAGATCTCTTTTGAGAATACAAAAGAAAATAAGGATTTGAAGGATAGACTAAAGGAAGCATATGAGTGCATTAAGAATCTGAATGAAAAATATAGTGAAATCAATAATCAATTAAAGAAAGCAAATGGGGACATCACCGAACTAAAAGAAAACCTAGAAGAAAATAGAAAAATTGACTAATGTCAGAAAGTTGAAATACAAAATAAGATGGACGAATGTGCAAAGCTTGAACAAGAAGTGATAATTTTGAATCAAATCTAGAGAAGGCAAGAAGACATGAAAAATTTGTGACAAGCTCTACAATATTGGATAAACTGATTGCAGGACAGAAACCCTTTAAGGACAAAAGTGGTTTGGGGTTTGAAGAAGGACAAAGTTCAAAATATATGAAGACTCAAAGCAATAGTGGACAATTCCAAAACCAAAGAAGCAATATCAGAAGAATTTCTATCAGACAACCTAATGCTCAAAGGTATTTATCTTTTAATGATGTTTTTTATTCTTTCAATAGGTTTGGACATAGGGAAAAAGATTATGGAAACAAAATGAAACTGAATGATGAAATGAATCAAATTACTTTATCATTCTCTGGTCAATGTTCTAAGTTTAAGAGAATTGGACATAAAGCTATAGAATGCAGAAGTTAGAAGTTGAACATGAAAACTTATCCATTCAATGGCTACTCTTATCACTACAATTTATTTGGACACAAGGCTAACCAGTGCAAATATATATTGAGAAAAGGACAATTTGGATGGAAGAATGCTATTTGTTATAATTGCAACAAACCAAGACACTTTACCAAAGATTGCAGAAGCATATATATGTAAAGTGACTATCCGATAAAGAGATATGAACCAATCATTAAGATTGATCTGGAAAACATTAATAAGGAAATGGAAAGGATTTGGAGAAAGGAAGGAGAATTTGAATTATCAATTTTATTTGTGTTGTCCCCTGGTGCAGACCATCCCATCATAAACTAATCCCATGCAATGGCTTAGGGGGAGCAATAATAGAAAAAATATAAAACCCCTTGAAATACCAGGTGTCAAGCCATGACACATAGATGTGTCTTGGAAAAAATATTTCCAAAGCTATTGAAGAGAGTTTTGGAAGGAAGTATTGCGATGAGGAAGTTTTCTCAAAGTTTGACAGCTTTTTCTACAACATCAAAACCCTATTCTTCGCTAGAGAAAATTCAAGAGGTATTCTGCTCACACAATTCTTTTTTAAAATTTTCATTTTTAAATGCAATGGATGGTTTGAAAGTAGTGAATATTTCAAAAAAACCATAAATTAAATTAAATTTGTATTCTCTAAAAAAAAATTGGAAATATTTGGTAGGTGCATTTTATGGCATTCACCTTAGATTTTTTCCTACTGAAGATATTTATGCATACATTTGTAGAAAAATGTGTAGGAAATGTCACCTGTTCAATTAAGTATTTTGTGGAAAATTGAATTGGAAGAAAATTATTATGCATACAAAACCCTAGTGGAAAAGAAACTTGATGTATGGTAGAAATTTCCACTATTTGAATTCAACAAGAAGTACATTTGAATTATATTGAGCAAGATTCATGATGAGTCTATTTGGATTGATGTTGCACACTTGATAACCTAAGAAGCTATAAGGGATGTGACCAATTTTTTATCCTTTAGACCAGTTCTGAGGTGGAATTTTATCAATGATCGAGAATTAATAGAAAATACTGGTGCAACTCTTGAAGGAAAATAACTTGTCTCGAGTACAATTCAAAATTTTGTCATCTGGTATGCCACATTGCTTATAGGACATAAAAATTTCTCACCTAGTAATGACTATATAGTCTCTACTATTGCTACATGCATCACATTTGATATGGTTGAGAATGGTACAAACTATGATCTTTGTGAACTACTTCGGCAATACCTAATGAATAATTTGAAATAAATCAAAAAGAATAAGAAGAGTACATTTTGGTAAGGCACTTTAAAATAGTTTTCTTACTCTTTTACTTTATGAAGGAGATACCAATTATTGGAAAGGTTGAATAGAAAAATACAGAGTCGATAGCACACTAGGTAAGGAATTTCATGACGAATATTGGTGGTTTGGATGCTCAAGAAAAAAAAATTGCAGTGTTCTTTGGAATGTTTCAGATGAGGATAAATAAGAGGACAATAATTTCAAAAAGTGTGGTGGAAAAATACTCTAGAGACATCAATTTCCTTGTCTCTACTAATTTTTGTCACATCGAAGCAGTTCAGCCCAGACTTGGGTGGATTTTTGAGCTAGGTTATGAACTAACTATGGAGGAAGTTGATCTTTATGCAAAATTATTTCTAGAAAGTCCAAAGAAACCTACCAGAAAAGAGTCAGAAGAAAAGTATATGATTGAAGCCTCCAATAGTACAAAAGTAACAGGAAAGAAGAGAAAAAAAAATTCTATTGAGAACAAGATCTCAAAAAAAAAAAATTAAACATGAGCATGAAAGTGCAAACATACAAGACCTAGATGAAGCATTAAAATATTTACAAGAAGTGATTCCTAGTGTTAGCTTTAATTCATCTGTGTCCACTTTGGAAAATCTTAGGAGTATGATTGATTCGTTAAAAGTATACATCTCTAGATTAAAAAAGCAAACAAGAAATGGGTCAAAGCCAAGAGCTAAACAAGAAAATCTAGAAAGCGTCATAAAGAAATGTGTAGATGCACACCATAGAGTCTTGAAGGAATTGAAGGATGCTCAGGACTATGAAGAAGAAGCTCAAGAGTTCATCTCTTTCTTCTTGAATTGGTCTAACTGGACATTAAATGAAAAGAATAAAATAAATCATAATGAAATTCGATTGAGCATTCATGCAAATTTTTATAGATTGGAAAATGATAGGGACAATCAAGGATGGTCCTAAATCATGCAACAGTAGGAAAAAATCTTTATCTTACAGAATCAAAGAGCAAAGCTGATCAAGTAGTATGTAGCACTTAGAGTTTTAGAAAAAATCAGGCACACTCCTATATCTAGTAACCTTGCTAGTGTTGACAGTCTATCAGAAATAAATCTCAGCCCCAACACTAGGAAAGAAGGTATAGAGTCTTTAACAAAGCTTCAATTACTATACAAGACTCTTGCACATACAAAAGGTTCTTGGGAAGAAGGTAAAGCTACATGGCAAGATACCCTGAAGAATCTCAAGGCATCTTCATCTTTAGGTTAATATTTTCATATCCTTTTGATCAATTTTTTATGCATATGTGGACACCGATTTTGGCATCCAAGGGTTCTCTAACTCTTCTAGGCTTTTTCACCTAAAAGGAGAGAAATGGACCCAAAATGTGTAATGTCCACTCAAAATCAATACAAAGATGGATGTAATATGCTTGAATATGATTTCTCAATGCAATAAACTAAAAAAGAAAGGTGATTATTAATGCTAAACCTAAGAAATATAAAGTGTTTGAAAACACAATGATGTATTCAAAAATAACTAAGAATGCAAATAAACGATAACAAAATTAAACAAGACTAGAAAGGTGCACCTAGAATCGGAAGTTTGATGTAGAGAGGCTCTCGAATCCTACAGAGTTCACTAGAAATGCCAACTGGGAAACTTATGCCACGTTTGACGACTTAGTCCAGTTTCAAAGAAATTTTGTCGAAACATGAATATGCCAAATAGGTACTCAGAAATGTAGAAACCACTTTGTAGGCCTGGTAGTGGGACTAATTAGTCCACCTGGGAATATTTGGAAATTTGGGATAGGATTCTTTAGCTTTTGGTTTGCACTTCCTTTCCTGACAGGTGTCTAGTCTAGATTCTGCAGAAAAATGGGTTGAAAGAGGTCTCCAAGCTTGAATTAGGGATTTTTTGAATTTTATGACTTTGATGGATTGAAAACACCTTTTAACACCAAAATCTTTGACAAATCTACATACAAGAACTGCAAACACACATGCAAATAGGGGGAAAAGGGTTAAGGGTTAGAGAATAGGGTTTTTCCTTAGTCAAACCCTGATTTGGTAATCAAACCCTAGATAATGAAGTGAAATAGAAAGAATGATTAATAAACAACATGTAATGTCACAAACTCACCAAACCCTTAATTTGGAATATGAAGATATGTAATAAAGTACTCAATTGGTGACTTGATGATGCTTAGAGTGCTTAGAATGCTTGAGAATGATTAAGAGATTGATTGCTTGAGTGTTGGATGAATTAGGTCTAAAATGAGAGGAAAAACCCTTTATACTTGATTTTCTAATATTTCCCGAAAATAACACATCATAGGCGGACCTCAAGAATAAGAGAATAAAATCTTGCCACAAAATTGAAATTATTGTGATTTTTGTGCCTAGTGGGACTAAGGTGCCATAGGTGGTGAATTAGTCCCACTAGAGCAATTTTATTGGCTGTCGAGGATTAAAGTGTATTTAATAAGGTTTAATAGGAATATTCTAAAAAATACACTTAAGTAGGGTTGGAAAGTGCATTAAGGGGTCATTTATACGAAAGAAAGGGTTGAATTAGTAATGACAAGCCTAAAAAAGTGTGAGAGTTTGTTACAACTCTTTACAACACTTTGAAATGAGGCTTGGTAAGTAATAAAAAGGGATTATTTAAGTGAATTATTATGAAAGGGTCTTAGAAAATTATGAAAGTGGGTTTCAACATTTCACAACACTTTTACACAACCTAGAATTCTTAATGATTCTCAAGGGTCCAAGACCTAATCTGAATGTGTTGACCACATTACAATATTAAATCTAGGAAAAATCAAGCCAAAGTCCATAAGAAAGACTCAAGTGAATGTAAAAATGTCCAACTATACATTTTTTGGTGACACATTAAGCCCCCACTTTAGTGAGAGGATGAACTTGCTTCAAACTCACACTAAAGTAGCCCAACATTCACATCAAGAGGGATCCAAATGCACTGATGCTTAGTGAGATGAGACAACAACAATCCAAAGGGATGATCAATCCCCCAAGATCAAGATCCCATGGAAAACCAAACATAAGCACAAAGGAACACCCAAGAGAATGATGAAAAATAATGAAAGAGAGAGAAGGAGAAAGGAAAGAAAGTTGGATCAAGCTTCAATCATTTTTCCATCCTGTTGTGGATCATATCTAGGCTATTTTTCAAAAAAAAAAGAAATGCATACTCACTCTAAGGTGACATAAATCATGGTTGTTCGTCAGGTGAGAAAGCCCAAAAGGGTGAGAAACATACACTCATGGCTAGTATGCACTCACACACATAGGTGGCTATGAGGAAAAGTCATGCCTCTGAATGGGCTTCCTGCTCAACCATACAAAAGTTATACCTCCTGATAACTTTAATAAGGTGCGACAAAAGAAAATTTCATTTCATGCTTCATGAGACAAGCAAAGCCTCATATGCTTAGAACTCGTGAACAAATGTGATGGCACTACAGGAATGCAAGTTGTGTTATACAAGGTGGCCATATAACAAGTGAAAAATGCAACATCCAAAATATTTTCAAAGGAGTCTTGCTTAGTTCATGTGAGGTCTATAACTTAGGGAACATTGTGTCTAATGTCTCCAAGAGAGGACCAATCAAACAATAGAAAATTAACAACTTAGGGGATGCAGTGTGTCACATCAGGCCACCAATAGGAATGTATTACGCTAAGACATATTAGAGTGAACCCACAAAAGTGGTTTACAATTGGAGTGGAGAAGGAAAATTTGAAAAAAATGACCCCATGCCATAAAAAATTGTTTTGGGGGTTCAAGTGAACTAATAGATTCAAACGAACCAAAAGAGGGTTTGCTAGAACCTAGGTTTGAGCAAACCCATTCAATGCAAGTTCCCACCATCCCACCAAAAAACACAATCAAAACCCCTTTCTGAAAGGGGGTTCAAATTAACAAGGGTTTGAATTAACCCTAGTTCACTAGAACCCCTAGGGGTTTGCTAGAAGCCCCCCTAGTTCGAGCGAACCCCCCTTTTCCCACTTTCCTGCTCTCTAACACCAAAAAAATAAAAATAAATTCCCTTCGAAGCTAGGGTTGAGGATGACAATGGAGGATACTTCACAAACCCAACTAGAATCAGGTAGTCCTTGGAACGAGCTATCCAAGTCCTATAGTTTTAATATGTTTTGGTTTTATTATGTATTTGATTTTTTAGTTTTATTAAACATAGGTTTTTCACTAAAAATCAAGCTCTTTATTCTGTACATGTGGAAAAATAGTAGATTATCAAAAAAAAATTGAAAAAATGAGTGCACTAGATATTGAAGTCCTTGATCCAGCCAATTAAAAACAATTGAATTTCGATACATACAAAAAAGTTACGCATTATACGATCTACCTATGTCTAAATTGTAATTGGTTTGATTTCGAAACTTGATTTAAAAAAAAAATCAATAAAAAAATATCTAACAAATTGGAATTACTAGATATCAAAATTAAAAATCTAAATTTGAAAGAATTAGAATTTTCTCCTTCATGGAAAAAAAATTATGTGTGATACGGTGAGCATCACTCATTAAAAATGTTGTCTTCTGAAAAAAACTAGTTTTTGAAGGAGATGGAAAAAGAAGTGTAATCTGATTCCAACATTTATGAAAAAAAAAATATTTAGAATCTAAAGAGAAAATTTCATAAATCACTAGTTCACATCATCTTCAAATTCCTCACGGTTTAGCCGATATAGGTGCCCGAAAGTGAAGATTTAGTTAGAAAAAATTATTTCAGTGTCCAGTTTGGCCAAAAATTGTAAACTAGTATTGTGGGATTACCCATCACGCTCATGAAGGACATCACACCCAATATCATCCACAAAGCGACAAACACATTGTATAAAGTAACAAGGTTGCACTAAGAACCAAGGAGGAAAAATGCAAATGAATAATGCCAATGTATTCCTCCACTTTAAACAAATTTCTACACACCATATTGTGAGAAATTACTTTAAAGTAGCAAATGAAAAATGCGAAAAAGAAGGAAGATATGAGAGCCAACTTGGAAAGCCCTATGCCAAGTCATATGTTTCTAAGTAAAGTTGTGTCTTGCAAGAGAAAAAGAAAAAGGAAAAAAAAGGGTTTCCCCCAAAATAAAAACACCAAACACATAAGGGATCTATGGATTTGGGGTCATTATCTTCTTTTTTGCAATGTGTTGTAAAGAGTTCAGAATTATCATCATTCCCTGAATACATAGAACAAGAAGAATGACACAAAGAGAGCAAAAACAAAGAAAAAGAAAGATATGTTTGGGTCAACATGGAAGAGACATGGATGTCTCGATGCTTTGCATTGTCCCCAAAAAGAAAATACAAGCAAAAATAAAGAGAAAAGGAAAAAGAAAAGAAAAAGATTTTGGGTCAACATGAATGAGACATTGCGGTCTCAATGCCTTGCGTCATCCCCAAAAGGAAAACACGAGAAAAAGGAAAAGGGGGATCCTTTTTGGTCAACATGAAAGAGACATTGCGGTCTTAATGCCTTGTGTCATCCCCAAAAGGAAAACACAAGAAAAAGACAAAAGGGTATGTGCAAGATCATGATGGGCCAAAAAGTGGCGATATGATGGGTATGTTTAGGGTATGTGGATGATGACTTTTTTACCCAAAATTGATGAAACAAAAGGGTTTGTAAAGGAGATTCTCAACTTTCCACCAATATAAATTATTCTTTACTTTGAATTTAATAAATTATTATTATTCATTTTCTATTTGAATTACAACTAAAGTCCTAATTGATAGGTTGATTAAAAAACATCTTTAGCTTTCAAACGATATCACATTTTTTGAATATGAAACATGAGTCACATTTTATGCTTCGCATACTATAGAATTAAAAAAAAAAATGAATTTTTGACCAAGTTAAGGTGGTCAGACATATGAGTTTTTATATTTTTGAAAAGTTGTAATAAAAAATTCATAATTAATTATTTACTTGGAAAACAAATTACAACAAAAATATGCATCACATCGGGACATGATTCCTCTACTTATATCTAAAATATTATCATTTTATTGTGGTTAGGGTGGTCAAAAAGACACCTCCTTATTTTTTCCCTAAAATTTCAGTGGTACTGCATTGAAATTTCAAATTTTGACCAAATAGATTTTTTTTTTTTAAAAACCTAGTAGTTTAAAAACTAAATTCAATTTTCTACAGACTCTATTCTTACATATTTTTGAAATAATATAGATAACTTATTCAAATTTTTATGTCAAGTTTCCTAACTCTGATTTTTTTGAATTTGTCGCCACTGAAGGGCCTATTTTTTCTATAATGATCCTACACATACCCAAAAGAAAAAGGGAAAAGGGGTCCTTTTGGGTCAACATGGAAGAGACATAGGACGTCTCAATTCTTTGCATCATCCCCAAAAGGAAAAGGAAAAATAGAAAATACAAAGGCGAAAACAATGTATGACACATAGAAGAATGTCACAAAGAGAGAGAACACCAAATGACACATCACGGGGGAACACGTTACGCACATGCAAACATGCAAAAAGACAAGAAAAAGAAAATGCAAAAGGCTAGTAAGGAAGATGTAAGTCAACAATCAAGCAAGTCATTCACTCCCCAATCTCAATTGGTATAAGTGAAAGGTGAACAACACTGCGAAGGGACAATTACAAATGTTTTACTAGAACAAGGCTAGCAACTTCTTTCCCCCACTGAGTGCAAGAAAAGAATGAGCCAAGGTGGGTGATGGGAAGGTGTCATGTAATAGTGAGAAAATAATGTTCTACAACTATTACATGATAAAGTGTGGAAGGATGGTTTATGGATTTATGGGATAGCAATTATCACCATCAAAATGATACTTGCTCAGTATTTCTTTTAATTGGCAACACTCATCACTTCTATGTCCAAGAATGTGATGATATGCACAATGTGGAACATTAGCATCTTTAGGGTAGATTACCAACCTATTCATAGGTGGTAATAGGATGAGTCCTTTGTTTAAAAGGATTTGTAATTTCCTTTCACATTCAGGTGGTGGACAGACAGGAAACTTGAGCTTTTGTAACTTGTAAGGCCTCTTGCGTTTACTAGATTCTCCAACCTCTTGAGAGGAGATTAGGGCAGGAGGTCTTGAGATGATTTTATTGTAGTCCTTGTTATCGTTATGAGACAATGATTGTTCTTTAGGAAGAAGGACATTCAAATCGGGAGGGGAATCAAAGATCACCGTGCCATCATCACAAAGCTACCAATATTCTAGAGGAGGCTTGTTGTCATGAGGAGGATGTCAATATCCTAACCCAGTTGTGTTTTCATCTTTTGGATTTTTTTCTAAAAGTTGATGAATTTCATGTTTAGTTGTTGTGTCACATCCTTGTTTACTTAAAATGGTAAAACCTTTTCCATAAGTTTCTTCAAGGTTGATTGGAGTACTAGTGACTTTGTTGGCATAGTATGGTTGAGGGATTTATTGTGTAGAAGAACTAGGTCCACCTAATGGAGGAAACTTAGGTCCTTTGTTTTTTTCAGGATGTAAATAACCAAACATATTAGGAGGTGAGGTTGTAGGAAGTTCTTGTTGTTTCATGGATGGGTAAAAGGATGCATTGGCTTCAAGTTTGTCAAGGAATTCATTTAAGAACTTATTCATGTTGTCATCATATTCTCCAATGATGTCAACATCACGAGGAAGACATTCATGTGGAGTTGAAGGAGTATGAGGAAGATCAAGGTCATTAGGATCAATTCCAAAGGCATAGTTTGACATGTCCACTAAAGATTTTAATGACATCCAAAACTTATTAAAATAGAAAGCCATGATGTAAATGTATGAAAGCAAACCAAATGGAATAAAACAACAGATCTAGAAACTATCACAAAATGCAATAGTAGAAAACAAAAATGCAGAAAATGTGCAGAAGATGATATAAATTATTGTGCAAAGTGTGCAAAAGGACTAAGTCACCCAATGTGGCAAATTAGTCCCAATGATGATTTTTTTGTAATTTTTTAGAAATTTTAAATGTAATTTGATGTTTTTTATATATGAAAATATAGCTACAGTATGAAAATGCATAATTTTGTTGTTTTCTAATGAAATAAAATGCAAAAAAGAAAACTATATGAGCTTTTCACTAATGCATTTTTTTTAAAACCCTAGGATGCAAATTAAACAATGCAAATCCTAATGCAATGTTGATACAAGTTAAACCTAGGATAAAAATGCACTTGAAATCAAAAAGAAAATGTTAAAAATTTGGGTTCACCAAAATGTGGACACGGATTTTGGTATCAAAGGGTTCTCCAACTCTTCTAGGCTTTTTCATCTAAAATGAGAGAAATGGACCCAAAATGCATAATGTCTACACTCAAAATCAATGCAAGGATGGATGCAATATGCATAAATATTATTTCTAAATGCAATAAATTGTAAAAGAAAAGTGATTATTAATACTAAACCTGAGAAATGCAAAGTGTTTGAAAACACAGTGATGTATGCAAAAACACCTAAGAATTCAAATAAACAATAATATAATTGAACAAGACTAGAAAGGTGTACCTAGAATCTAAAGTCTGATGTAGAGAGGCTCTGGAATCCTGTAGAGTTGACTAGAAATGTTGACTCATACACTTACACCAAGCTAGGCAACTTAGTCCAATTTCAAAGAAAATTTGTCAAAATAGGACTTTGCCAAATAGGTACTCAAAAATGCAGAAACCACATTTAAGGTCTGGCAGTGGGACTATTTCACCACAGATGGTGACTTATTCCACCTCATAATCTTGGGAAATTCGAGATAGGATTCAGTAGCTTTCTTTCTGCACTTCCTTTCCTAACAGGTGTCTAGTCTAGATTTTGTGGAAAACGGGTTGAAAGAGGTCTCCAAGCTCCAATTAGGGCTTTGTTGAGTTTGATGACTTTGATGGATTGAAAACACCTTTTAACACCAAACTCTTTGACAAATTTGAATATAAGACTTGCAAACACACAAGCAAAGAGGGGGAAAAGGGTTAAGGGTTAGAGAATATGGATTTTCCTTGGTCAAACTCTGATTTGGTAATCAAACCCTAGATAATGAAATGAAATAGAAAGAGTGATAAATAAACAGCATGCATTGTCACAAACTCACCAAATCCTTGATGTTGAAATATGAAGATATACAATAAAGTACTCCAATGGATGACTTGATGATGCTTAGAGTGCTTGAAATGCTTGAGAATGATTAAGAGATTGATTGCTTGAGTGTTGGATGAATTAGGCCTAAAATGAGAGGAAAAAACCTTTCTTTATACTTTATTTTCTAATATTTCTCAAAAATAACACATCATAGGCCGACCTCAAGAACAAGAGAATAAAATCCCAACAAAAAATTGAAATTATTTTTATTTTTGTGCCTAGTGGGACTAAGTCACCCCAGGTGGTGACTTGGTCCCACCAGTACAATTTTACTAGGTGTCAGGGATTAAAGTGTATTTAATAAGGTTTAATGGGAATATTCTCAAAAATACACTTAAGTAGGGTTGGAAAGTGCATTAAGGGTTCATTTAAACATAAGAAAGGGTTGAATTAGTGATGATTGAACCGTTGATTTTTGGCTCCTATGGACAACTCTTACTCTTCTAGGTTTTTTCACCTAAAAGGAGATAGATAGGAGCAAAAATGCTAACGGTTCATTCAAATAATGTTATGTGTCATGTTGTCTAACGTAAATGAAGTTAACTAAATGAAATTGACTTGTTTAAATTAATGAAGACGAATGCAAAAGTGAAATTAAAGCTATGTTTGAAAACACATTGTGTAATGCAACAATGAACTAAATAAAGAAATTATGTAGAACAAAAAGAAAAGGGATGAATCTAAGTGCACCTGGGCAAAATATGATGAATTTTGAATGTTTTGGATGCTAGATGAAATCATTGATTTTTCATAGTGGGACTCATTCGTGTAGGGTGGTGAATTAGTCCTGCTCCTGGTGAAAATTTGTCGGAAGCAAGTTTTTGTCTATCGAGATCTGGAATCTAACAAAATTCAGATTTTCAGCCCTAAAGTGGAACTCATCCACCAGAGGTGGCAAATCGGTCCTCTCCCAAATTTCTAAAAAATTAGGAGACAACTCTGCAACATCAGATTTGGAAATCACTGCTTGTCGGGTTGCCGAAGTCAATTCTATAGGAAAAGGATAGAAAACCTTCTCCAAGCTTGAAATAAACATAAGTTGAGTTGAAGCACCTAGTTGACTTGTAAAAAAAAATTCAACACCAAAAATCTTGTCAAATCTGCACACAAAATGTTGAAAACAAACATGCAATAGGGGGGAAATGGTTTAAGGTTAGTGAATAGGGGTTTGCTTTGGTCAACCCCCACTTTTGGTAATCAAACCCTTAATAAAATAATGAAATGCAAAGAAATCATAAACTAACAATATTCAATTGCTATTAACTTACCAAACCCTTGATGATGCAAGTTTGAAGTAATGTCAATGGCTGCTTCAAAGTGCTTGAATAGTTCTTGAAAAGATATTGTAAAATGCTTGAATATGATGTATGAATGTTGGAAAATTGTAGGAGATGTAAAATGAGGTGAAAATAACTTATTTATACACACTTTTCCCTTAGTTACCCATTCATACCTCATCACAAGCCGACATCAAGTGTTTTTGAATAAAATCCCAACAGGAAATTTGAAATGTTTTTAATTTGGGGTCAAGGGAGACTCATTCACCACCCATGGCGAATGGGTTCCACCTAGGACCTGAAAATGTGTGTTAGGAAATATGTTGTATTTAATGTTGTTTGTTGGGATAATACTCAAAAATACACTTAATTAAAGCATATAATTGCATAAAGGGGTCAAATAAACCATGAGAAAGGGATAAATAGTGAAGATGTGCCTAGAAAAGCATGAATGTTACAAGACTTTACAACACTTCAAAATAGGACTTTGTTGATGAATAAAAAGATTATTTTTATGTGAATTATAATTGATAGAGTCTAGAAGAATGTAGAAATTTCTTACAACACCTTCACAAGACATTATTCTTTGAGTTTTAGTACTTAAATAAGTGCATGTTCAAGCCATGTTACAACATCAAATCAGAGAAAAATAGTTCCAACACCATGAAACAAGACCTAAAAGGTCATGAAAATGACAAGGGGCCATTTTTCTACGACACATTTAGCCCCCATTTTAGTGAGAGGATGAACTTGCTTCAAACTCACACTAAAGTAGCCATGAACATCAAGAAGAGGGTTCAAATACACTTATGCTAGCAAGATGGAATGACAATGATCAAGAGGGATGATCAAGCCCCCAAGATGATCCCATGGAAAAATAAGCATAAGAACAAAGGAACACACAAGTGTTGAAATGAATTCGATGAAGCTTTGATCGTCAATCCAACTAGTTGTGGATTAGATCTAGGCTGATTGTTTGAAAAAGAGAATGTGCACTCAGTCTAGGGCCATGGAACCAGTTGTCTGCAGGGTGAGAAAGCCCAATTGTACTCACTCTGGGGCCACAGAACTAGTTTTTGGAATGGTGAGAAATCCCAAGAAGGGAAGATACATACGCTAGAACTGGTATGCACTCACAAACACAAAGGGTGGCTATGGGGAAAAGTCATGCCACTAGGTAGGCTTTCTATTCAACCATATTAAAGTTATACCCGTTGATATAACAAGGTGCCACAAGGAAAAATGTTATGAACAAAGAGAACAAAGGTACCATAGTCATGCAAGCTGCATTATGCAAGGTGGCAAAAAAGGTAAAAACGTAAAATGCAAAAAGTGTAAAAGATGTTCAAAGGAATCTTGTTTAGTTCATGCAAGGTCAGTCACTTAGGGAACATTATGTCTAATTTCTCCAAGAGAGTACCAATCAAAGAATAGTATATTCGCAACTTAGGGGATGCAATGTGTTGCATTAGGCCACCAAGAGGAATGTAATATGCTTAGAAAGATCACACCTATGAAGGACATCATACCCAATGCCATTCACAAAGTGACAAATGCATTACGTAAATGACAAGGTTGCACTAGGAACCAAGAATGCAAATGAATTATGGTAATGTATGCCCCCCACTTTAAAAGAATTGCTATACATTGTTCTATGAGAAATTACTTTAAAGTAGAGAAGAAAAGAAAATGAAAAAAGAAAACAAGACATGAGAGCCAACCTAGAAAGCCCTATACCAAGTCATATGTTTCAAAGTGAGGTTATGTCATGTCAAGGAAAAATGAGAAACAAAGAAAGGGATTTTCTCCCCAGAAAAGAAAGCACACCAAACACATAAGGGATCTATGGATTTGGGGTCAGTATGTTTGTTGCTGCAATGTGTTTATGAAAGAGCTCGAAACTGTCATCATTCCCCAAAGCACATAGAACTAGAAGAATGACACAAAGAGAGCGAAAACAAAGGAAAATAAAAGTCTATTTTGGGTCAACATGTAAGAGACATTGCGGTTTTGATGTCTTGCATCATCCCCAAAAATCTTTTGGGGCAACATGAAGGAGACATTTCAGTCTCAATGCCTTGCATCATCCCCAAAAGGAAAATACACAACAAAAAGAGAAAAAGACAAGGACCTTTTGGGTAAACATGGAAGAGACATAGGGCATCTCTACACTTTCCGTCATCCCCAAAAGGAGAACAAAAAACCAAAAAAAAAGGAAAAAGACAAAGACCTTGTGGGTCAACATGGAAGAGACATAGGGTGTCTCTACGCTTTGCGTCATCCCCAAAAGGAGAACACAAAAATAGAAAGAGAAAAGACAATGCATGACATATAGAAGAAGGGAGATACAAATAGAAGAAGTGTATGAAGAGAGAGAAAACATAAAACACACGATATGAGGGAACACGATACACACATGAAAATGAAAAAGGACAAAGGGACAAGTAATGCAAATGTGAGTCAACCATTAACTAAGTTATTGGTTTCTCAATCTTAAATAGATAAGCAAAAAAGGAATAACATAGTTAAGAGACAAAGACAAGTGCATTACAAGGACAAGGCTAAAAATTGCTTGCCTTCCACAAAGTATAAAGGAAAGAATGAGCTGAGGTGGGTAATGTGAAAGAATCATGCAATAGTGAGAATAGTGAATTCTACCACTATGGAATGATGAAGGGGTTTATATTATTTAAAGTTATGAAGGGGAAGTAATCAGTATCAGTGGAATGATACCTACCCAGTATTTCCTTCAATGTCTGACATTCTTTTGTTTGATGTCCAAGAATATGATGATATTTTCAAAATGGGATGTTATATTCTTTCAGATGAATAACCAACCTATTCATAGGTGGTAAAAGTATAATACCTTTATTTAAGAGTAGTTGAAGTCCTTGTTCACATTCAGGTGGAGGATGTGTGGGAAACTTGATCTTTTTGAGTTTGTAAGGTCGTTTTCTCTTTCTAGATTCACCTTGTTCATGAATAGGAGGAAGAGGACCCATAGGGATCCTAGCATCCTTGTCATAAGAAGGAGATAATGGTTTTTCACATGGAAGGAGAATGTTTAAGTGAGGAGGAGCATTCAAGATCACTGTTCCAGCATCCCGAAGTCTCTAAGGTTGAAGAGGATGTCTATCGGGATGAGAAGGATCTTGATATCCATGTCCTATTGTGTGTGCTTTGGTTGATTTTTGTTCAAGAAGTTTATGGATATCATGTTCATGTTTTGTGTCACACCCTTTTTTACTTAAGATAGTGAATTCTTTAACATATGTCTCTTCAAGGTTGATAGGAGTGTTTGTGACTTTGTGATCATAAAAGGGTTGTGAATGTGATTGATGAGATCAACTAGGTCCACTTGAGGGAGGAACCTTACATCCTATAGTGGCTTCAGGATGTAAGTATGCAAAGTGATCAAGAGGTGCAATAGTGGGAAGGTCTTGTGACCTCGTGGAGGGATAAAAGGCTACATTTTCTTCTAGGTTATCAAGGCAATCATTGTAGAACTTGTTCATGCTATCATCATCTCCTCCAATGATGTCTACTTCATGTGGAGGACAATAATTATGAGTTAAAGGAGCATGAGGTTGTTCAAGGTCATTAGGGTCACAACCAAAGGCACAATTGGACATGTCTACCAATGTTTTTAATGAATTCTAAAACTTATTGAAAGAAAATGCCATGACGCAAATAAACTAATATGCAATAAATGATAAAAAAATAGAGAATCTATAAATGAAAACATAATGAAAGAACAAGAAACAATAATGCAGAAAAATTCTAAAAAGATTGTAGAAATGTTGTTTAAAAAGTGTAGAGGGACTAATTCACCCTGGGTGGCGAATGATTCACAGTATGATGGTTTTGTGTGTTTTTCATAATTTTTAAGATGATTTTAATGTTCTACAGAATGCAATCAAAGATGCAAAATGAATACTTTTAGTTTTTTCAATGGGATGCAATGCAAAAATGAAATCTAAATGAAGTTTTCACTAATGCAAGTTAAAAAGTCCTAGAATGCAAAAGCAAAACAATGTACTAATTGAATGTTAATGCAAAATTAAACTAGGATGCAATATGTAAATGAAATAAAAAAATGCAAAGTGCTCAAAATTCAAGTTCACCAAAATGAACCGTTGATTTTTTGCTCCTATGGACAACTCTTGCTCTTCTAGGGTTTTTCACCTAAAAGGAGAGAGATAGGAGCAAAAAATTCTAATGGTTCATTCAAATAATGTTATGTGTGATGTTGTCTAACCTAAATGAAGCTAACTGAGTGAGATTTACTTGTCTAAATGAATGAAGACGAATGCAAAAGTGAAATTAAAGCTATGTTTGAAAACACATTGTGTAATGCAACAAAGAACTAAATGAAGAAATTATGTATAATAGAAAGAAAAAGGATCAATCTGACTGCACCTAGGAAAAATCTGATGAATCTGGAATGTTGTGGATGCTGGATGAAATCACTAATTTTTCATAGTGGGACTCATTTGCATAGGGTGGCGAAATAATCCTCCTAGTGAAATATTGTTAGAAGGAAGTTTCTATCTGTCAGGATCCAGAATCTAACAAAATTCATATTTTCAGTCCTAAAATGGGACTCATTCACCTTAGGTGGTGAATCAGTCCTCTCCCAAATTTCTAAAAAATCGGGAGACACTTCTGTAACACTAGATCTGGAAATCACTGCTTGTCAAGTTGTCAAAGTCAATTCTACAGGAAACAGACAGAAAACCTTCACCAAGCTTGAAATAGACTTAAGTTGACTTAAAGCACCTAGTTGAATTGTAAACCAATTTTCAAAACCAAAACGCTTGTCAAATCTACACACAAAAGGTTGCAAACAAACATGCAATAGGGGTTTGCCTTGGTCAAACCACACTTTTGGTAATAAAACCCTTAATAAAATAATGAAATGAAAAGGAATGATAAACTAACAATATGCAATTTCTATTAACATTCCAAACCCTTGATGATGCAAGTCTGAAGTAATATCAATGGCTACTTCAAAGTGCTTGAATAGTGCTTGAAAAGCTTTTGTAAAATGCTTGAATGCTTGAATATGATGTATGAATGTTGGAGAATTGTAGGAGATTTAAAATGAGGTGAAAATCAATTATTTATACACACTTGTGCCTTAGTTACCCATTCATACCTCATCATAGGCCGACATCAAGTGTTTTTGAATAAAATCCCAAAAAGAAATTTGAAATATTTTGAATTTGGGGCCAAGGGGGACTTATTTGCCAGCCATGGTGAATGGGTTCCACATAGGACCCGAAAATGGGTGTTGGGAAATATGTTGTATTTAATGTTGTTTATCGGGATAATACTCAAAAATACACTTAATTAAAGCATATGATAGCATAAAGGGGTCAAATAAAGCATGATAAAGGGATAAATAGTGAAGATGTTCCTAGAAAAGTGTGAAAGCTTGTTACAATACTTTACAACACTTCAAAATTGGACTTTTTTGATGAATAAAAACATGATTTTTAGGTGAATTATAATTAATTGAGTCTAGAAGAATGTAGAAATGACTTACAACACTTCACAACACCTTCACAAGATGTCATTCTTTGAGTTTTAGTACCTAAATAAGCATGTTCAAGCCATGTTGCAACATAAAATTAGAGAAAAATAGTTCCAACACCATGAAACAAGACCTAAAAGGCCATGAAAATGACAAGGGGCCATTTTTCTACGACATAATGATAAGCCTACAAAAGCATGAGAGTTTGTTACAACTCTTTACAACACTTTGAAATGAGGCTTGGTATGTAATAAAAAGGGATTATTTAAGTGAATTATAATGAAAGGGTCCTAGAAAAGTGTGAAAGTGGGTTACAACACTTCACAACACTTTTACAAGACAACCTAGAATTCTTAATGATTCTCAAGGGTCCAAGACCTAATGTGAATCTATTGACCACATTACAACATTAAATCTAGAAAAAATCAAGCCAAAGTCCATAAGAAAGACTCAAGTGAGCGTAAAATGCCCAACTATAATTTTTTTGGTGACACAGCATACATACATATATTCAAGGGAAATATACTAAACCCCTGCATGACCTTTTCCATTGATGTCAAAGGGGGAGAGATAGATAGTGAGAAGAAAAAAAAAATTGTTTGGAAACCCTTTTTGGAAGTTTTGAAAGTCAAGGTCAATTTTGTAAGGGGGGGCATTAATTTTGAAAGGGGGAGTATTCAATTAGTATGAAAAATGTTTTTATTATACATGTTTCCATCAATGAAAAAGGGGGAGATTATTGAAATTTTAGGAGTTTGTCTCCATTGATGATGCCTAGGAAGATGAGCATGAGGTTTACATACATAGGTTGATTTTCCTAGCCCAATGTTTTCATTGATGTCAACATTGTGGGAAACATATTTAGTGTACAATACTATCTATACCAGAAGCTTATCTATCAAAGGTATGGTTAATTGTTCTTTATTGATGGTGTTGTGGTCTAGTGCGTTAGTTTTTGGGTCAGCACTTCACCGCAAGAAGAGATGTAACTCTGCTCTCTTAATCATATCATTATGACTGATTCATATAGCTATATTCAAGTTCTCGAGAATTTTTGTGCTGTATTGGAAGTTATCAATGACAAACTTCAACTCTGTATACTATAGTCATCTCTCTATTCAGTATACCAATGTGGGAGATTCCACATTTTCTTGAGAAGGTTGTGTTGATGTTTTGATTCTAAAGTTAGTCTCTATGATGTTGATGTAAAGAGAAACTGAAGTAATATCAAATCTGGAAGGTGCTTATTTCGAGAAGTGTGTTTGATTGGATTTTTTGTGATTAGGTCCTAGTCCTAGCCAACCTAATGCATGGTACATGTTGAGAAGATTAATTATACTTTATGGATGCTAGTTGAATCTATTTCAAATCCATGTCGACTTGAACTTTGAGTACTACACATTTTTCTTGGGTGAAAAGATGTTTTTTAAATCTTGTATGGTGCCAACAAGAGCTACTTTGGATTGTTTTGTTTGCATCTAATTAGGCTAACCTAATTGTTGTATAAAATTTATTTGGGTATATATATATATGAGATATTTTGGAATTACAAAGAGAGGTATGGAAGCATGAGAAATAAGTGGATGTGCAAACATAAAAGACATATTAGATGTGAGTGGTGTTCAGTGGTAGAAGTTTAGAATCAAAGTAGAGTTGTTGAGTGACTGCTAAGTAGGGTAGTACTCTATATTCAGAGCTTCAATGGAACTAAAATACAACACAAGATAGGTGCACTTTATATCATTTCATACTTTGGCAGTGAGCCATACCATTTTGTATTTAACTCTGGATGTGAGCCTTTTTAAGGACAATGTGTCTGAGCAGTGAGCCCTTGTAATATACCATATATGTATATAATATATTGTGAGCTAATCCTCACCGTGGTTTTTCCCATTTTGAGTTTTCCATATAAAAATGTAGTGTTGATGTGTCTTATGTTGTCATGTTCTTTTTAATGTCTTCATTATTTTTTGCAATTATATGTTCTTTAATAATTGGATAGTTTATAGTTGAATGGTTTAATGGAATACTAATTCACCCCCCTCTCAGTATTCTAGGTAATCAATAGTCTTGTTGCTTCATATCATACATCTTGTGTGTGTTACTTTGTGCTTATGTTGGTTTTCCATGGGATCTTGATCCTTGGGGATTTCCCACCTCCTTGATCTTTGTCATCATATCTCACTAACATTTGTACACTTGGACCCCCTCTTGGTGCATATTTTTCTACTTTAGTGTGAGTTTATGCTTGTGCTCATCCTCTCACTAAAGTGGTGGCTAAAAGTAGTGTAGAAAAATGTAATACATTTTCACACTTTTTTTGGGTCCCCTCAATTAAATTGGACTTAATTATGCCTTAATAAGTCTTATTTTACATCTACAAGTCTGTTTAATTACATTTTCCAAAGTGGAAACCCGACAACAATTAATGCCAACACATAATACATTACCTTGAACAATGTGTGTTCCAAGAATAGGGACCTAGGACCCATTCGCCCATGGGAGAATGGGTCCTCCCTAGGCCTTTGAATCCATTTTTAAAACATGTTTTTGGCGGTATTTTTATGATCCCAAATTCAAATTTCAATGTCAGCTTGTAATGTTTAATTTTTGAGAAATTAAGGATGGATATCTATAAATACAAGATTATTTTATCAAATCAACTAGAAGTTTTCAAGAGAGAAGTTTTCAATTATAATTTTGAGATATAAATCCTAAGAGAAAATATTATTTTCAATAGCATTGAAGAGTATCTTTATTAAGCATCTACAACAGCAATCAAGATCTCAAACATCATTTCAAAGTTATCAAGCATCGTGCATGTTTTTGGATCTAACATTGTGGTGTAGGTTTCAAGATCTAAGTCAAGCATTCAAGCATTCATTCAAACCATCAAATCAACATCCAATTCAAGCCATTTTATGTAAGTTTTAGTCATTCAAGGATCTCCATTCAAGGTTTTCAAATCAAAGGTTTGGTGAGTTGTAACATAGCATTTGTTCATTCATCATTCCTTTCATGTTTCATTGTTTAAATTCAAACTTTAATTACCAAAATAGGTTTGACCAAGGAAAACCCCCATTCACCAAAAACAAACAATTTTTCCCCTCTTGTGTATGTGCAAGTTCATAAGTTGAAGAAAATTTGAAGATCTCAAAAAAGCAATTTTGCAAATTTGCATTTATCGTCTCCTTTGTTGTCAAGCCATGGAAACTCCGACCCTAAATTTATTTTCAACTTTCCAGCTCTGGGATTTGATGGAATCAAGAGTGTAGACCCAAGGCCTAAGGATCATGATATCAAATTATAATTCCTATAAAAAGGACTCATTCCCCAGTAGGTGAATGAGTCCTAGACATATTTTTAGAAAGTGCTTTTGGTGACAAATACACATTGTTTAACCTTTCTTAGAATTTCCAGATATTTGTTGTTTCTCATAGTTTTATACTTCATCTACAAGATAAAAGTGTTAGCTTGCATAATTGTGGTGATTTACTATTTTTTTTTTCTCTCAAAAAGTGTTGTTTAGGTTGATACCCTTGTCCTCAATCATAAGGAAACCAACAGATTCCTCCATTGAGTTGACTCACTTAAGGGTTGTAAGTAAATTCTTTGTGGGGATCTCTTTCCCTAATGAAATAAATAGATAGGTTTATTGACCCCATTTTCATCATTTCAAATTGGTGGAAACCTATTTTTCTATGTTTTAGACTGTATTCTCATCCCTCCTCTCTAGAGTAGTCATACTATAATATTTTTTGAATTTTTGATATAAAGTGTTCAACAACATTGCCCATCTCAACCTTTTTCATTGATTAGAAAAAAGAAAAAACACAACTATATAGTCATCAACTATAATCCTTGTTGATCACCTCTCTACCATTGTAATAAATTTATTTCCAATAAAATTTAATTTAATTTATATACTTTTATGCTTATTTTTTAAATTAATATATTAAAACAATAATATCATTTAATTTATGTCATTTAATATTTATTAATATATTAAAATATATTTAATAAAATTAGTTTTATTTTTTTATTTTCAATTTTTAGTTCTTGTCGATAGGCAAGTTTACTATTGCAATTGATGCATTTGCTTTATAATTATACGCTTGGCCAATGAGATCGTGTTGCTTAAAATATTTTTGTCGTTTTCCTATAGTCTGGATTTTTGTTCAAATTATTTGAGCAACAAGAAAAAGGTTTTTCTCTTTTTCTATTGGTTTGAGTAAGTAGATTTTTCATTTTGCATTAAGTAAATTAGTAAAATTGGGAAACATTATAACATTATATATTGTGACAAATATTTAATCAGGGGATGTATGTAGGCCAATTTTTTCTGGCGGGTTGGTGTGTACTAAAGCAATGAATGCATGTTTAATGTATTAGATTCAAACTTCATGATATGTGTTCGACAGTTGGTGCATACGCAAGCAGACGTTGCATAGTTAATCCATGAACTATGAGGCACGTGTTATTTTTTTGCTTATTGTTTGTTGACAAGCTTCTATTGTTGTTTTGGATGCTTGCAATTTTGTGCAGTGCTTGAATGAGGGATGAGCTGAAGTAACCATGTGCAATTGGTGAGTGGGACATCTATTTATTTTCCATTCTTTGAAATCTTGGGTGAGTGTTGGGTTTTGTTTGTGTTTATTATTATTTGCTTATCGTTTGTTCAAAAGCTTGTGGGTTTTGTAGTTGTTGGTTGGGGTTTTCCATATTCGTTATGTTATAAGAGTGCAATGATCGTCAATAGATTTTTTGTGTGGTTATGATACTTGATAGCTAGAATAATTACTTGTTCTTGGAAGGGCCAAGTGTGCAAGTGGATACATCAAATTACATGTGCTTTGAGCAAGGTTTGTCGGACTGTGGGGGTAGAGAATGAGGAGAGCTTGGAAAGAAGAACGTGTGAGATGTGTTGGAGGGTTGATGTATAGAGAAGCAGTGAGTGCATAGTTAATTCATGAAATGTGAGGTGATAGCTAGGTTTTATTTGTGCTTATTCTTGTTTTTTTTTTGTTTGTTAGAAAGCTTGGGTGTTTCTAGCTTTTAATTTCATTCTTCGATTTTTCTTATTCTATGGCAGTGTACTATTTGTGAGTGGCTTCTTTCTATGTTTATTATGCTTGGTTGGTGTTGCAAGGGTTAACATGGAATGCTTGGTAAAATTTATGATGTTGCTCTATTTTTTTTCAATATTATCATTTGTTTATTGTTTGTTGAAAAGCCTATGGGTTTTTTAGCTATTGGTTGCAGTTTTGCATGTTCATTATTCTGTAGAAGTGTGTAGTGGTCGTCAATGGCTTGGCTATGTGTTTATGATACTTGATAAGTAGAAGTATTTCTTGTTGTTATAAGGGCTAGTAGTAGAAGTGGGTACTTTAAATTACATGTGGTCTTAGCAAGTTCTTGTGGACTATGGGTGCAGTGAATGCATTAATTATGTGTTTATTGCTTGGGTGGTCAGTACAATGTGTTCGATGCTCGAAAAGAAAAATATGCAAGGCTTGTTGGAGGGTTGGTGGGTGCAGAAGCAGCGAGCACATAGTTAATTCATGAAATATGGGGCGAGAGCTGGGTTTTATTTGTGCTTATAGTTGTTTGTTTGTTGTTTGTTAAAAATCTTGTGTGTTTTTAACTAGGTGTATTTTTTTGCAAAATTTATTATCGTTTGTTTCTCATTCATTGAAAATCCTATGGGTTTCTTATTTGTTGGTTGTGGTTTTGCATGTTCATTATTATGTACAAGTGCAATTTTTGTGAATGGATTTTCTGTGTGTTTATGATACTTGGTGACTAGAAGTATTGCTTGTTGTTGGAAGGGCTAGGGGTGGAAGAGGATGCATTAAATTACATGTGCTTTGAGTAATGTCATGTGGACTATTGGGGCAATGAATGCATTAATTATGTGTTTATTGCTTAAGTGGTTAGTATGGTACATGGGAAGCTTGCAAAGCAAAATGTGTGAGATGTGTTGGAGGGTTGTGTTTTTAGCTTGGTTCTTTTTTAGCAAAATTTATTGTTATTTGTTTATCATTGGTTGAAAAGCTTGTGGTTTTCTTAGCTGTTGGTTGTGGTTTATGCATATTCATTATTCTATAGAAGTGTAGTAGTTGTCAATGGATTTCTTGTATGTTTACGAGAGCAAGGTCTTCTGGAGTGTGGGGGCAGTGAATGCATTAACTATCTATTTATGAGAGAAAGTACATAGTTAATTCATGAAATATGAGGTGGGAGCTAGGTTTTATTTGTGCTTATTGTTGTTTGTTTATTGTTTGTTAAAAATCTTGTGTTTTTGGCTTGGACTTTTTTTTTGCAAAATTTATTGTCATTCATTTGTTGTCATTGAAAATCCTGTGGGTTTTTAGCTATTGGTTGTGGTTTTTCATGTTCATTTTCTTGTACAAGTGCACTTGTCATCAATTGATTTCCTATGAGTTTATAATACTTGGTGACTAGAAGTATTGCTTGTTGTTAGAAGGGCTTGTAGGGAAATATGGTGCATTAAATTATATGTGCTTTGACCAAGGTCATGTGAACTGTTGGGGCAGTGAATGTGTTGATTATATGTTTATTGCTTGAGTGGTTGGTATGGTATGTGTTTATTGTTGGTGTATGGAGAAGCAGTGGGTGCATAGTTAGTTCATGAAATGTGAGGCAAGATCTGGGTTTTATTTGTTCTTATTGTTGTTAGTTAAAAAGCTTGTGTATTTTTAGCTTGGCTTTCTTTTGGTAAAATTTATTATTGTTTGTTTATCAATCGTTGAAAAGCTTGCAGTTTTTTTAGCTATTGGTTGCATGTTTGCATGTTTTTTATTTTGTACAAGTGTAGTGGTCGTGAATGGCTTTGTTATGTGTTTATGATACTTGTTAACTATAAGTATTGGTTGTTGTTAGA
Organism: Sequoia sempervirens; assembly: GCA_007258455.2. Taxonomy (NCBI): domain Eukaryota; kingdom Viridiplantae; phylum Streptophyta; class Pinopsida; order Cupressales; family Cupressaceae; genus Sequoia; species Sequoia sempervirens. Next base: position 502,865,826 of record VDFB02270651.1, read on the forward strand.
AGGGCTAACGGGGCAAGTGGGTACATTAAATTACATATTCTTTGAGCAAGTGTTTCTAATTTGTGGCGGCACTGAATGCATTAATTATGTATTTATGATGCTTGGTTGTTGTTACAAGGGCTAATGTGAAGTGCTTAGAAATATTTATCATGTTGGTCTATTTTTTTGCAATAATATCCTTGTTTGTGTGGTTGAGGTTTTTGGATAGCATATTATTTGTCATGGATTGTGGTCATTTTTTTAGTTTTTTGTTGTAACATGAATAATTAGTTGCAATTGGAGTTGGGGGCAGAGTTGTTTATGGGCACAAATATACTTGCATGTTCAACGAGGGACTGAATGGTCAGATTCTTGTATCATTCTTCCCCTTTGTTTTGAATGAGTTGCAAGTTTTCCAATGTGCATAAAATTTATGCTTTGGAAGAGTAGTCAATAATAAAGGAGAAGCTTGATTCAGGAATCTGACTTGCTGAATAGACAAATGAGCATAGTGTATAGCATGTCATGTGATTCATAAACATGATACTTATTTTCGTTGAAAAGCAGGTCACTATTGCAATTACTGATTTGTTTCAATAGAAAGTTTTACAATTGCATTTGTTGAATTTTCGTTCCAAATAGTTGCTTGGTGTTCTTAAATCTCCAATGAATTTTAATTCTTGCATTATCTATAAAATTTATGCTTTGAAAGAGTTGTGAACGATAAAGGAGAAGCTTGGTTGAGGAAACTGACACTGATTAGACAAGTGAGCATAGTGGATGGTATGTCATGTGATTCATAAAAATGAAACTTATTTTCGTTCAAAATCATCCCACTATTGCAATTGCTAGTTTGTGTGAATAGGAATTTTTACAGTTGAATTTGTTGAATTTTCTTTTCAAATAGTTGCTTGTTGTTAGTAAATTTGTTTCCTATTCATTTTTTGGTTCTTTAAGAGCTTATGTGTTTTTAGTTTTTTATGTTCTTGTTGTTGGAAGTGTTGTGAGGAAAAATGGGTATTCATAGTTGGTTGTCGAACAAGGAACTGGAAGGTCAAATTATTGTATCATTTTGAATTTGTTGTTATGCCAACTAGATTGCATTGTTTAAAGTATTATTGTGTTTTTCCTATAGTCATAATTTAAGGACATATTTTGTATGATGGGTTCTGAAGCAGTGAATACATGTTTAGTCCATTGGATGCAAACTGTGTGAGGTGTGTTGGAGAGTTGGTGGGTATTGAAGCATTGATGACATAGTTAATTCATGGAAACTTAGGCCAGTGTTGGGTTTTGTTTATGCCCATTATGTTGGAATTTTTCATGTTTGTTATTTTGTAAAACTACAGTGGTCGTGAATGGATTGGTTATTTGTTTATGATACTTGATAGCCAAAAGTATTGGTTGTTGTTAAAAGGGCTAAGGGAGCAAGTAGCCACATCAGATTACATATGCTTTGAGCAAGGTCTTGAAGGCTATGGGGGAAGTGAATGCGTTAATTATATGTTTATTAGTTGAGTGGCTATTATCGTATCAATAAGCATCATGGTTGGCTGGTGTTAGAAGGGCTAATGGGAAATGCTCACAAAAATTTGTATTGTGTATTTTTTTGCAAATTTTATTGTTGTTTTTATGGTTCAAGTATATGGATAGTGTGTTGTTTTTCATGGATTGTGCTCATTTCTTTAGTTTTTTCATGTGTCTCTAATGTTCATTTTCTTGTGAGAAAAATAGCAAAGTAGAAGTAGATAACAAATTTTGCAAATAAGTATAATATATTGTAGAGCAGTGAATGCATAGTTGATGCACTAAATACTATGACAGCAGTTGCACAATTGTTATGTTTTGAAGGTCTAGGGTTAGATTGCAAAGTTCTTATGTTAGGTGGATTGTGATCTGCAAATATTGTGAAGAACATTTTGTAGATTAATTGTTATGGCTTAGTAAAGTTTGTTAGCTTTCAAATATTTGTGAAAATACATAGAGTTCTATTTTGCTAGTTTACTTAAACCAAAATGAATAGTGTACTTCACAGCATTTAATGCATTGGGTGTAAACTGATTCACAAGGGTTCCATTTCCACTGTGCATTGTACACTTGCAATAGTGAATTTCTTTGATCGCAACAGTGACCTGCCTTTGAGAAAAATTCCATGTACATTAAATCCATGATGGAAGTGAAGGTTGTACAATTTTCATTCAATTATTAATTTTAGCATTGTCATTTCTAATACTTGTTTGGCTAGTGAGATTTGATTTTCTTGCAGTAAGTCTACTATTGATTTTAGTTTTAGTATATTAGGAAAATATGGAGACGCTATATACTTATCATTTTTTAACATGTTTTTGATGTTTGAAAAGCATTATTTATATTTTTTTCTAGTGATATGGATCAATCAAAATACCCTGTAGTATGTGAATTATGAAAAAGTGTAAGTGGTGATGCTTGTGTATGCTTTGCTATTGTGCACACATTGTCAATGTCAAATGAGTGCATGGATGGTGACAATGGAAAAGGTCTTTATGATACTCGATAACTACAAGTATTGCAAAACTATAGGCCAACATGATAACTTGTTGCAATCATTCTCTATTAGCCATTATAACAACAATCAAGTATCATAAACACAAGAACAAAGTGCTCATCAATGGTGTATTGTCATAGTATAACAAACATGCAAAACCAAAACAAAAAGCTAAAAACATATAAGCTTTTAAACAAATAGGAAGAAAATAACAATATGCATAAATAAAACCCAGTACTTGCACCAGATTTCATGGATTAACTATGCACTCAGTGCCTCTATACTCAGGAGGCTTTTAGCATGTCTCGCATACTTTACTTGTGAATCCTTGGTGATACATTGTTACCCACATCAGAAATAAACACATAAATAATGCATTCACTCACACGTTATTCCCTACCATGTAAATGTAATTGACTATATCCATTTGCATTGTTATTCCTTGTAACAACAAATAATACTTCTAGTTATTAAGTGCCAAAAATAGAGATCCAAGCCATTCACCATGAGTGCACTTTTGCAAAATAACAAATATGAAAAAGTGCAATCAATAGCCAAAAAACTCACAAGCTTTTCAACAAATCATAAAAAAATAAGAATAGAGGCACACAAAGCCCAGCAATCGCTTAAGATTTCATGAATCCAGCATGCATTCATTGCACATAGTCAATGCTACACATCTTAATTGTACTAGTTGAAAATATATTTCCTTTTTCTTGTCTATGAATTTTCTACTATCTTTCATAGAACATAGCATCTAGCAGATTGTGCATCTTTATTTTTGTGTATATTGAATTATTGTTTTGTAAAGCTTGACCCCCATCCTTTGTTTTCAAAAATATCCTAAAAAGCACTGACCAAAAGAACATGTTATGCATGGGTCGATTGGAATTTACACATTAGTTTTACCAATAATCTACATTTAAGTATGAAAAACAAATAGATGCACCACTCACCAGCTGCATAGAGTTACCACTGCAATAGAGAGAGAGCTAGGTAATATATTTATAACATGAAATATTAGGTTGAAACTTGATTGACTTTTGTTTGAGCTTCTCTACCAATTTCTTGGTTTGTGTGGATATGTCAGTAACCAATAGCATCCACCTTATAAAAAAACATAGTGAATGTAAACAACTTGTTTACTATTGCATTTCTTGAATTTGCTTTTGAAATTGTCGCTTGATCAATGAAATTGAAGTGTTCAAGATATTTTGGTCTTTTCCCTATAGTTGGGATATAAGGACATATTTTTTATCTTTAAAAATTATAATTTTCCTATTCTTCTATTGGTTGGAGTAGGCCTATTATTCATTTTCATGGCAGGCTAATGTCTATCCAAGCAATGAATTTAGAGTAAATGCACTCTATGCTTGTACAAGGATTGGTCCCTTTCATTAGTATTACAGTGATGCATACCATGAAATTTTTAGATTATAGAACTTGATTGTAAAATTTGATTATAGAAATGTTTAGTTTATTGCTCATTATTACAAGCGCTATCTGGCGAAGTGGGTACAATAAACTCTTGTTGATAGTAGATGTAGTGAACACGCTAATTTTATTTATTGTTCACTACATTTATTATGACCAAAGGGAAAAAATGGTACAGGAATATGATCTTCCACTTCCTTGTTGAACAATTAACTATATTTGCAATTACATAGATCTTTGTGTTTGCAAAAATATATAATGTAATATTGTCCTAATTTACTTAAAAAAAATTGAATAGTCTACATAGTAGAATTTGATGCAATAGTTGTAGATTAATAGACAGGCGTGCCATATGCAATACAAATTATATAATTGCAAAGTTAGCCTACTCCAATATGTGGTAAATGTATAGCTAGTTCATGAAATCTTAGGTTAAGCCATGGAAGCTTAGGTGAGTGCTAGTTTTTGTTTTTTCTTATTCTCATTTATTTATCATTTGTAGGAAAGCTTTTGGGTACTTTAGCCTTTTGCATGTTCATTATTCTATAAAAGTGGACTACAGATGAGTGACTTTGGTGTGTCTTTATGATACTTGATAACTAGAAGTATTTCTTGTTGTCATTAAATGTCGTCTATAGGAAAAAAAGGGGTATGTGCAGGATCATGATGGGCCAAGAAGTGGCAATATGATGGGTATGTGGCTAACGAGTCTTTTTTTACCCAAAATTGATGAAACGAAAAGGGTTTTTAAAGGAGATTATCATCTTTCCACCAATATAAACTATGCCTTACTTTGAATTTAATAAGTAATTATTATTCATTTTCTATTTGAATTACGACTAAAGTCTTGATTGATAGGTTGATTGAAAAACATATATAGCTTTAAAACAATATCACAATTTTTTGGATCCAAAACATGCATCACATTCTATGCTTTGCATACTATAGGATTAAAAAAAGAAAAATTAAATTTCATAAAGTTTTGTCCAAGTTAAAGTGGTCAGACATATGAGTTTTTTATATTTTTTAAAAGCTGTAATAAAAAATTGATAATTAATTATTTACTTGGAAAAAAATTACAAACAAATATGCATCACATTAGGACATGAGTCCTCTACTTATATCTAAAATATTGTAAAAAAATATTATCATTTTATTGTGGTTAGGGTGGTCAGACAAACACCTACTTCTTATTTTTTCCCTAAAATTTAAGTACTACTGCATTGAAATTTCAAATTTTCACTAAATAGATTTTTTTTTTTAAACAAGCCTAGTAGTTTAGAACTACATTTAATTTGCTACAGATTCTATTCTTACATATTTTTGAAATAATATAAATAACTTATTTGAATTTTTACATCAAGTTGCCTAACTCTAATTTTTCTGATTTTTTTGCCACTTAAGGACCTATCTTTTCCATGATGATCCTAAACATACCCAAGGAAAAAATACTTTAAACAATGTAATTTCATTGGCCAGGCAACTATTTGAAAAGAAAGTACAATCGATGCAATAGTAAACCTTCTATTCAGGGGACAAATGAACATAGTCCATGACAAATAATACACTATTCACAAACATAATACAAGAATATGATCTTTTACTTCCTTGTTCAACAATTAACTATTTTTATAGCTACATATATCTTTGCCTCCCTCTATAGTTGCACAAAAACATGTTACTTTTACAACCAAGAGTATGCATAATTACAATTATCAGCTATGCAATTCATTGCTTAGGTTTGAGATTGTTTTGTTTAAAATATTTTTGTCTTTTTCCTACATTTGGGATTTAAGCACATATTTTTTGTCATTGGAAATTATGGTTTATCTATTTTTCTATTGGTTTGAGTAGGTGCATTTTCCATGTGTTGCACAGCTGGTTTGAAGATAGGTAGACAACACTTGGTTAATTTGCATGCAAAAAAGTAGAGCAACATGATAAATTTTCGCATGCATATCCCATTAGACCTTGTAAGAGAAACCAAGCACTACAAACACAAAAACAATCCACCCACCAATAGATTCTCGAAGAGAATAATAAACATAAAATATTAGATACTTGTAGCTATAAAGTGTCAAAAACACACAGCCAAGCCATTCACCACCAATGCACCTTTGTAGTCTAACGAACATGCAAAAGTGCAACAAATAGCTAAAAAACCCACAAGATTTTGAACAAACGATAAACAAACAAGAATAAACATAAACAAAACCCAGCAGCTACCTAGGATTTCACAAACATACTATGCATTCACTGCACATATACCCACATACAAAAATGAAATGAAGAGCTAGAAAACCCACAATTTTTCCAACAAATAATAATAAAATGGGAATAAGCACAACAAAATGTAACATGCCCCACATAATTCATGTACTGCTTATGCGTTTAGTCCATGACAGCCCACGTAATTTCCAAACATGTATAATGTCATATTCTCCCAATTTACTCAAACAAAATTGAATAGTAGACATAATAGCATTTAATGTAATTTCCAATTTCTCCCTGCTATGTCCAATGTATATGATACAATTGCAAAGTTGACTTGCTCCAACATGCAGTGAACATATAGTTAATTCATGGAATGTTAGGTGAGTGCTAGGTTTGGTTTCTGCTTATTTTCGTTTAACCCATGAAATCTTAGCACTTCATTTTGTTTTTGCTTACTCTCATTTATTTATCATTTGTTGGAAAGCTTGCCAATACTTTGGCCTTTTGCATTTTTGTTATTTTCTAAATGTCCATTGCACGTGGATGGCTTCGCTATGTCTCTATGATAGTTGAAAACTATTAGTATTCCTTTCTAAATTGCTTGTTCTCATTAAGCAACTATTTGAAAAGCAAGTGCAATGAATGCAATAGTGAACCTAAAGCACAAATGTTTACATTATACAATTCGATACATTTCCAAGCATAGTCTATCATTCATTTTTGTAAAAGTATATCAGCAAATTATGAAATTATTATATTTTGCAAATAGTCAACCATTGCATGCAAATTATGCCCCCCTTAGACACAAGATACTGGTTATAGAAGTAGCCAATGCACATTGAATGCATTAAATGATATAACTATTGGTTCACAAACAATAGTATAATAAGTGCAAATTTTGTAACATAACTTTTCTCAGACATTTAGACATTAAATAGAAATCCTACAAACTTAACCAATAAGTTGGCAACCACTTTTGTGTTGTTCTGACTAGATATATTATTCATTGTTATAACACCCTATTGCACAAGTAGGCACAGTAGATAACAAAGGACATGAGACACATGAAACCAACAACCAGGTTATAATTGCAATAGTCTCATTTTCAATTGAGTGATAATAAATATTTATTCTCTCTCTATTTCTTCATGTAAGCATATTATTTCTCCCTGTTAAACAAAATTTCCAAAATAATAGCTCATTATGTATTTTGGAAATATTCAATGTCTAAGTGCAAATTATGCAATTTGACAACAAGATACTATATGCTGAAGCAATTACTGCATCTTTAATACACTAAATAGTAAGGGAAACAAATCATAAACAACAGCCTATGAAATGCAAATTGTAGAAGATAACATGATACCCATAAACATGAAAAACAAGGATCAATACAATTTGCAAAATAATAGTCCAGCATGGTAATATTTTGTGGGCATTCCCCATTAGCCATTGTAACAGCAACTAGGAATCATAAACACACAAACCCAATATGCGTGTCAAATTTCATGAATTAACTATGGACTCATTGTTTCTGTAATGATGAGGGGTTCAACACATCTAACACATTTTTTTTCCAAGCCTTGCTAGTATGCTACTCTCCATAGACACAATAACCACATAATTAATGCATTTACTTTCTTGTTATTAGTTTTCATGCATATGCAATTTAGTGTACCCATTTGCACCATTACCCCTTGTAACAAAAAGAAATACTTCTAGTTATCAAGTGTTAGAAACACACAACAAAGTTGTTCTCCACCAATGCACTTTTACAGAATAACGAATTTGCAAAAGTACAACCAATAGCTAGGAAAACCTACAAGCTTTTCAACAAATCATAAATGAACAAAAATAAAAAAAAACAAATCCCAATAGGTGCCTAAGATTTCATGAATTAATCATGCATTGATTGCATGTATACTAACATGCAAAAAATGCAATGAAGTAATGCAAAGAACATTATGTATCGAGGAAACCATAATACAATGAGAATAAGCACAAACAAAATCCAACACTTTTCTAGCATTTCATGAAGTAGTTATCTATTCACTGCATGTGCATCGACATACTTATCAAGTATCACAAATACACAGCCTAGCCATTCATCAGCAGTGTACTTTTACAAACTAACAAATATAGCTAAAAAACTTATAAGCTTCTCAACAGACAATACAAAAATGGCAATAGGCATAAACAAAACTAGACACTTGCCTAAAAATTCAAAAATTAACTGTGCATTCAGTGCACAGCTATTGATATGCAAAGATGCAACAAAGAGCTAAAATGCTTACAAGCTTTCGAACAAACACTAGCTAAATGAGAATAAGAACAAACAAAACTGACAACTTCACTAAGATTTCATGGATTAGTTATGCGTTCACTACATGTGTACCCACATTATAGTTATTAAGTTTCAAAAACAAACAGATGTGTCACTCACCAGTTGCATGGCGCAAGTAGTGCATAGAATCATAAATATCGAACATAGTAGCTCATAGCCAAAAACATGCAAGCTTCTCAAAAATAGTAAACAAACAACATGTAAATTAAGCAAGCATTGTATTCTTGTCTTCGTGTTAGCTCTTCAGGATAGACTGCAAGTTTTTCATTCAATGCTTTAAACATGCATTTGTTGCTTTGGTACTTATACGTTTCTAGTAAGGAGGTTACAATTGCAAGAGTGTCAATTGTAGCTGAGGGATAATAAATATTGATTGTGTCTCTCTATTGCTTGATATGCACATGTAGCTTTTTTTTGTTAGGGAAATTTGTGAAAATAAGAACATGTTAATTATTTTGCAAATATTCAATGCCTGAATGCACATTATCCTACCTTTTGTAGCAAGAAAATAGATATTGAAGCAGTCATTGCATGTTTCATGCATTGAATAGTATGGCTGATAGATTAGAAACAATAGTGTTTTCAATACAAATTGTAAAAGATAATATGTTACCCATATATACATGAAACATACAAGCATATGTATACGAACAATGTACTATTGATGACTGGTTAGTGTGTTTGTTTAGCATGCTTGATAGCTACATGTTTTTTTTATTGTTACAAAGAAAACTTAGTAGAAGTAAAACCTACCGCTCGCATAAGATCTTGTGAATTAGCTTGTACTAGCTCTTGAACAGATGTGCAATTTCCATTTGATGTATTAAACATGTATTCACTATTTCATGATCAAAAATTTCCTAAACTATATAATGTCCCCTCATTTTTCTAATTTAGTGAAACGAGAAGGGATAGACTGTAATTTTGAAGGACAAAAAATATGAGCATAAATCAGGACTATAGGAAAAAGACAAAAAAAAACTAAACAACACAATGTGATTGGCCTTGAGCAACTAATTGAAGAGGAAATACAATAGATGCAATAGTAAACTCATGGAATGCATGTATTTATTTCTTTGGACCTTGTAACAGCAAGCAATAGTTTTGGTTAAAAGGTTCTATGTACGAACAAACAACATGGTGAAATTAAAACATACAACCTTTTGAACAAGCAATAAACAAACAAGAATTAAGTATGCATTTGCTGCTTGTATACTTTTTATCTTTCAAATACGTCTTGGAAATTTTGCATTTAATGGATATAAAACCAGAAGTGTCTAGATTATAGAATTTGACTTGTTTGCAAGTGTCATGTATCAATTACATTGATTGCAATTTGTGCGATAAAGCTCACACATATTGGATCTAATTTTAAAACATTTGTCAATAGTAATTATATGTTTTTATATTTCATGTTTATGAATAGCATATTCTATGTTATGTGCTATGCTCATCTATCTAATTTTTAATTGTAACAGGGACCATTGGTTGTAACCAAAGTGGATGACAAAGATTTATATTGCTACAAATAGACTTGGTTCTTTAAGAACAACTTGCAAGGTCAGAGTCTTGTATCATTGTGTTGCTTTTCTTGCAATGAAATTTAACTCTCTCAATAAACTGGCTTTACATATAGGCACATGTGCATAGTAAATGGCATGTTGTGTAATTCATAAACATGAAGCTATATTTTCTTGATGTGCATGTTGCTTTTGCAAAGAGAATTTTTTATAATTGTAATCATGGGATGTGCAATTCATTGATTAAATATTCGCAAAACATGTTTTTCTTCTAATATTGTGGGGAAAAGGAAACAGAGGAGCTATTTTGGTCTACAGAGAAGTGTTACAAAAGTTTTGGCATTTTTTGTGACTTTAACATTTATGGAACTTGACAAAAAATTATAGGTCATGGTGATTTCCATCAATTTTATAGCACTTCTTACTGCATGCACTGGAGTTAAAGAGATTTTTATGTATGTGCCCCAAATTGTTGGCATGATCATTTTGTGCATTACATGTTGCATAATCATCTACTTCAAGATGAGTGATTCAAAAAATATGTTTGCCACTCCCAACTATATAATCTTAACATGTTTTGCTATTTTCAGTATGCTCAAATAAATGCTAATCATATTCCAAAAAAATAAAATTAGATGGGCCAAGTAAATATTAGAAATACAAACTTAAAAAATTAAGAACTCAAGTACTCTCTATAAAAATAAAACTGTGTACATCTAGATCATAAAATTTCATTTATTTGCAAGTGTTATGTGTCAATTGCATTGACCAGAATTTGTGCATGAGAGTTTATACAGATTTAGTTTAATGGTTAGAGTAAAAATTTATTGTGTGCTTTTATTGTTCCATGTTTATGAATAGCATGTTATATGTAATGGACTATGCTCATTTGTCTAAATTGTAGCTGTAATAGGGACCATTGGTTGCAAATGAGTTGGGCACCAAAGATTCATATTGTTGCAAGCAGACTTGGTTGTTGAACAACATGCTCCAAGGTCAGATTCTTGTACCAATCTCCTCAACTCTTTGCAATGATATTTAAACCCTACAATGCATGTAAGTATTATGTATTAGAAGAGTTGTGAACAACAAAGGACAATATTTTTTCAAGAAACTAATATTCGAAATAGACAGATGAACATAGTTACTACTATCTTAAGTAATTCATAAACATGAAACTATTTTTCCTTGATAGAGATGTTGCTTTTGCAATCAGGACTATGTACATAGTGTACTAGCAATGCATTAATTTCTATAGTGTGAAAGATTCCATTGGAAAAATTAATGCAATTTGCATTAGTGGCTAGACATTTGTTAACATATACAATGTTCTATTTTCCTAATTTACTTAATCAAATGTCAATACTATATGTGCTACAACCAAAACCCAGAAAGAGCAATCATGGTTCTCACACATAAAAAATATGTCCACGAGTTCCAAGTAGACAATGTTTCCATTTTTTATTAGTTTTCTAGGACTATGATTATTAGTAGACTTATTGCAAGAGAATCAAATTTCATTAGGAAGTGAATATTACAAATGCAAATGACTAATTTAGCAACGAAGCCTGCATTCAATTCCTCTATGTCTTGCGAAATTTATTCTATGTGCCCCCGTCGCATGTTCATCAATCGCAAGTTGTATGTCTTGCAATGTGCTTATCTCTCTTAATTGTAGTTGTCATAGGATCCATCAGTTGCAATTTAAGTGTACAACAAAGATACATATTGTTGCTATTGCAGTTGTTTCTTCAATAACAATCTGCAAGGTTGGACTCTTGTACAATGCTCCTGCTTTCTTTGCAATGAAATTTAATTCTTCCAAGTATTGTAGAGATCTTAATTGCACTATGCATTAAATAAAAATCCTTTTTTCTTCTACTCCTTGGGGCATGTGTACTATTTATTTTTGTTAAAGTAAATAATGAAAGTAGGAGAACATTATATATTTCGCAATTATTTTTTCACTAAATTCAAACATGTTTAATGCATTAGACAATATGACCAGTGATTCAAAGACAGTAGTCTGTAACATGCACACCAATCATTTTTATTTGTAATAATTTTCATGTGTTTATTGTCTGTGCAAAACCTAGTATGTTTTTAAGTCAACATTCTCTTCTTCAATGTTTCCTAAGTTTCTCATAGCTTACAATTGTACAAAGACTATATAGTTTTCTTTGAATGACTTTCACAAATAGTTTAGTTTTTTGTGGCTAAATCAATAAGCATTAAAACTAAACACATTGGCCAGCATGACTTAAATTGTGTAAGCATTTGATGCATTCACTATCAAAGTCTGCAAAATCTGTGTTTGATTATAATACTTGTTTGGCTAGTGAGATTTGTTTGTCTTGCAGTAGGTCTACTATTGATTTTAGTTTCGGTATATAAGGAAAATATGGGGACACTATATACTTGGCATTTATGAACATGTTTTTGGTGTTTGAAAAGCATTTTTTATCTATTTTGCTAATGATATGGAGCAATGTGAATGCCCTGTAGTATGTGAATTGTGAAAAAGTGTAAACGATAATGCTTGTGTATGCTTTGTTGTCGTGAATGCATTGTCAATGTCAAATGAGTGTTTGCATGGTGAGAATGGAAAAGGTGTTACATGTGAACATGTAAGAATATAGACTTGCAACAAATTTGTCCATTGATTGATGCACTGGAATAGTAGTATGTTGTTGCTATATAGAGCAATATTGCTTAAGATCATTTTCCATTGAAGTGTATAGTATCACATGTTCACATGTAATACTTTTTCCATTTTTATTGTTGATGCACTTGGTACAACAAAACATGGAAAAACACTTCTTTATATACATGTTTACTATTAAAAAATTACAAGGTATTGAGATTGATGGATACCACTAGGTTGACTTTATTCTATTAGTTGGTACTTTCCAATACTGTAAACAAATTAGAATTTTAGCCATTTGCTTGCACAAAGAAGAGTAGCACATGTATTTTACACAATAGAAAAAGAAATCAATGGTATAATTCACACATGAAAGATACAATTCATAGTTGATTAAGTTTTCTTTGATTCTCAATTTCCTATATAAACAACATTTTGGAAATCAATTTTTAAAACCTAGAAGGAATTTGTTATCTATTATTAAATATATTGTTCATTTATACAATAGAGTACCTATTGATTACAAAAATCACTGACCATTAATTTCTTTATGTTTATGGCTTGTTTTCAACATGGGATTGAGTATGCTCATTTGTCTCATTTTTCCCTTTAACAGGGCCTATTGGTTACAATTTGAGCATGGGACAACAGTCTACATTGTTGCAAATACAGTCAATTGTTAAAGAAGAAAACACAAGGTCAACATTTCAGAACATTGTTGCTTCTTTCTTTCTAGTGCAAAAATTAACATTTATATGCAAAAGCACAACTTTCTTGTCCTCCATTTACTTGCATACTAAATAACGTTCAACATATATGCATATTAAGGCCTATTAGAATTTTCAATGATTTACTGTTATATTCATTCTTAATAGAAACAAGGAATCACAGTATGGATACAATAGATGTGGATACATATGAATATGCAAAGTGCTCACAGGTTTGTAATATAGACAATGTACTAAAAGAAAACAGACTATGTAGACTAGGTACATTTAAGTACAATGTTGGAGACTACTTGTTTGATTCATTACAAACACTATTAAACAATCACTACACGTCAGTTGAGCTTCAGAGAGGAACAGTAGATTACTTTTTGGCTTCTTTAGAAACAAAATATAGAGATGCAATTAGAACATATGACATTGCACTAGACTCCAAAATTATTTATGGATTGCACAGAGTCCATGACTACAACACATACCTATGCAAAATGTGCCTCCCTGCAAGCCCACGAAACACAAATGATGAAAGTGGTTTATGGGGAGATGTATTTTGTATTCAGTGGCTATCCAAGTGGTTGAATATACATATATTTGTTTGGTCAACAACATTAGGAAGAAATTGCTTGCATTTTAACAATGTGCCTAGTTTACTAGAGTATTCAATTTTGTTATGTGATACAACCCCCCAGAGTGGGCATTTTGAACTGCTGCTAAGAATTGAGCCACAAATCCAAATGTGCAATATCCAATTAGGTTAAATTGAAACTTAAAAAACTAATTAGAAACAATATACAATAAGAAAATACAAATTGTAACAAAAAGAAAAAGTTAGCGTGTGGCTACAACAATTCTATTTATACACTCAAACATGAGGATCTAGATTAGAACTCTATTGTAAGACTGCAGCACCTAAAATGCTTTATTAGGAAAATAATAAATAAAACTAGCCTATGCCTATTAGATCAAACAATGGTAAAAAAAACTCAGCAGTTGAGCTTTACGGAAGAACAATTCAAGATACACCAAAATATACATACATATAATGTTTCAAATGCTATGTTTTGGAAAACATACTAGAAAATTCAAAGATAAGCAAAAGGAAATATATTATGAACTAGTAAAATCAAGATCCATAGCATTGATAGATTGCATATGCCATATATGCTACTCCGCATTAAAATAGCTCATTATACCAAAATGTGTTGTATTGCAGAAGATACGAACTAATAAACCATTTTCATATATCCAGCTTTTGTCTCAACTAGAGGAATGACTTGTATCACTTAGAATTTCATTTACACAAATCTGGGAACTAAGGTACAAAGTATCTCAAATAGGTCTAACAATATCTATTATTGATTTCCCTATTGGCATTAGCATCATACAAAGAGCATTACCACAATCAACCAATAACACAAACAATTGTTGTTTCATTCAAAAGACAATTGGAATACAAAAATGCATTCCAAAAGGGCATGATACGCCCAAAACTTGTCATGGTATCTTTGGAACAATTGTCAAGAACAATACTATACAAAATGAAAAATGTCCAAATAAACAAAGATTGGGAACAATTTTTGCATATCAATGATGAAGTCGAAGAAAATACCAAGCCTCTCACAATTGAAAATGAGTCAGATAGTGACATGGAACATGAGAATCCATCTGAAACTTTATTCCATCGGTTCACAAAATCTAGAAGTATACATAGCATGCAAGATAAAATCATTGAAGTTGCACCTACAGAACAAAAATATCCTGTTGGAGTCTTTAAAGATAAATACGCTGAGGAAATGAATTTCCCAACATTATTCTTTCGCAAGCCATGTGATGATGACATACTAAAAAAAATTGCATATCACAAAATCACACAATGGGAAGTTTTACAATCAAACAAAAAATTTGCATATCACACAACAAAAATATTTTTCAAAACTATCAAGATACTAATACTACAACTCTTGTCTACAATGTCGATAAGAATATGAAAGGGCCAACTAAAAGGTCGTAAGCTAGTTGCAAAGGATTTCAAACACAAGCCAAATCTTGAAAGAATTCTAAAATCATATATTGGATATGTTGACTTCAAAAGCATAAGAATATCTCCATATTATACACAACAAATTAAGAAAAATGTTTTCATAATGATACAGCAGCTAGGGCCACCAACATTCTTCCAGAATTTTAGTAGTGCTAAACAAAATTGGGATCCTTTAATAAACATGTTACAAGAATTACATGAACAACATCAATTATATCAAAAACAACAAGAACTAATTTCTCACATGAACATTGACAAATTCGAACTAATCAAAAAGGATCCTATTACTTGTGTGTGATATTATAGACATAGAAAAAATGCAATGAAAAAGATGATGCTTACAGATGACTCCATGTTTGGAAATGTTATTGATTACTTTTCAGTGACTGAGTTTCAAAATCAAGGAAATGAACATGATTATATGCTAATATGGGTCAAAAATGCACCAATCTATACAAAAATCAATGACACAAATATCATAGCTTTCATCGACAAGTACATTACTCATAGCACTAATCATTTGTAAGTTGACTTGGCTAGCTAGTTTACAAAGGCATCACCACACAAAGAGATGCAAAAGACCAAGAAAAATATTTTGTAGATACAATTTCCCTTTACCACTGATGCAAAACACACAAATACTTTCACCAATACTAGAAAAAAATGAAACAACTTCAAATGCTCTTAAAGTGTACTCAACACTGCAAAAAGCAAACTCTGATAATAAATACACTTTAGACATGTTTTTAAATGACATGAACATGTTAGAAACTGATTATATAACAGCTTTGAGCTCTACATTAAATAGGCCAACACTTTTTTTGCAAAGAAAACCATAAAAAATATGGAACAATAGTTTTGCAAGGACAATGCCATACCTTTGGAAGGAAAATACAAATGCCCAGTTTGTGCTTAATGCATATGTTGTAGCAATGTACTGCAGATTACATTGTAAAAGTAGGAAAATCAATGGCATATGCATTCAAAAGAATACGTAAGGACCACCTGCAAACAAATATTGATGCAATAAAAATGATTGGGAAACTTGGAAATGCATTGTTAAACTTGTAACAAATATCAGCATAGCAAGCTACACACATTGTTTTATCACTTCCACTAAACTTCAACTCAAGAAAATGAATTTTCATTGACACACAGTCCTATAGTGATCGTACATTCATTCTAAAATCTATCAAACAGTTAAACAACAAACCAGATGATTCAAAAAACATTCTCTCAAAAATAGTAGACTATTATTTAATACGTCCTCAAACATTGATAGACATATGTCTTGCGGAATTTGTTTCAAGCTACAATAAAAATAGAACTACATTTGGGCCAAGAGCTAAACCAAGAGTAATATGCTTTATTAACTTCAACAAGCACTTGGACATGCACAATCATTGTAGAGATAAATTGATGCTCTATGTACCATTTACAATAAACGAGAGCACATTAAAACATAACTTTGAGACATGGGAACATACATACATGCACCATGAAAAAACCATTATAGAAAACCATGCAAAGTTCACCTAGAACACAAGTGCTACATGAGGAGACATAGAAAAGGAACTTGAAGAAATTGACTCACTTGATGACAAGAACAATAGTAAATCATTTGCACCTTGAGGAAAACTAGGCATTCAGAACAATATGGCATCCAAGCAGACCTTCCAAACATACAGTGCATAAAACCAAATACAATGTCACGGAATACATTTGAAATTGCTAGACATCCACAGATAATTGATAACAATGAATACTACAAACTAAGACAAATGTTGAACAAAGAAAAAACAATTGTTAACAATGTTATAATGAAAAAGATGAATAACATTGACAAAACTTTGCATTTGTTTTTGACTGGAGGAGTTGGAACTGGAAAAAATTTCACAACAAAATCTATATACCAAGTTCTAATTCTCATTTATAGCAAATCAATCAATAGCAATCCAGAAAAACCAAAAGGCTTATTAACTGCATACACAGGTAAAGCAGCTTACAACTTAGGTGAAGTCACATTACATTCAGCATTTCACATACCATTTCATACATCAAATTTGTTTCCGTTAGCATCTGAGGCATTGGACAATATGTCTAAGCACTACAATCAGTTGTGTGTGCTCTTTATTGACGAGATCTCACTGGTAGGCTCAACATTCCTACGTTACATTGATAGACGAATATGAGACGTAATGCAAATTCCCACGTTGTACTTTGGAAACCTTAATACAATATTTTGTGGCGATCTTTACCAGGCATAACCTATACTTCACTCCATTGTATTTGAGAATAGATGCACTGTGACTGAATTAATGCCTTATAATTTTTGGAGAGACAACGTAAATGCTACTCATTGGTCACAAATATGAGACAAAAGGATGAAAATTTCATTGCAATTCTTAATAGAATACGAAAAGGCTTACAAATAAATGATGACACAGACTATCTTAACCAAGTTTGCTTTCGTCCTGGACCTTTAGACCCAACACTTCTATACATTTTCTATAAGAAAGCTAATGTAGAGGCGTATAACCATAAAATGTTATTATCTTCTAGTGAAATGATAGTGCTAAATGCAATTGACGAGTGTGAGAACAACCATAATGCAATACGACTCTACAACCATATAACTACTCTTCCATCTCAAATATTCTTGAAACAAGACATTCTCGTTGAAATCTACGTAGGGAACTATAATACACAAGATGACTTGGTCAATGGGATTGATTGAGTGTTTAAAACATACACAACAGATAATGACATTGATATTGTGTGGCTCAAATTTTCTAATCCCATAATTGGATAGCAACAATGCACAAAACTAGCACAATATTACACTAATATGATTGACAAGCAATGGGTTCCTATATTGTGCATTAGCAAAGCTATTCAAAAGATTTTAGCAAACAAGAAATTTACAATTAGAAAACAATTTCCAATACAGCTTGCATGTGCAAGAAGCATTCACCAATCACAAGGACTAACAATGCAAGCTTTGGCTTTCGACTCAATAGGAATAAGACAACATGGCTTAACTTACACAACACTATCGCAGAAAAATTCAATAGACTCATTATTTTTGCTAAGACCTTTAACCATCAAAAACTTTAAAGTTAAGCACAAGGTACTTGAAGAAATGCATCGCCTGCAGTCAACTGCACAATGGTAGCTTGATTTCCAAGCTACAAGTACACACGACACACTGTAATTGCTTCTATGCACATTAAGCACATGTTCATTAAATCCACATGTACATGAAATTGTCAATGATGGTTAATCCCACAATACTGGTTTACAATTTTTGGCCAAACTGGACACTAAACTAATTTTTTCTAACTAAATCTTCACTTTCAAACACTTATAGCGGCTAAACCGTGAGGAATTTGAAGATGATGCAAACTAGTGATTTGTGACATTTTGTTTGTAGATTCTAAATATATTTTTTTCAATTTTTTTGGAATCAGATTGCACTTATTTTTCCATCTCCTTTGAAAACTAGCTTTTTTAGTAAACACCATTTTTAAGGAGTGACGCTCACTGTATAACACAACTTTTTTTCCATGAAGGATAAAATTATAATATTTTTGAATTTATATTTGTAACTACAAGATATAGTGCTTCCAATTGGTTTCATAGTCTTTTATTGAATATTTTTTTCTTAATCAAGTTTCAAAGTCAAATCAATTACAATTCAGACATAGGCAAACCGTAGAACACAACTTTTTTTGTATGTATTGAGATTCATTTTTTTCTTTTTTGTTGGATCAAGGACTTCAATATCTAGTGCAATCATATTTTTCAAAAAAAAATGATACTCTTCTATTTTTCCACATGTGCAAAAAAGAGAGCTTTATTTTCAGTAAAAACCTACATTCACAAGAAATAAAAAATAAATATAATAATCAAATTAAATTTAATTCAAATTATACTTTTTTGGAAGCTTATAATAAGAACTACATACATACAAAAAATAAATTTTAAATAAATTCATTTGATCCCCCAAAACGTAAATCAAAAGTGGGTTTTTATCAGCATTTTGATAGGTGTAAAGGAGACTCTATTATAGGTATGGTTTAAAACTAGTGCGGTTCTATCCAAGGGGGCTTGGTCTAAGGTGGTTTGATCAAACCATCTTCAATTGGAATCCTTTAAATGGAACTTTTCAAGGCTTAAATCATTATATTTTCTAAAACTATTTGATTTCAGCAAAAATCAAGATCTCCCAGAAAGTTTAAACCACTATTGTGGCACCACCCCTTAGACGACATAATGCAATCAGACATTTTGTGTTTGCAAGAAGTACATGTCCAGCGTTTCTAGCCTACTATAGTATCACAATATTTTAAAATATTTTGTATGAACATGAGGTGATCCCACAATAGTGGTTTACAATTTTTGGCCAAACTGGACACTATACTAATTTTTTCTAACTAAATCTTCACTTTCGGACACCTATAGCGGCTAAACCGTGAGGAATTTGAAGATGATACAAACTAGTGATTTGTGAAATTTTGTCTATAGATTCTAAATTTATTTTTTTCAAAAATTTTGGAATCAGATTGCACTTATTTTTTCATCTCCTTTGAAAACTATTTTTTTTCCTTAATCAAGTTTCAAAGTCAAACCAATTATAATTCAGACATAAGCGGACCATATAACACATGACTTTTTTTGTATGCATCGAAATTCAATTTTATTTTTTTTGTTGGATCAAAAACTTCAATATCTGGTGCATTCATATTTTTATTTTTATTTTTTATAATCTTCTATTTTCCACGTGTAGAATAGAGAGCTTGCTTTTTGGTGAAAAACCTACATTCACAAGAAATAAAAAATAAATATAATAATTTAATTTAATTTAATTAAAATTATACTTTTTTGGAAGATTATAATACAATACTACATACTTATAAAAAATAAATTTTAAATGAATTCATTTGATCCCCCAAAAGGTAAATCAAAAGTAGTTTTTTATTAGCATTTTGATAGGTGTAAAGGAGACTTTGTTATAGGTATGGTTTAAAACTAGCAAGGTTCAATCCAAAGGGGCTTGGTCTAAGGTGGTTTGATCAAAACCTCTTCAATTGGAATCCTTTAAATGAAACTTTTCAAGGCTTAAATCATTATATTGTCTAAAAATATGTGATTTCACCAAAAAATTAGGATCTCCTAGAAGGTGTAAACCACTATTGTGGCAGCACCCCATGATACATGGCATAAAAACATTCACCAAAAAAAATTTGCATATTAAAAACAAAACAACACAGCTCTATGAATATTGAAGCTATCACAGCCACTATACTACAAAGCATTCATGAAATTAACATCTCCAATACTTATGCAAGGCCTAATACTTCTATTCAAGAAATAATCACAATTCTAGAATCTATAATTACATACACAGGTACAAAAAACATACTGTACATTGTGGGTGACTTTAATGTCAACATGTGCTCGCAAAACACGGGCAAGACAACACTTGAGAATTTCATTCAAACTAACACAATTCATTTTTTGTTAAACAAATCACATAGTATGCAGAAGCCACTCATTGACCACATCTAGTCAAAATCAATCACAACTACATGCAATATTTACAAATCATAAGCATATTGGACTGATCACTTTCCTATTTTCCTAAAATTCCACTACACTAGTTAAATCACTTAAACATGGTAACATATAGAAGCATTTATTGTTGAAATTTTTTCTAATAAATTCTGCAAAACTCAATCACTATCTTGCAAGAAAATCATGGACCAAACAAAAAGACAAAAAAAGCAAGAACAAGAAATGTAGGACACAAGCAAATGGTAAACAGCCTTTCCTATTTACTTATGTCACGCTTTCTTGCATTGTGCAAATATAAATTTTACATTTCTCTTGTTGTTTGTAGAACAAAAATCAAGAAGACTATATCAATTGAAGAGTTGAATGCAAAAAAGGTTGGCGACACATTCGAAGGTGACATCCTTGTTGTCTACAAAGCAAGATTGGACAAGGTCAATAGAACACACGAAGTCCTATGTGCAGATATCACAGACATTACAACTGAAATGAAAATCACACTAAATGTCAGTGGATACCTTGTACAAGAACATGAGCAAAAAATAGTTCCAGGAATGGAAATTTCAATATCGGACTTCCTCATTGCTCAAGTAGGATATATTATGATAGAGGATACTACAATTGTATACTAATACTGATAGATACAAGCATAGTTGAAATCCTTCCTCGCTTTTCAACAGACTACCACTTCATTCCGGACACCACTATTAGCCAACTACTAGCAGCGACAAATTAGTATTCAATTGGAACAATGGGTGCTCTAGTTGTTGGTGCTAAAAATTTTGGAAGCCAATATGCAATAGATATCAAAGATGGCATAACAGAATCAAATAGAGCACAGGTAAAAAGGTACAACCAGCACATGCATTAAAGCATTGTGACATTTTTTATAGCATTCTCAGCATTAACAAAATTTATTTCTAGGAAACACTTTCTCATTACCATGTAGTTGCAGCTACGTTCAACTCATGAAAAACAATATTTTCAACTAGAGGATCTACTACATAAGAACAAAACCCCAGCCTTTCTTTTCAAAAATATCCTAAAAAGCATCGACCAAAAAAACATGTTCCACATGGGTTGATCAACATTTATTTGCAAATTGAATAACAAAAGAACATTGGACAAGTTAGCTACTTTGTTGCAATCAACATTTAAGGTGATTGTTTAAAGATATATATGGAATTCCATTTAAAATTCATGAAACTACTATTGCTAACTATCTATCTTCAAATGCTTTAGGTATTAGGAACATTGAAAGCAGTAAACACACTATCCAATCTATTTGAAGCTTTCTACCCACAATGCAAATATAAATTCAATTCTTATGGTGCACTCCACCAAGAAACTACCCATTGCACTCGTTGTGACAAGGAGGTGAGTTATGTATACGTACTTCATCCCAAGGTAGTCACCACAACGAATGACAAGAAAATAGTGCATTGATCAATCCAAAGCAATGTGTTGTGACAACTCTTGCCTACTCTTTAGGACATTAGATACGAAAACTACATCAAGGAAAAGTCAACAGTGATATTTGTACTATGATACTTTGTCGCGAAAGGGAATTTCACCCTCAATAAAAACAATGTTATCGTAGACGCCATATGCCTCACTGAGAAAACAGTATATGCCATAGTGAGTTATAAAAGCAATACTGATTCAAATATTCCTCTTGCATTTCCAACAAGTCAAATTCTTTAGAATTATATAAAAAAAAAACTTTCATACTAACTACAATAATGATATTGCAAGTGACAAAGAAGTAGAAGCAGGTGAAGCACTAGCTACAACTGGAAAAACCTGCATTTCTCCTTTTTGATAAGCTCTTCTTGTTGGGTCCTCTACCTATATTACTATATTTCATGTTCTCTAACTAAAAACTTTTTTCTACTTTTATTTTACATCTCACAGGTCTTTCCATTATATGGTATGGAATATTTAATTTTCTTATGTTATTGTTCACATGGATTAAACTGTACGGTTACACGTTGATACTATGCAATACATTGTATCCTACAGATTACTTTACCTTCTTATGTTAGTGTTTAACTAGATCAAGCTCTATTGTTACATGTTTTTACTATGCAGCATGTTCACAATTGCACTTATTAAATTTGAAGCATTATAGTTTTAGATCCACTCCATTGTAGAGCCTTGGAATGCATTGACAATAGTTTCATTGTTTTCATAGACACTAGTCTAATAGAAAAATATACAAAATTTGGATTCAAAGGTTGGATTTTTGCAAAAAGTGCATTGCATACTTTTGTTTGCCTTCATATGTGAGTTTTCTAGCTGTTGGTTCCAGCTTTCCATGTTTGTTTTTCTCTAATACTGCACTCGTCGTCAATGGATTTCTTGTGTGTTTATGATACTTGATAGCTAGAAAAACTGCTTCTTGTTGGAAGGGCTAATGGGCCAAATAGGTACATTAAAGTACATGTGCTTTGACCAAAGTCTCCTGGGCTATGAGGACAAAGAATGCATTGATTATGTGTTTTTTGCTAGAGTGGCTAGTACATTCTTAAGAAAGCTTCCAAAGCAAAATGTACGAGATGTGTTGCAAGGGTAGTTGATAAAGAGGCAGTAAATGCATGGTTAATTCATGAAATGTGAGACAAGAGCTCAGTTTTATATGTGCTTGTTCTTGTTTAGTTGATATTTGCAAAATAGCTTTATGTTTTTAGCTTTTTGTTCCATTCTTGCATCTTCCTTATTCTCTTGTTATGTACTACTCGCGAGTGGCTTCTTTCAGTCTTTGTGGTGCTTGGTTGGTGTTGCAAAGGTTAACGAGGAATGCTTGGTAAAATTTATGATATTGGTCTATTTTTTTACAATATTTATTATCCGTTCAAGTTATCATTTGTTGAAAAGCTTGTACATTTTTTAGTTGTTCTTTCCTCTCTAGCATGTTCCTTATTCTGTAAAAGTGCACTAACCATCAATGGTTTCCTTGTGTGTTTATGATACTTGATAACTACAAGAATTTCTTGTTGTTAAAAGAGCTAGCGAGGGAAGTGAGTAGATTGGATTACATGTACTTTGAGCAAAGATTTTGTGGACTGTGTAGGCAATGAATGTGTTACTTAGATGTTTATTGCCTGAATGGTCACTGCGATATGTGAAAAGCTCATAAAGAAAAATGTGCGAAAATTTGTTCAAGATCTCCTCTGTACGTAGTCACCAAGTACATAGTTAACTCATGGATTCTGAAGTGAGAACTGCGTTTTATTTTTGCTTATTCTTGTTTTATCTTGGAAATGAATGTTTTAATACAAACTTGTATAGTGACCATATTTTTATCTACATAAAGATACATGTCTGAAAACATAATGTAGCTTGTCACATGCACCTCATTAACGAGAATAATTGCATAAGTAACTTTCTTGTTTCACATAGACATAGACATTTTTCCATAGTCTAATTAAGGTACAATGACAAAATTAAAACATACAATTATATACAAGTGGAAACATACATAATACTCATAATATGTCGTGTTCCAATTGGTAAGACAATTAAAAACACAAGTAGTAACACAATAACTATTTTTTGATTTAATACATTCAATTCATTGCCCATGAAATTTATAGGTCGAAAAATATAATTTTGGCTATTCTAAAAGATAGAAACACATATCAAATATCTATAATATATGACAAGAACAAACACAAAATTTTAGTTAACGTATAATTTCTCTTTAATTTTAAATGCTCCGTTTTTTATTTGTTCTTTCTCGAAAAGCTTAGATGATTTTAGCTTGCTCTATTCTTTTGCAAAATTTATTATACTTTGTTTATGATTTGTTGATTACCTTGTGTGTTTCTTAGCTGTTGATTGCTACTTTGCATACCGCATACATCAAATTTCAATTTTTCATACGTATTTTCCCACTAAAATTTATATCACATATATTATAATATTTTTCTATTAAGGGTATGTGTAGGATCATGATGGGCCAAAAAGTGGCAATATGATCAGTATGTGGCTGACAACTATTTTTTTACCCAAAATTGACAAAACAAAAAGGGTTTTTAAAGGATATTCTCAGCTTTCCACCAATATAAATTATACTTTACTTTGAATTTAATAAGTAATTATTATTTATTTTCTATTCAAATTATGAGTAAAGTCCTAATTGATAGGTTGATTGAAAAATATCTATAACTTTCAAACAGTATCACATCTTTTGAATCCAAAACATATGTCACATTTTACGCTTCACATAATATAGGATTAAAAAAAAAAAAATGAATTTCATGAAGTTTTGACCAAGTTAAGATTGGTCCAGAACGTCTGATTTTTTATATTTTTAAAAGTTGTAATAAAAATTCATAATTAATTATTACTTGGAAAAAATTACAAAAAAATATGCATCACATCGGGGCATGAGTCATCTACTTATATAAAAAATATTATAAAAATATTATCATTTTAGTGTGGTTAGGGTGGTCAGACAGACACCTACTTCTTATTTTTTCCCTGAAATTTAAGTACCACTGCATTGAAATTTCAAATTTTCACCAAATAGATTATTTTATTTTTAAACAAACCAAGTAGTTTAGAAAATACATTCAATTTGCTACAAATTCAATTCTTACATATTTTTGAAATAATATAGATAACTTATTCAAATTTTTACGTCAAGTTTCCTAACTCTAATTTTTCTAAAATTTTTGCCACTTAAGGGCCTGTTTTTTCCATGATGGTCCTACACATACCCTTTCACTTGTTTGCTTCTACAAAAAGGAGTAGCAGAATTATTGTATGCAATATACAAGAAATTAAATGATACATTTGACACATGAAAGATTAAATTGATACTTGATTTACTTCTATTTGCACTACTTTATCACACATTGGTGCAAGCAATACTTAATCCATGATTCAATGAATCGCATGACATGCTAAAGATGTGTTAAGGAGCTACAAGGTATGTAAATAGTGAATGCATACTTAATTCATGAAATCTTATGCAAGTAGTTGGTTTTTTTGGTGCTTATTATCATATGTTTGTTGTTTTCTCGAAAGCTTTTATGTTTTTAAACCCTTTGTTGTGCTTTTGCATATTCTTCTCCTCTGCAAGTGCAACACGCATAATTGGCTAGGCAGTGTGCTTATGGTACTTGATAACTACAAATGTTGCTTCTTGTTAAAAATGCTAATGGAACAAATGGGAATAGTAAATTTCATATGCTTACAACAACCTCGTCTACATTCTGGGAATGGTATATCCATATACAACCAGGTAATAAATAATCAATTAATAAATGTGAACCAAGTACTCAGTTTTATTTGTACTTATTATTTTTTTAAATTGTTTTCTACTCTTTTAATAAGACTGTTTTTAACATTATAGAATACATTCATGATGTTAAAAATAGTTTGTAACATCATAAATGTAGACTATCATCTTTGTTTTGTGAAATAATGATCTTCTATTATATGCTTTTTATTTCTTAAAAACCTTATATGTTTTTAGCTTTAGATTTTGTTCTTCAACCTTTGTCGTTCTCCACCAGTGCAGTATTGCAAAATGACTACTTCCTATGTTTATCATGCTTACTTGCTGCTTCAAGCATTGACAAACAATGCTTGCAAAAATTTATCATGTTCAACTATTTTTCTGTCAATTTTAAAGTTGTTTCTACAAGTCTAGTTTATTCACAACATATTATATCAATGCCATACTATTTGTAACAGAATGTGGTCATTTGCTCATTTTTGTCATATGCCCTTAGATTTCATTTGCTTATGACCAAAGTAGCAAAAATATAAATGAATGGTAAATCTGGAAAATACCTACAATGCATCATACAATAGTCAATGCATAGTTAATGCATTGAATAGTATGTCAACAATAGAACAATGCTTATGTTTTATATGCCTAAAGTTACATTGCACAATTGTTATTGCTCAACACAGTTTCTTGCCTATCAAAAACTTGCAATTTAAATATAGAAAGTACACCTAGTGCCATTTAATACATTGACTATACATTAATTGAGAAGTTTGTCATTTCCAGTCTACATTATAAAATGACAATAGTGAACTGCTTTCATGATAACAGTCACTTGTCTTTCATGAAAAATCCATGCACATGAAGTGCACAGTAGTAAGTTGATACAATTTATAGCACTATCATTTCTAATACTTGCTCGCCCAACGAAATTTTATTATCTTGCAACAAGTCTACTATTGATTTTACTTTCAGTAAATTAAAAAAATATCAAACCATTATATACTTAGCATTTACGAACATATTTTAATATTCCAAAAACATTATTTCTTTGTTTTGCTAATGCTATGAAGCAATCCCAATACCTTCAAGTCTCTCAATACTAAATAATTTCTTTTCTATGCTTTCCTGTGCTTCACACATTGTCAATGTAAACTGATTCCACTACTGATGAGAATGGAAAATGTATTGCATGTGTCCCTTGATTGATGGATTACAATAATATAATATTGTTGTCACATAATCCAATATTGTTTTAGATCTTCTTTCTTGTAAGAGCTTACAATGCATTAACTCTGGGTACATTTCTTTCACAAGCATTGGCCTACTACCAATGCCTCTAATACTTTCATAGTCACATGTACTTAGCAAATATGCCTATTCTGCAATCTCATTAATATCATTTGCAAAAACATTCACTATAAATTGTATATCACATAATTGCAATTTTGTGCATGTCTTACACATTTGCTCGACGCTTACTATGTTCACAAATAAAATAGTCTAAATGAATTTAGTTTACAAATACAAAAAAAAAATGTGCATAGCTAAACAATCCAAAAATATTACAGTGTATTCAACATAATAATAATATTACTTTAAAAGATAGTATAGTGCTCAAATTTTATTAATTTTTTTCAATTTCCACTGAAAACATTATTATCTTTACAAATAACTATGTTTACTATATACTTTTGTACCAAAATTTATTCATATTCTTTAACAACTACACAAAAATTCAGTGCAAACCTCTACCATCTACATTTTGCTTTTCAAATCATATTCTTTTTTATTCCATTTTTTTTTCCATTTTTGCATTCAATACAATACTCTAACAATTCATAAAATAAATTCAGTCTTAAGTGTTTAAAAACACTCAAACTTATTGATGTTAATCAACTCACATAACAGTTCTTCAATGCATAATCATAAAAAATAACTAACAATGTTCACTCATGCAAACAACATTTTCTGCCTTTCTAAAAGAATTATTATCTTGTAACCTGCCCTTCTAAATAACTAGTAATAATTTACTACTAGCTACTTATTTACTAAAATATTTAGTTATAGTTTACTACTTTTTAAAACCTATTTGCACATACCAGCCACTCACTTACTAAAATAATTAGTACTTATAAATTATTTTAACAAGCACAATGTTCATATTGTACTAATTACTATTACAAATAATTTAATTTATATTCAAAACAAAATTCATATTAATATCTACCTATTCAATTCTCTTTTTGACATTTAATACAAAATTCCAAAAGGCAATTGACTAAGAGACAGGAACACGGCGTACTATGTCACTTGTTTAAATTTTCCTAACATATTAAAATAAATTAAATTTATTAATGTTTTCATATATAAAATATTTATTTATTTATGAATAAATATTGATTTATTTAAATATAAACATTTACTACAAAATAAATAAGAAAAGAGAACACAAAACATTGTATAAAATAATAATAAAAGCGTGCCTTGTCTATGCTTTCACATGTTGCATGCGTGTCTACCAAGGCCATCACAACCATAATATCTGATAAAATTTGCTCTATCCTTAATGCTTTGATGGATATCCATACGTTCTTCCAACTCTCCCATTTTAGTACAAGCTTGCAATGGGGTGGCAAATATGAACCAAACATTTATGTCGTTAAGATTTATGAAACGTTGCAGTTGGCGTGACCGCCACCACTATGTCTAACCACAGCACACAATTCTACAGTTTAAATGGGAAACTTTTTGGTTTAGCCACTGTGCTGTGGATAAAGTAACCGCAGCGCATAACAGATCAACCATTAAGCCACTCGATTGAACAACAGTGTTCTGCACTAAGGTTAGGGTTATCAGCGGCAGTCAAAGCTTGTGGGCATTCTTTGTTTTTTCACATGGTTAATCCATGTTTACTAGGGCAACTGTAAGTAAAATTTCAAACAAAATTCATCTATCCTAACCAAGTGACATCCAGTCTGTAACTTTGTCGGCATACTTATAGCCTGTGTAAAAATGGGAGCTTCCAAACAAGGCATGGATATCTATCAAAGCAAAATGGAAACACGATTTTTGTGAAATGTTGTAGTTGACAGTGCTCTGTCAGACATCTATGGAAAATGTAAGAGCATAGACAAGCCATGTGAACAGACAGAAAAAATGCCTCAAAGAAATGAGGTACCATGGAATGCCATGATTGCAAGATATGTTTAAAATGGGCTGTGCTAAAGAGGCCTAGAAATTTCTAAGCAAATGCAACTGACATGTGAACCTACACTTGTCAACCTTGGGCAATGTCTTCCTTACATCTGTTCAAATTGGAGCTTTCAAAGAGGGTATGAAAATCCATCAAAGCATAATGGAAGGGGTTTTTCCGTTTGATGTAGATGCAACTGTCAAATCCGATCACCATAGCCTTCACTAGAATTTAAGCACGAATTTAATAAAGAAGAATTTATGAAGAAATTCTCTCTCGATTGAAATCAAATTGAGATTTTCTTTCTAGCACATATTGTGTAAATGAGATTGATTTTAAGCATATGAAATTGGTAAGTGTAATGTCGACATTTTATAACTTTCTCTAACATCCTGTTTGCCTCTGCCAATAGGATATATCCATGAAAACAAAAGATACGAGAATTTCATTAAATTTTATAGTTCTCGCTGTTGTAATAGACAATTATGCAAAATGTAGAAGCATGCATAAGCCATGCGAGCTATTTTTGAGCAAATGAAACTGACAAATATAAAGTCAGATATTGGAACATCTGTTAACATCTTCATAGATTGTACACATATGAGAACTTTGGAATAGGGTATGTGTTAAAATTTTCATCCAAGATCGTAATAGCAAAAATCTTGTGTTTCCACAAAAACACACTTGCACACAATGATCAATCTAATTCACATTAAAGTTAATTTGAATGTACAATATGACCTTGCATATATAGGCAAGGAAGAGGCAATCCACCTATCATGTGGGTTGACAACTGTCCCATGAGGTGGCACAAATAATTAGACAAGTATCCTATAGATGTCAACCTTAAGATCACTTGGAATGTGCAAACCAACAACATATTTGACTAAGTCATCGCCTTCAAGCCAAGTGTTGGGTAACCTTTGAGGAGAGATTGAAAGTCTTCCAAACTCAAAGGGTAGCACATGAGGTTTACCAAATAACTTGGTAACCTCTAAAGGCCTAAAGATTGCACATCTAGTTAGACAACATCTTGTCTAACCTCATTAACCTAAGTACACTTCACTATAGTGAATAGATAAATTATTCTCTCCATTTGCACTTTTGTGATCTCCCCATGTATCACTTAAGGTGGGATGTTAGAGTGAATAATTTATCTATTCACTATATTTAAGTGTACTTAGGTTGATGAGGTTAGACAATATATCGTCTAACTAAATGTGCAACCTTTAAGCCTTTAGAGGTTACCAGGTTATTTGGTAAACCTCATGTGCTACTTTTTTGAGATTGGAAAACTTCCATCTCACCTCAATGGTCACTCAACACTTGGCATCAAGGTTGATGACTTGGTCAAATAGGTTGTTGGTTTGCACATTCCAAGTGATCCTAAGGTTGACACCTATAGAACACTTGTCTACTCATTTGTGCCACTTCATGGGGCACTTGTTAATCCACATAATAGATGTATTGCATCTTCCTTGCCTATATATGCAGGGTCATATTGTACATTCAAAATAACTATAATGTGAATTTGGTTGATTATTGTGTGCAAGTATGTTTTTGTGGAAGCACAAAGTTTTTGTTGTTATGATCTTGGATGAAAATCCTAATAGTATGGACATCAATCAAAGCATAGTAGAAGGCGGATTTTTGTTAATTGTTGTAATTGCAAGTGTCTTGGTACACATGTGCCTAATGTTTGACGGTTGATCACCTGAAAGCAAGGTCGAGATCTATTTGAGTGAGAGTCAATAGTCAAAAGGAAATGTGTGGGGTTTAAATAGGCTATTGAGGATATTTTTCACTAGCCAACCCATGAAGGAATGCCATATGTCTGGTTGGTTGGGCTACCATGCACGAGATAGGAACTACGACATGGTGACAAAAAATGATTAGTCAAAGGTTATGTGGTGCTACATTGGTAGTAAGGAGTAGTAAGTTTAACAGCCAAAAATGAGAGCTTGAAACAAGGTATAAGCATCCATCAAAACATAAAGGATAGGAGAATTTAACTACACACACACACATATATATATATGGTATATATATGTTCAAGAATATGGCCATACACAATCTACCAAAATTAATGTGGTGCAAGAAGTTTACTTGTGATACATTTTCACTACAAAACATGGTTGATGACAATTTTTGAACTACATTTTCTATAATTTCACTTGAAAAAAACCATTTGAACATATCTTCAAATGCATTTGAATTTGCATTGTTTAAAGCATCAACTTTGAAATGACATTCATGATAGCACAACTTGTTAAATTATATATTTGATGGTGTATATTTTCATACTATAGACAATAATGTTTTCGAAGTCCAAATAACTCTGACTAATATAAAACTCAAGAGAGCAAAATTTTTGGATTAAACTGTATCAATTTTTTGGTTTTTTCATCTTCATGATGGATCATGGAGTATGCTCTAAAACGTTGATTCAAAAAATTGACACAATTTAATCCAGCAATTTTACTCTCTTGATTATCATGGAGAGTGGAAACTTTATGCTTTTAATATAAAACTCTCTTTATTATGATAACTCCTCTTAACAAATTAATAATTACTCCAACATAAAAATTACAATAAAAAATTAATATAATACATAAATTAATAATTATATAACATCTAATAAATATATACTTTCTTTTAATTAAGGCTAAAATCTGAAGTGAAGCAAGCTGATTATTTACATCTAAGGCTAGAAGCATCCGGAGACGATTCACAACACCCCGTCCGTCCATCGTATTTCATTGTTTTTTTTGTCATTATTTACGGAAGTTTATATCTTATCTTAAATAGTATTTGGCTCGCCTCTGAAAATATCTCTCGACCTTTTGACGAATACACAAACAAATATCTCTACGGCCATGCATTTATTAAGACAGGGAGGGCAGGCTGGGAAAGTAGCAGATACCAATAATTCTATAGATTGCGAGTGTGCTCCGTGCTGTATGTCGTCCCAACCAAAGGCTGAGTCTGAAGGGCGCTGAAGCTAATCGTGCACAGTTGAAGACTCCGGTGGGTTTGCACAATGGCGGATGCCTGTGGGGATCGCCTAAAACCAATCGTTGCTTTCCCTGCCTCGATTGGTATCCGCTCCTCCAAACTCTTGCTTGTATTAACCTTTCACTTCTCCAATTTGGCGAGCTGCAGCCTGAAAATAAGGTTTCGACGAGGGTTACAGAGTATCTTTATTATTAGAATGAGAATTATAGCCAAGATGAGCAGATATGGGTGAAAAGTAGATAGAGCATTAATGCCCATTTTCTACCATTCTCTCAGCCTGTGCAAAATGGGGGCTTCAGAACAGGGTATGGATATCCATCAAAGCATAAAGGATAGAGGAATTTTGTCAGATTTATTTGAACTGCCCTGGTAGACATATATGCAAAATGTGGAAGCATAGACAAGGCACGTGAAGTGTTTGACAATATGCCTCAAAGAGATGTGGTCTCGTCGAATGCTTGCAGGATATTCACAAAATAGATTTGCTAAGAAGGCTTTAGAAATTTCCAAGCAAATGTAATTGTTAGGTTTAAAGCCAGATTCCGCAACCTTTTCTAGCATCCTCCCTGCCCATGCCAAAACGGGAGCTATGAAACAGTATGTACATTATAGTAACTGCCTTAGTGGACATGCGTGCAAAAAGTGGAAGCATTAACAAGGCACGTGAACTGTTTTACAGAATACCTGAAAAGGATCTATAAGCTTCTACCATCCCCATAAATGACTATCCATACTTGCAGCACTGTGCAACAGTCATGGGAATATCAGTGGCTTCCATAACAAACATTAAACAAGAGAACTTCCAGCTTCCATTTGCTACCCTATTCTCTAAAGATCGCTTCTACTGAAACCACCTCTTAGCACAACCTCAGAAGAATCTCCTCTAGGAATCCCTTCCTCTGTTTTGCTCGCTGTAGCAAGAGATAAGATTGCAAATGCATTGTTATTTTAAAATATGAAGTTAACTCCATTCTTACAACAGGGTTAGCAAAGATTCATTCTGATCGACAGATTTTTGAAGCTGGATTGTGTCGAATGACTGTCCACTCTGAATTTTATATGACAGGATCAGGCAAAGGGATGGTTTCATGCCTCTGGAAAACTAAGTGTACCTTGTCACACAATGAGGATTTAGGGGAAAGGACCCAGTAGTTGTGCACCCTAACTTCGCACTTTTAATTATCCTCGGTGGAAATTTCAAATCACTCCCAATTTTTTACAGCAGCTTACTTGGCAAGTCCCCTGCTTATAACTAAGGTTTCAGGGCCACATCATCAAATATGATGCCACATCAGCATGCTTTTTGTCAAGGTGTCCAAAAAGGCCCAAAAAAAAAATTAAGACCAATACTTGTGAATTCGCAGCATGTTTTATTAAGCGCTGATGTGGAATCACGTGATTGGTTGCTTTTTATATCAAAGGAATACATTTTGTTTAATTATGGGTAGTGATCATCAACACTAACAACTTTAAAGGCACAACTATTGGTCCAATAATGATAAAAATATTGGGCATTATATAAACAACTACTATCACAACTATTGAAACATGCTCAGGTACTGGGTCCTCTCCCCTAATCATGAAAAAACAAAAGGTATGCCATGATTAATGGTATAGCTTGCTTGGTAAGCATTGGACTCTGGACCTAATGAAAGGTAATTTTCACCCAAAATTATATGACATGGCGCTAACAAATATTTTGTCAAGTACTATTTGCATATCTTTTTCTCCTATCTTCGTAACCTCAAGCTCATTAGATCATGTGTTGAGTTTTCAATTAATCTGACATGATGTTTGCTAAGAGGTGTTGAATCTTGATTTTTCCATTTGTTTTAGGTAGAAGTTGAATTGTGCTGAAACCAACATCCTTTATCTCCTCATCAAAGATAACATAGCGGAACACATGCATCTACTTTATCTTCAATTAAACCTTACTGGTTTCCCAATACCCAAAGAAAATTCACTTACTAACTTTTATCATCAAACTTCTACCTTTGTCCTTTGGGCCATGAATATAGACAGTGCATACAAATATCCTTAGATTACTAACTATGGCTTTCTAACAGTCCAAGGCTTTGTATGTGTGAGATTATGACAAGCACCTTTCATTCAACATTTACAAGGGAGCATCGTCAATTAAAGGAGATTGAGTCAAATTGAAGGGGAGGTTTGTCTTCACATCTTGAAGGCGCTCAATAATGTGTCATGTGGCTAACAAATTAATTGGTGCTAATATAAGCTTATTTTTTGGTTTATACACCTATTGCACCAATGTGACAACATTGCCTCTAAACAAAAGTTTGGTGTCACACATCTTTATTTCAAACTTATATTGCTTCCCTCTAATACACTTATACTTTATTATTTTTCTAGAACAAACTTATAATCTATTCTCATCCATCCCCCTTGTAATAAAGTTATACTTAAATGTGAATATTGAACAGTCTCTTACATCAATAGCATAAATATTGGGCTGATTACACCAAGTCTTTAAATGTATTACAACACATCTCCAGGCAAGTTAACATAAGTTCTGGTGATTTTCAATGAGGGATGTGACAGTGGAGCAAAGAAATAAATTTAGTCCTTTACATTTAAAGAGTCTCTTACATTGATAGCATAACATATTCGGTTGATTACACCCGGTCTTGTTAAGTATTTCAATTTTCAATAAAAATGTGCCATCAGGCAAAGAAACAAGGCATTGGTTGCCTACAACACTATCATTTGCCATAACAACTTCTTTGCTTTTGTGAATCTTGACTGGACAAAAACTCAAAACCTAATATTTTTTTAATAAAGACAAAAAAGGAAAAGGCGCTTATGTGTTTTTTATTACTGAAAAACAAAAAACAATTTTTTTTAGAGAGGCCTAACAATCCCACAAGTCCTTTAAAACAAAAACCTCAAGAAAAAAAAAGAGAAATTTAAACATTATGTTTATGTACGTCTATATATTTCCTCTTATGCAAGGCTTTACACAAACTTATTATTTTATATTTCTTCTTTTGCAAGCCTTATACAAACTTTTTTGCGAGGTACGAAGAGGAAGGGCCAAGAGAAGAGAGGCATGGACCATCTTAGGATATACACTTTCAACAGTCCTTTTGTCATCGTGTTGATGCATTTCTTTGGATCACAATGCTCATAGTAAGAATGGAACTATGGTAGGCTCTTCATGAGCCAAGTACCCTCACCAAGGAACCATGACCACTTCTACTACACAAACATTTTCAAAAATCCCAAACTTCAAAAAATTTCTCCTCTTGCACTTACCTATATCTAAAAGACTGGTAAACTATGATACTGTTAGTGCATCCATATTTCCCCTTTCCATTGGAGCCATATGACAATATAGACTTCTAAATAATGTCAATATCTACACTGGGATCCTATCAAATAAATTCAAATGTAGTGAATAACATTCACAACTAAAAGCCAGTGAATGCACATAAAATTTAACCCAAAATACTAATGCAGTAAATATTTTGTAGTTTTTCACTATTTTAATATTTTTTGTTAATGATACCATATGTTCAGATAGTAATTTAGCAAATTGATACAAACTGATAACACTCCAATAGCCAAACTTGATGCAGTCAAGGATTGTGTACACATTGAAGGGCAACCAATTCAAGCAACTTTTTCCAGATTGATGGTGTAAACATCAGTTGCCACATCAGAAATACATTCTATTCCATAATATGATTGTAGCATTAACACAAGATCTTTGTACTCGAATAAAAAGAAAATTATTTCGCTTCACATAATAAAACATCATTAATTCTCTATCACATGGAACATTCATAGAGATACCAGGCATAAAAGGAACGACTCATAACAATCAAAATCTCTTTACACTGATCATTCATGTTCTACCACGAATAGAGGTTATCTCATGGAATGCAAAGATTGTAGGATATGCAAAAAATGGATTTTTTGAAAAAGCTTTAGAAACTTTCAAGCAAATGCAATTGGCAAGTGTAAAGCTAGACTCCACAACTTTTTCCAGCATTCTCCCTACCTGTGCAAGATAGGCTAGCAAGGGCATAGGTCTGGGTAGGGTTGTATGAGATTTTTGGTAGGTTGATTATGGTTATGGCTAATTATTATTCTATATAAAGGGCAATTGTCATCTCTTGTATAATTTGAAAAAGAGTTGCATGCCTTAAATGGCTCATTTGAGTAGGCAATCATGTCACAACATTTTACTGATTGAAGAACCTTGGTAATGGTGTGCACATAGGATAAATTGAAGCTCATGCCCAATTACTCCCAAAAGACAAGATTAGATTTTACATGGTGGGCAATGGAATTAATGATGTACCAACATTAGCAACAGTAAATTTTGGAATAGCTATGGGTGTGGAAGGCTCTGTGGTGGCCATGGAATTTGCAAATGTAGCTCTCATGTCTAATGACACAAGGAAGATTGTTGGTGGAGTGAAATTAGAGCGGAGATCAGTGAGGGAAATATACATAAATGTTGCATTCTCCCTATTAACGAAGGAAGCCTTGGTGGTGCTTACTTTCATGGGTTATATATATTTGTGGATGGTTGTGCTAGTAGTCACATACACTTGCCTAATTGCAACATTCCACAACATGCTTCTCTTCAAAGGAGAGAAAGGTGGCCATGATCATTATCATCATATTCATTAATGGGTGTTACAATGACTCAAATGTGAATGGGCATGCAAATCATCTTCGCACCCATGATCCCATAAATGGGTCATACAACACTACTAGCATAATTGAGCAAATTCATAATAGACCAAGAAGCAACTACAATAAACATAGTGCCCTTCCAATAAGGCCCTTAACCAAAAACAAGTTTTTAATGTGGTAAAATTTCAAATTGATTTCAACTGGTAAATAATAATTTACCATAGTTCTCTCAAAATTCCTCACCAACAAGCCGGACCACAAAAATGGAATTTTGACAAGAATTAGGAAGTTAAAATGTTTGATAAAATAACTCAAACAAATGTTGCCTCATCAATTGCCATAATTGTACAATATGAAATTGTTAAAAAAATAAT
Organism: Sequoia sempervirens; assembly: GCA_007258455.2. Lineage (NCBI taxonomy): Eukaryota > Viridiplantae > Streptophyta > Pinopsida > Cupressales > Cupressaceae > Sequoia > Sequoia sempervirens. The sequence goes on from VDFB02270651.1 coordinate 502,903,320, forward strand.
CTACAAACTTCCAAGAAAATGCAAATTTCAAGGTGTAAAGCCAAATCTCATTAATTTTTTCAGCATTCTACTTACGTGTGCAAAAAATGGGAGCTTTGGAACAGAGTATGGACATTCAGAAAAAAAAAGAAGCTAAGTACATTTTTTTATAGCTGGACATTACTGTCTCCCCATTTCTTGTTTTTTGTCAAGGTACACATCAACTCAAATAGTCTCATTTTGGACATTACTATGTCCTCGTTACTTATTTTTTGTCATGGTACACATCAACTCAAATAGTCTCATTTTAGAAAGTCATTGCATGAGAGTTTTTTTTGTCTATTGCCTTGTTGTGTATTTTGAATAATTCCCACCTCTTTATTTTAATTCCTGGTGGATGATTTTGCTAACAACATCACCTTTCACAATTCAATTAATCAAAGTTTCCAAACATTTAAATTGCGTATCACTAATGATAGACCTAACAAAGGAAATTTATAAAGAAAAAATAGCAAAATCAAACAAAATGGATCCATGCATGTAGATATTTTTGGTTAAGGAGCTTGATTGTTTTCCTTATTCAAAGATTTTGTTTCAATTATGTTTGGATCCTTGTAAATGGATGCATATCACTTCTCTCATAAGACTTTTATTGCACAAATGTACCAAAAAAAAAATCTCAGTGCAGGTACCACTCTTCCATTTTGTTCTTTTAGGGTGCGATTTGTATTAATAGACATATTTTGATTAGAACAATTTTGTCAAAAAGTAGACAATATCAAGATGCAGTATTCAAATGGCACTTTTTACTTCCAATAATTGGTATAATTTCGTCAAACATTCAGTTACTAATCAAGTTGAGTTTTATTACCAGCCATACGAGTCTGGTTAAGAACAAGGACTCCCCTAATACCCATAATCATAATGGTCAAAACACTCGCCCTACTAAATTCAATTGGAAAATACACGAAACCCCACTTTCTTAATGCTACTTTCCTAGGTAGCCCGTGAATACACGATATATGTATACGCTGGCGTTGAAAACCCGAATCCCACAGATGTGAGGTGTATGGAAAACGATATACATCTACCTGTAACATGAGTCTTAATGGCTAGCAAGCTATACGAGAGGCCCTCCTTTGAAGTACTCTGTCAGGGCCAGCGCAACAAAGCCTAGCATCGCAAGCCTGCCATTCCACGTCTCAGCAGTGGAGGACATTAAAGCCCGCGACCTGCTTTCCCTGGTCACGCCCTGAAACATCGGGATTAAAGACGCTGCAGTCAAAACTGATGCCGTAAAGAGAAACCATGTGATCCCCTCCCCCTGGCTGAGCTGCGTCAAAAGATCCTCCCCGGTCACCACTTCGACTCCTACTGCCGACACAAACCCCACCATCGCGAGCCGCCCGTTGATGGTTTCAGGAGCAGGTCCGCTGAACGCAAATACGTCCCTAAACTCGGTACTCACCTGAAGAAAGGGAAACTTTGCAGTAAATCAAAAGCCGCTAGGCATAAAAATTTAAGCTTTTCTTTGTGACATTTCTGAGAGAGGGGAAGATTTATTTGTCTTGCCTTGGGACGAAATGGCGGCGGATTCGTCGGCTTCAACGCGTCCAAGCTGGGTTCTTTTTCAGGCTAAAAAAATAAAACAAATCAAACACGAGAAAGACATAAAAACGTAGGTAATCTAAGTACTTCCAAATTATTACTCTGTAATTTAAACCTGGACCTGTTAAAAGCTTTGAATTAGTGTGCATACAACAATTTCCTACCTCGGCCGTGCATTTAACCCGAGGACCCTTGATGCGAGGAAAACTGCGAGTCGCCGGAATCGATCTCGCGACCTTGTTGAAATCGTGGCGCTCGAACGAACGAAATGCTGTGCACGCGGCATTCGCAGACAAAGCCATATCTGGAAGAACTGAAAGGAAAAATGCGAAAAACGAGAAATCTAGCACAAAGGAATGGAGTTCAGAAGCTTAGACTCAACTTCTAGGGTAACAAAGAGAATTTATCAATTGCCACAAGGGTCAAACAAAGAAGTTAGGGTTGTATATAGGATTTTGAATTAACTGTGGTGAGGTTCCCGTTGCAGAAACCACCGTGACTTTGCTCGAAGAGGAGTTAAGAATTTACGGAGCAGAAATGGCCACGCCTGGTACGTTGGAGCTAGAAGAGATTTTACATGTGCGGAAAGAGTGGGAATACTTTTTGGTTGTCTGATAAATTTACTAGGTACTTATTACTCCACGTCGTTCGTCGAAGTTACGTTGCCCAATGGAATGGAAGAGGTGTTTTTTCTGGTCTTTCGACGGTGGAGAATAGACAAATTGTTTCCTTTACCCTGAATGCAATAGGTAGGGGCCCACACAAGCAAGGAAGGTGCTTATGCTTGTAGGACTCTTTTGCATCATTATTTATCATTATTTATTTTGGTGGACCGTTCCATAATTTGCATTTTTTTGGTTTAGTTTGGCTCATGTGTTGATCTTTATTGTCCCTCTTTACTCCCACTTTCTTTTGTTTAGTTTGGCCCCACCTTTTTGATCTCTATCTGTTGCCCCTTTTTACTCCTACTTACACTCCTACTTACATGTATTCCACATTGATAATTTAGTCATTATTATTGCATCCATTTTCATAGATTCATACATACTTTTAGATTATCATTCTTATTCTCAAATTTATTTATCTTATAGGAACTTATAATCTAGTTGTCATTATTGTACCCATTCTCATACATCCATCCATGTCTTGAGAGAATCATTCATATGCTCAAGTTTATTTGTATCATTTGAAAATAGTAAACATCTAAAATTGTCTCTCGACAATTCCATTGTCATTGATTCATTTCACATCATCACTATTAAATTAATTAAATAATTAAATTAACTGTAAAATTATTTAATTAATCATCTTAATATATCTTCCAACACTAATTAAATAGTTTTAATTAATTAATTTACCTCTTATTATAACATTAATTGAATAAATCACAACTATTTATTCAATTAAAAAATCATTCTTCTAAATTTCAACCTTAAATAAATAAATTTAATCCCATCATGATCACACTAAAGTAAGGATAAGTCAAGAAGGGTTCTTTTAGTCCAAACATTGGAGAGGTAGAATAAAATTGAATCTAGGAGATGTGTTAGCCCTAAGCTCAAGATCCTACAAAACAACAATGTAAAGACAAAAGAACACTCATACGTAAGATGTAATACAACAAAAAATATAAAAACGAATCATACACTATGAAGATGCAAAGCATACTCTATGAAGACACAAAGAATGCACTATGAAGACACACGACAATAGAAAAAGTAAACACACAAAAGACACAAGGTAGAAACAACACAAATAATATACAATAAAGTAAGATATAAACACAAGGTTAGTATGCTAAAAGGATTCAAGTCATTTTTGGTAAAGAGACCTTAGTTGCAAATTTGTCTCAAATTCCAAACGACATCCATTGAGTATGATGTTAGAAATGATAGTGCTCTCATAGGACTAGCAAGTTGTGTTATGTTGAATCACTCATGAGTTGGATCAATCTACTACTAGCAAGTTGTGTTATGTTAGGTGCCCATGCAATATGATGGGTCTCACAAGGCTGGCAAGCCATTTTATGCTAGTTTACTCATGAAACACATGGATCCATTAGCAAGCAAGTCATGTTACACTAGGTGGCCATGTAAAAATTCTCAAGTTCATAGGCCATCAAGCTCTGTTATGCTAGGTCTATGCAATGCACGCTTCATGGAGCACATAAAATTTAATGTCGTGGGGGACTATTTAATGTCATAGGGGATGAATCACCTCAAGGGGTATACAAAATTTTAACATCGTAGGGGATGAATTGACAATCATGCCTCAAGGGGCGTTATATATAAAACCACCACAAAAGGGGGTATGCAAATAAATTGATCACCACACTTGAAGGAGAAATACTAAATGTGTTGTAGAAAAAATCACCTCTTGCTTGACATGGGAATAATTCATTATAAACTAGACTTAATGAGGTCTTCATTTGGTGTTGTGAGGCATTTTATGCATCCACACTAGGTCTTGGACCCTTGCAAATTGAATAACATGCTTTTAATGATATCTTGTAAAGGTGTTGTAAACTGTTGTAAGATACTTTCACACTTTTCTAGACTTAATGAACCCATTTCTCCCTAATTCAACATTACAAAATGTGTTTAATAACATTATTACATCAATCGTGAAGGCTTGTAAAATAAACTTAATGTTAAACTAGTGTTGTGATGTGTCCCAAACTTTCACATTGGTTCTTGTGCTTTCCTAGGCTATGTGGACCTCATTTAGTGTTGTAAAGTGTATTCAAATCACATTTTCACATTGAATTATGTGTCCCAAGCCCTAATTGACCTTTACATCATCACTAATAAGCCCCTATCAACCCATATTGTGCATCCTAGGGAAATAATTGATAAAATACCTAACAAAGTTAAAATTTAAACCTTATTTCCTTATCTCCTGGCATCTTAGCTGTCAAAATGGCCCCTGTGGGACCAATTCGCCATGCATGGAGAATTAGTCCCATCCTGGTGGGACCCATTCACCATGGGTTGAGAATGAGTCCCCTTTGACCCAATTTTGACCTTTGAGCAAGAAAAAAAAGTGAAATTTAATTTTAATCTTATTTCATGTCAACCTGTGATGAGGTATTAATGAGTAAAATGGGTGGATTTCCTATAAATACAACCTTCTAAGACCTAATTTACATCTCTCAACTCATTTTTACAACTCATTCATCATTTATCTTCTCAAGCAAGCTAGGGTTTTAACATTACAAGCCATTCAAGATCAATTTCAAACATTCAAGGGTAGATTCTTCATGTTTTGTTGTAGGATTTCAAGATAAAACATCATGGAAAGGTAATCAAGTCCATTATTGCATGTTTCATTACATTCTTTCTCTAGTTTGGTTTAATTACCTAAAAGGGGTTTGACCAAGGCAAACCCCCATGCCCTAACATTCACCATTTCTCTCTCTTGTCTTGTGTGTATGCAGATTTAGGTATCTTGGAAGCTTTGAAATCATTGAAAATCAAGTTTTCATGTTCCTCAAGTCATATCTTCATTCAACAAGTTAAAATATCAACAAAAATTCACTTTTAGGTTCAAAAATCAGAGTTTCAGAAGCAGACACCTATAGAGAATAAAAGTGCAAACTGGGAGCTCTAGATTCCACCTTTGAATAATCAGAAATTCAAAAGTAGAGTCATTCGCCATGAGTGGTGAATGAGTCCCACTACTAGGTCAATTTTGAGTTTTCTGCATATTTAGATACCCTTTTGTCAAAAACAAGTTCTGACACAGTTTTGTAAAACTGGGACTAATTCACTCAGAATGGTGAATGAGTCCCACCAGGCCTGATGATGCAACCATGGTTGGAGGGTCCTCAAAGAGAACTATATGGACCATGCAACGAGAGTCACACAATGGAAGCAACACAAAAAATGGAGGAAAATACAAATTCAAACATTCTTATTATTAGAGAATTCAATTACAAACATCCGGCAACATCTGGGCTTACACACTCAGCTCACAGGCCTGATTACAACTTGCTCAAATTACCCTATTCTTACATGCTCCATGTGAGCGAATATCCTATAGAGAAACTCTTTCTTTCCCTAATCTCTAACTCTAATCTTCATTATTGCCTTCTAATGATCAATTACAATGCTTTATACACATTCACAAATCTGGAAACATCTACATCGGCCCAAAGATCATTACATTCTCCAATGAAAGAAAATATAACGTGTCCATGAATAGGTCAGCCTCAAATTTGAATTACTCTCCAATAGGTGCATAAGATGAAGTGTGGACCTATAAGGAAGGTTGGGGACACTCCACAAAACATTTAAAATCACACCCTTTAGATCCACAAGTCACGAGGATGATCCACAATGATCGAACTAGTCATAAGATAAGAACATTATAATTCTGGTGTCGGATCAAGAACTACCGCATAATTCGGAAGCGATAAATTTCTGGAAAATGAAACAACTACGCTCAAATCTTGGAATAAGGTAAATGAACATGTCCACGATGAAAACATGGATCCACAAGGTCTGACGAGCAAATAGGAAGAATTACTGGATCTACCAACTTGAACTAATAGAAACTGAAACAAAGACAAACTGAAATGAAAATATTTTTTGGTGATGCAAGATTGCCACGACCCAAGGATGCTCCTGCATTAGACACCCCTGGTGAGAAAAGATGTTCCATGGGAGGAACTCATGAACATCGAACTATGTTTGGGATGTATACCCCATGCTTATTCTTGATCCAAATGTCTTCTCTATTTGTACTTCGCTTCCTCCTAACCTCCCTTCTTTCCTCTGTCAGATCCTGCAACTTCTCTTTATCTTCCTTTCCCTGCCTCATACCTGCACAAGGTAGTAAGGGAAATTTTCCACCACTCGCCTTCTTCCACCCATCTGATCTACCTCTTCGACAAGACTTCATCTTCTCTACCATCCTATCTGCAACCCAAGTCTTTTGTTGCACAAATTTTCCCTTACATTCTTCTGGTTCCATCTCGCCTTTAGGTTTAGCCACAAGGTTATTTTCCATACCCATGCCATCCTCCAATACAACCTCTGCATCTCACTTCTCAACTCTACAACTCTTCACAAGACTCAAGTTCCTCACTTCCTCCTGCTTTTTCTTCAAGGAATCCGAAGTAAACTTTTGTCCATTCTTCTCTACAATAATCAGATTTCTTCTACAATCATATATAGCTCCTCTATCAAACTACCAAGGTCTACCCAACAAAACATGACAAGCACTCATAGACAAACCATGACACAAAACTTCATCTCTGAAGGGTTCAATATTAAAGTTCACCCAACACTATTCTTTCACCTCCTTTGCATGATCATCTTGTAACCAACTTATCCTATAAGGACATTAAGGATGTGGAATCCTCTTCAAACTAAGTTTCTCCACCATCTCCTCAAATACCAAGTTATTAGTACTTCCAGTATTCGCAATAACCTTATAGCACTTACCTCCTGATTTGCACATAGTCCAGAAAAGGTTCTTCCTCTATGAAGTGTCAACCTCTTCCCTGCTCTACCTCATCAAGGCTCTCCCAAGCATAAGGGATTCTCCTTGCTCTGGTTCTATCCCATCTTCAACTACCTTCTCTTCATGTGGCATATAATTCTTTTTACCAGTCCCTTCACTTGATCCCTCAAGACACTCAAAATATCAATGTCCAATTTCTCCACACTTGAAACATTTTCCCAAGAACTCTCTATTTCCATTACCTTTCCTTTGTAACCTCTATTCTAATTCTTTACTCCACTTAGGCCTTGATTCTTCTTCACTTGCCTGCTTCTCCCTACTACTTCTCATCTACCTTTCCTTCCCTCTGGGGTTATTCTACTATCTTTTGTTCACTTTATCTTCTACCTTAAGAGCATATTGGTAGATATCTTCAACTATGGAAATCCTCAACATACTCATCTCATCCTGAATGTTAAATCTTAGGCCATTTATATACCTTCACACCTTCTCCCTAGTCATCTCTCGGTGCCTAGATCTGATTGTCATCTTGTAGAATTCCTCAATATACTCTTTCACACTCATGTCCTTCTGCTCCAAGTTCTGCAACTTCTTGAATAGTTCCAACTCATACTCTTTCAGAATAATCTTAGCCTTTAGCCTTGCAACCATCTGTCTCCACTGGGTGATTCTTGTTTCACCATTTTCCACTCTGTCCTTTTGCAATTCCTTCCACCATAAAGCAGCATGTCCTTTCAACTTAGTTTGTGCCAACCTAACCCTTAATGGGTCTCTAATATCCTCAAGCTCAAAATAGTCTTCTAACTCTCCTATCCAGCCTATCAAGTCTTCTAGATTCAATGTACCATAGAAGTTAGAAACTTCCACTCTATGAATTTTACTTACTTGTGCCACTGAGATCTTAACAATCTCTCCTCTCTCACATCTATCAGCCCTTCACCCTCTTCAACTTCAAGTTCTTCTGCAGCTTCTTCATATTTGTCCTCCAATTCAAGGTTTCTCCTCAAACCACCCAATAGGTTCTAAATCTCATTCATCATCTCATTCCTAAAGTCCTCCATCATCTGCTCCATTCTTCTAAGGTTCATCCTTCTCGATGTAATCTCCTCCTTGATCGATGCAACTACCTCAACTTGGCGATCTAACTACAAGGTTTCAATTGCCTCTCTCTTGGTGATCTATTGAACACACTTACAACCTACCTCAAATCGATGATGTGTTCACCCAAGGAATACCACAAGTACTGCAACCCACTCAAGGTTCACAACCATCTGCTTTGATACCATCTGATGCAACCATGGTTAGAGGGTCCTCAAAGAGAACTATCTGGACCATACAGGGAGATTCACACAACAGAGGCAACATAGAAAATGGAGGAAAATAAAAATTTGAACATTCTTATTATTAGAGAATTCAATTACAAACAACTGACAACATTCGGGCTTACATACTCGGCTTGCAGGCCTGATTACAACATGCTCAAATTACTCTCTTCTTACATGCTCCTCCATGTGAGCGAAAATCCTACAGAGAAACTTTTTCTTTCCCTAATCTCTAACTCTAATCTTCACTACTGCCTTCTAATGATCAATTACAATTCTTTATACACATTCACAAATATGGAAATGTCTGCATTGGCCCAAAGATCATTACATTCTCCAATGAAAGAAAATATAACACACGCATGAATAGGTCGGCCTCAAATTTGAATTACTCTCCAAAAGGTGCATAAGATGAAGTGTGGGCCTATAAGGAAGGTCAGGGACACTCCATAGAACATTTAAAATCACACCGTTTAGATCCACAAGTCACGGGGATGATCCACAACAATTGAACTAGCCGTAAGATAAGAACATTATTCTAGTGTCGGATCAAGAACTACTGCATAATCCAGATACAATAACTTGCCGAAAAATGAACCAATTGTGCTCAAATCTTGGAATAAGGTAAATGAACATGTCCACAATGAAAATGTAGATTTGCAAGGTCTAGCGAGCAAACATGAAAAATTACCATATCTACCCACTTGAACTAACAGAAACTGAAACAAAGACAAACTAGAATGAAAATATTTTTTGGTGATGCAAGATTGCCATGACCCAAGGATGCTCCTACATCACCTAAAAATCAACATCAGTAGCATTCTAGAAGATATTTCCAGTCTCCATCCATATCCCAAGTGCACATCTTCAATTTCATTCAGTTTTGTTACATTTTGCATTCATTTCTAGGTGTTTTTGCATTACACAATGTGTTTTCAAACAAGTTGTTTTCCTTTAGTTTCCATTCATTAATTAGTTATTCTTATTAGTTTCTTTCATTCAAACATTTCATCTAGGAATATTACATCCTTATCCTATCCATATTGCATTGACATTGAATGTAACATGAGCGTTTTGGCCCTTCTTTCTCCTTTTAGGTGAAAAACCCTAGAAGTGTTAGAAAGAATTAGGGTGTCAAAAATCTATGTTATATTCTTAATCAATAAATTTTTATCTATTAGCTGCATCTAGATCATTGCATTTAGTCTTAATTCTGTTATACATTTCCTAATTTGAGTGGAACATGTAGACTTTTGAGTGGGGTTTATCTCTCTCCTTTTATGTGAAACATCCTAAGAGTGCAAGAGTAGCCTATAAATCCTACCCAAAAATTGATGGTTCACTAAATACTACCACTAGAGAGGGACATATGAATGAAAATGGAAGACAGCACCCTAGGGAGTATCATGCATAACACCACCACTAAAGGGGCACAAAAATGGATTGAGATGCCACACCTTAAGGGGTAACATGTATAACACCGCCACTAAAGGGACATAAACATGGATTGAGAGGACAAGCTTAGGGGGTATCATGTATAACACCACCACTAAAGGTACATAAACATGGATTGAAAGGCCACACTTTAGGGGGTAACATGTATAACACCACCACTAAAGGGACATAAACATGGATTGAGAGGCCACACCTTAGGGGGTAACATGTATAACACCCCCACTAAAGGAGAATGCACATGGATTGAGAGGCCATACCTTAACGGATAGCGTGTATAACACCACCACTAAAGAGGCACAAACATGGATTGAGATGCCACACCTTAAGGGGTATCATGCATATGGTAAGTGCACCAAGATGTGATACAAAAAGGTGGTCTGAAGATGCTAACTTTTTTTGAAATCAACACATTCAGATATTCATTGAGAAAATGAAGATAGTTACACTCAAAATTTGAAGATGTAACAAGAACAAGACATGTAGTGCTATGAATCTACTTTCTAAAAATATAACATAGCGTTTGGTGTGCTCCCCCTAAAATGTTAAATTTTTTTATAATTTTAAAGATTGCTTCAATGAGAAATTATCTAACACCATGTAGTTTATGCCAGATTTTTTGGCTAAATTTTTAATGAATATTTGATTTTTTACTAATTTTTGAAGTGGACACATCTTGAAAAATAAAAATTTGAACATGTCCCCCCCTAAACTTTTCGAAAACTAATTGAAAATCAATTTCATTTTTTTCAATATGTGTAGAATGCATTCTAGTTTCTAAAAATGTAATTCGTTTCAAAATTGGATGAGCGAGTAAAAAACTATGCTCAAAATACCACATGTTGGTTTTAGAAAAAAAATGACCACACTAACAAAGGAAATTAAAGATGAAAACCTTAACATAACCAAAACATGAAAAAAAATATGGTTAGATAGCTAAGAGAGAGTTTATTGTCATCATGGTATTTTATAAATTTACATTGAAACACGTGCAAACTCAATGAAGAGCAAAGCCAAAAATATGTGAATTATTTTTACCTTTTCAAAAAAACCACATCTTTGGCATGAAATAGTCATCCAACCCTTTAAAGGTTAGATGCCCAAAGTAAATCCATCCCAAAGGGTTGCTATTTCCAAATTCAAATCATTTTGCAAGCACCAAATTTGGTGCTCGCCAAATGAAAATGTATTTTAGAATGCTAGATCCAAATTATCTTTCTCTTTCTCTCTCTCCCCCACTTTGGTTAAGGCTTAGAGTTTAGGGTTTACAATTGATGATGGATAATTAATATTTTACCTTTCACTCCATCTCTACCTCCTTCCCTCTCTACTAATACTTCCCTTTCTCTCTCCACCTATTCTCTCTCTCACCTCTCTCTCCTATCTCTAGGTATCTCACACCCTCTCTCTCTACCTTGCCTCCCCTCCTTACCCCCATTCTATTGTTGTCTCCCTACCTCTCTCTTCTTATCTCTCCCTTTGTTATTGTTTCTCTCCAATCTCTCTCCATTCTCTCGATTGCTACCTCTCCCTCCCATCCTATCTCTCTCCCCATCTCTAGGTCTCTCCCTCCTTCCCTCTTTACCTCTCTACCTCTCCCTCCTTGTCACACCTCTATCTCTCTGGGCTATGTCTCTCACCCTTCTCTCTCCAAGTTGTAGGTCTCTCACCTCTATATATCTCTTCTCTCTCTAGTTGTTTACCTCCCTCTCCACCTCTCTCCTTCCCTCCTTACCCCTCTTTCCCTCTTTGTGATTTTTTTTATCTCATTTTGTTCTCTCTCCCCCTCACATCTCTACCTCTCCCCTCTCCAAGTCTCTCAATTACTCCCTGTCTATCTTTCCATCCCTTCTTAGTGTTGCAAGTATGAAGGTGTTGTCATTGATGTGAATTGGTTGTTATTTTCATTGATGTCAACCATGTGTTAAGAAAGTTGGTTATTGATTGTATATGTTTTTGATAAAGGAAAAAATGGGTTTTACAGGGACCCGAAACCACCAAGTTTACAACAAAAGAAAGAAAAGGACAAAAAAGTCCAGCGGATAAAATAGGTTGCAATAAAAGAAAAAACTAGAAGAAATAGCAGCTAGCCAAAAAATCCAGGAAGGTCAAACCAAGAACCAGCCGACACACAGGCTGAAAAACTAGTAGCAGCTAACCCAGAATCTTGAAAACAGACTCAGTCTCGGCCTCCAGGTCCTGCATGTCCTGGAAACCCTTCTTGAAAGTTTGAATCATTTTCAATGTGGGGGGTTCCTTCCTTTTTAAATTGGCCCTGGTTCTCTTCGAAATCCCCATGTCCTCTTCCTGGTCTCTATCTTTCACATCTTCCAAGTTGACAACCAAAGACCCCTATTGAGCTTTTTCCAAATTTTAAGTCATAGCGTTGATAATGATGGCATTATGTCTTGCCATCTTGTTAGTCTATTCAATAATTATTTTCACAATATTTTTCATTTTTTCCAATTCAATTTCTATCCATTTGTCCTTTCCCACATTGTCCTGGATCTCTTTACTAGCAATATTATCATTACTCTCAACCTCCTTCTTGCATAACTCAAAAACCTTAGCTCCCACTTCTTCTAATTTACTCTGGAGGGCCCAATTTTTTATTTTAAGCTCATTAATTTCATGAAAAACCCATTTTGACAATTTGAATTGGTCCACAACATTATTGATTGTATATGTTGAGGATATTGAGAAAATTGTAATAAAGAGGGTTTGCAGGTTATGCATGTATAGTTGAGATGTTGAAGAAGTGTTGTGAGTACATGGATTTCTAGAGGCATGTTAGAGTGAAGTAATATGCTGCAATTGTGTCTCTAGTACCTGGTTTCCAAGTGCTTTTGAGAAAATTTGATATGTAGAGAAAACAATGTTATGCAGGTATTTAGTGTATGCTTCATGTGTGCTCCGCATTTCTTTTGGATTGATGTTATGCTTGTGCAAATTTAAGGTATTGTTCATAGTTGTTGGTAGTTGCTATATCTAGAATTTGGGCTTCTGGATCATCGTACATGAGATATTTTCACCAGTATGTGAACTGTGCATTTCGGTGTGTCTAACTGTGGTATGGGAGAAATGTATTTTCTCTGCATTTCTTTGCATTTTGGTTTATGGACTTGTGGTTATGTGAACATGTTGATAAGGTTTCTATCTTGCTTGGTTCAAGAGGATTTGAGATTTGGTTTTGTTGTTGATGAGTTTCTGAGTTACAATGTGTTCTAGTGGTTAACAGGGTTATTCAAATGTACAAAATATTCATACCTTTCAGGTGACGTTTGTTATGAAGCTTTTGGATGAATTTTCAAGTGTTTATTACTTACTCTAGATCTATTTTCAAGTGAAGTTTTTTGTTTGAAAAGATTGGACCGTGTTAAGGATGTGTGCGTGCAATTGTTTTATGTGTTTTACATGGGTTTTTTTTTACCTTGTGTTAAACACTACTTACAAAGTTCATGGAATTTTTTGAGGTGTGTTGGGACTCATTTAGGTCCTCATTAAGTATATGTTTGGTTCATCCTCATTCTAACTCCATCGTAGAATTTTTTGACATCGACCTAATTTGAATTTGTAAATACAAATTGTGTATAGCTGACCTTGGAAGGGTTTCAAGGTTGAAGATAGTATAAGTACACGTTGAGTTGTTTGTGAATGGAAATATAGATGTGAGATAGTCTATGTGATGCAAATTTGAGTAGATCAGTGTGAATTTCAAAGTGTCGAGTTCCTGAAGGCAGTGAGCTAAAGGTGTACTATATCTTTTAGGCATAGCTATAAAAGTGTGAGCAAATTGTGGTGGAATCTCTATTGCATTGAGATAGTTTTCTCTTCGTAAAAATTTTCTTCTATCTTCTTTGTAATTCTATGGAAGTGAGCCTAGGCAATGAGCCCTTATTGGATAGTGTGTCCTATCTTGGTAGTGAGCCTCTTTAGCAGTGAGTCTCTGTATTCAGTTTTGGAATTCTTTATATTGTGAGCTAATCCTCACCATGGTTTTTCCCTCATTAGGTTTTCCACGTAAATATGGTGTTATTGTGTGCATGGTTTTACTAATTTTTTAGTTTCTATTTTTTCACTTAACAATTTAACATATTAGCAGAGTAAAGGTTTTTTGAATGCATGTAAATGTAACTTTTGTTGAGGGTTTTTAAAGTTACAATTTCTACAACTGATTCACCCCCCCTCTTAGTTGTCTTGTTCAACACTTAGCCCTCCCTTTTTCTTTGTTCTTCTCTCTCTCCTCTTCTCTCCCTCCCCTCTCTAGGTCATAACCTCACTATCTCCTCCTTTCCTAGGTCTCTCACTCCCTCTATTTCTACCTCTCCCTCCATCTCTTGTTACTCCTCTCTCTCTCTTTATTCTTTTCTATCTCCTCTTCTCCCTCCCTCCCCTCTCCAAGTTGACCCCTCCCTTTCTTCCTCTCCCCCTTCCTACTTAAACCCACATCTCCCTCTCCCCCTCCCTCCTTAAATCCCCATCTCACCTCTCTCTCCCCTTGTAGGTCTCTCACCTCTCTTACCCTCTATATAATCTTTCCCTAGGTCTCTCGCTTCCTCCACGTCTACCTCTCCCTCCATCTCTTCTTACTCCTCTCTCTCTCTGATGATGCATTCGTATTACAATTATGTGGATCACAACATTTGCGCTCTGAAGGATGTGAGGAATGTTCACAGTGATCTATGATACTATTATAAGAGAATGTTGTATGGTGATCACATTGGGCTAAACTTGTCTGTTTAGTGTGCAAAACAACTAGCCTTGAGTGAATCTTAAATAAACTTCTACTAAAGACTTAAATTTTCACATTCTTTGGAAGGTGAATGAGATTCACACCTTTCAAGATCTTTCTCACTACCAAAAGAGGGCATATTGGTAGCATCTAAATTATTAAAGGAGCAATAATTGCTATATTTTCAGAAGCACAGTGGTTGTTGATAGATTGAATAAGAGGTAGATTATTTTCACCAGGTGAACAAACTTTACTCTATCTATAAGATTGTATTCATTTCTAATTTCTCCATTTTTGATACATCCTCTCTTACATCTAAAACCTTCCTTTATTTCTTTTGATGTAGATAAGCCTTCCTACAACTAAATATGATTATCGAGTTGCCTATTTATGTTAAGAATTTCATTAACACATTTCTTCCTCAAAGTGTCCTAGTTGCTTTCTTCAACAAATATTTAAATCCTAGTGAACTTTTCTCTTGCTTGATAAACTTTGCATGCTTGGTAACACCCTTCACATGGTCTGGTTTGGATGGTCACTTGAGTCTCTGAAGCTATTAGAAGGGGCATTTCTTATGTTGACCTTTCCATGTGATGCACTTGAATAGCCAGATCTTTTGACATTAATATCATACAAGACATTAGTTTGTAGATGGGATATATGACTTTATATTTCAAATGAAATTTCAAACACTTCATGTGGAATTTCCTATGGTGGCATCTCATCACTTATAATTTGTTCAATAGATTCTTTGTAATCATGTGAAAAATTTCTTGTTTCCTGATTTACCAAAGTTTGGTCCACAAGACCTTTCATGCATGTAAAGAAGATGAGATTTTTTTTTGTAACATGGCTTGTTTTGTTTTTCAAATATGGTTTCAGATAGTTAGAGCTCAAAGAATCAACTCCATCAAAATCATTACATCATGTATCAACTTCTTTGAAGTATTTACATTTTCACATGTCTGATTATGATCCTGATTTTTTGTTTCACCACCAAATAATTCATTGTTTATATGCTTCTAGCACTTACCCTTACCTCAGGAAGAAGCAAGGACTATTTTTTTTCTCCCTAATTTTTTTTATCATCTGTATTCTCTCCTATTGGACCACTTGTTCACCTAAATTTTCAAAATTATAACATGGAATTATTTTGATACCTCTACAAGCACAAACTACATGATTATAAAGAATCCCACTCCCTTTATTTATCCTTTTTTTTTAAAAAGGGATCCTATTTCTAATAACTAGATCACTAAAAGCAATTCTTTTTCAATAAACATTAGAATCCAAATAAGCAAAGATATGATATTGACTTGCAACCTGAGAGGTGAGTTAATCAACCTTAGGTCTAGAATCTTAATGCCTTCGGAATAGATTGAATTTAATGTGGATTAATTGAATTAATTTGACTACAAGACCTAATCTGGAAATGCAACTTTTTTATATTGATAAAACTAAGCAACCAAAATCTAAGATAATATCTAGGAAGCGCAAAGTATTGTGCACCTGGTATACAAATTTGAGCCTAATTTTCCTAGTTAAGGGCACAAGGACACCCTTTTCTAGCTTTATTTTTCTCATATTTAAAGTTATAGACATGTAGCTCCATGTCTTCCTTATGTGTTCTTGCTCTGTAATCTCCATCTTCAGATCTAAACCTACACAAATCTAGAAAATAGAGGAAAGTAGGTGGCTATATAGGAGTTTTCCTTGGTCAAACCCCTATTTTAGTATTTCTACCCCCACAAATAGTCAATGGACTAATTGATAAAAAGTGCATACTCTTAACCTTAAGTGCATTTAAGGATGTAATGAGATAAAATGCATAAAATTCTACTCAAGTTTGTTAGATAAGGATACTTAAATGATAACAATGAGATCAACCCAAGAGAAGTCAAATATCCTTAGGAAAAACTAAAATGCAACAATACCTTTCTTAGGGCCCAACAAGTAGGTTGAAGCTTGACTATGAGAACATTTTGAAAACAAGGCATTAGGTTGTTTAAAATAGCTAAAACAATCTCCAAAACTTAGATTGCATCATGCTCTTCTATTGGCATCAAAACTCAACCATTGTATAAAACTTGATCAAATCTAAAAATCCTCTTGAAAATGGATAAATTCAAATGTACTAACTTGCAGAATATTGTTGGTTTCATATTCTTCTCTTTAATTTTGAAATAATAATTCATGTTTATATAGTAGAATTTAGTAATAGCTTGAGGCTGACAATTAAATTTGAATTTTTGGAATTAAATTACCACCAAGGCCCAATTTTAAAATTACATCTCTGAAACTAAAGACCAAAAAACACGAGAAATCAAATTTTTTGAGTTATAAAATTAGCTAGTCTAGGGCATACTATGCTCTAGACTAACTTCCTCTCACTTAACAATTCTCTTACATAGGTGTTTAGGGTCTACCAAAATCAAGACTTGTCCATGGTTAGGGCACTTGCCAGAAATAATTTGACGGTGTTTAATCGATAAGATATCTTTTAGGGTAGTTTAGACACATTCTCCTGGGTTAATAGAAAAATAGGGCTAGGAGATGTCTA
This sequence comes from Sequoia sempervirens, assembly GCA_007258455.2. Taxonomy (NCBI): domain Eukaryota; kingdom Viridiplantae; phylum Streptophyta; class Pinopsida; order Cupressales; family Cupressaceae; genus Sequoia; species Sequoia sempervirens. The sequence goes on from VDFB02270651.1 coordinate 502,920,439, forward strand.
AATGCATTGATGAAAAAGGTCACTCAAGTCAAATCCAAATAGATCATGAAATTATGCTTTCACCTAAAAGGGAGTATAATTTCCAATGCTAAATTTAGCCCCCACTTTAGTGGCCATATGACACTACATGCATATGCAAGATAAAGTATTGAAATTTAATCATATCATCATAAAATGGACACTATAGAGAATGTAGATCATTCACCAAATGAGAGAACAAATCCCTGAGTGTAGTAATATGCAAAACCACAATGTTAGGAATTGCATCATGTAAAGACAATGTTAGAAATTCACAAATTATCTTGCACATACAAACAAACTTGTTAGTCAAAAATTTATTAGGAGATTGAAATTTGAGGGTAAATGTATGCCCCCCTTGATTTCTCTTACTTTATGGAGGTTGGATCAAGGTAGCAATCTTGCCACATCGAATAGGTTATGGTTTGATGAAAATTATTGTGATAAGGCCATGAGATCATAACACCAAGTATTGACAAACATACAACATGAATGAGAATGAAACTATGATTCCAATGCAATATACAATATCAAAATTAGATCTAGCAAGCTCAAGTTATGTTAATTTTAATAGAGTATGGTATAAAAAATATATTACTATAAGTGATACCAAATTCACCTTTTTGACATTCATTTTCACATAAATGCATTTTGAGAGTTGAGAGAGATACCATCATCCACCCTAGGAGTGGATATGTCAAAATGATGACCATACAAAGGCCTCAGACTCAAGGTCTTGAGAGAGAACATTACCCAAGGCACACTACCACGAGAGGTGAGTCACATTTTTACATTTCAGTTAATTTGTTCTTTAATTTAATAAACTTTTAGGATTTTTTTTATAAAATTGTGGTTCCCTAGACCATCTTGGGCACCCTAGACCTCTGAGGGCACCCCTAACTAGCATAGGCACCCTATTCCAGCATGGGCGCCCTTGATTAAAAAGTGCACTCTTGAATAGGCACAAAGGTCTAGTACTTAGGATTTTTTATTTTATGTCTTTTTGTAGTTTTGAATGCAATATTGATGATGAATATTTTTTTCTTGATAGACCCCACTACACACATGAGAGAAATTAGGAGGTCCCCTGATTTCATTACTCCAAGAGTAGGCCACACAACTCTCAATTCCTGAGTGACAACAACTTTCCACCATTGGTCTTTACTGGGTATATATTATGCCACCTATGTGATATCATGTCACCATGCTCATGGAACTTATGGAGTGGTGGGACATGGAAATCTCTACCTTTCATCTTCTAACAGGAGAGATGATAGTCATGCTAGAGGACGTGTATCACATACTTAGATTAGGTCTATGCGAGGGATGAGTTCCTATCATGATGATATACAAACCTATCAAGAGGTCCTAGATGATTAGTAGTATTGCATTGATTGTGGTATTGCTCATGAGAGCAAGGGCCATATTCTCTTTAAATGGTTGTTGCATATGGGTATGAATGTGCCACTTCTTCAATGGATCATGATTGTCACCATAGACCTATCCATGTTTCCAGATGGATGAAGCACACACCTTTATGGGGTCCTTGTACATACGATACATGCAATGGAGAGGGATCAGATAGTGTTCATCTGGGGGTGAAGCATGCTAGCCCACTTGTATTATGATCTTGGTCATTTTTTTCATTATGAGGTGTGTAGCCTTATGATATGTAAATTAATTTAGGTGTGGGAATTCGAGCACATCACATGCATGAGGCCCATGATATATCCTATGGAGGTACCATGTACATATCCACAAGTTTTCAACTACACCCTTAGGCGACCCTAGCAGTACAAAGAACTAGTCTACTAGAGAGTCACTTTAAATCAATTAAATGATGATGAAATCATTTCTAGAAGCCATATAGGACCCTATAGTCTTGGGTAGGGCTACCATAATAGCTAGAAAGAATGCAACAATATCAGTTCTTTGTTGGACGCTATGATTATATTATCATGTCGTTCTCTTATGATCAAGTGATGAGACAATTCGGTCACCCCCAGGTGGTACCTATTTTTCGGCCATCTTATCTAAGAGTGACATGCACAGGTACTAGGCCATAGGACATACCTCATCCTACTGTCATAGAGGTCCCCTTGAGTGACTTGGAGGATGAGGAGCGAGATAGGTGTCCTATATCTGATGAGCACAACATTGGTAAATAATCGTTGTATATTAGAGGTGGTGGGAGATTGCATGTCTAGATCTTGTGTTCCCCACCATCCATCCTATTGGAAATCCTAGGAAATGGCCATGAAATCAAGACAATTGTGAGGAGGATGAGGATGAAAATGGAGATATAGGAGGAGGATTAGTAGCCAATAATGGGAGTTCCTAAGGAATACGAGGAGGCCAGGGATGTCCCCAAGGAGAGACCTAGATCTCGTCCTCATGTATCACAAGCACTTCCTACAATGCTCGAGAGACCATCAACCTAAAAGCATGGGGAGAGCAACATTGACACACACCATTCCCCTAGCCTCACAAGGGAGTCCAGCTGTGGATACCGTAGTGGTCAGATTAAGACCCCCATTGGTGGGTTGGTGACCCAGGTGATATGATATGTTATTATTTCTATTTTTTGTTATCATCTACTAGTTGTTATATGTTTATGTGCTATGTTTTAAATACAATGCTTATATCTAATGTATTTTATATTTTCTCTTTATCGTAGTTGGTACCCAAGATTGCTCGACTTCGTGGGTTGAGTTATAATAGACATGGTTCCTAATATTCCCCCACACCACCCCATCCATGTTGAGCATACACCACCACCTAGTGCAGAGTGTCATGCAGACATATTTGAGCCTATGTCATGATGGAGGACAATGTATGAGGGCTTGAGACCCATTCATGAGGATTTGAGAGTTGAGAGAGCTTGAGCTCCCATTAAGAACTTGAGGTGTAGGCTATCCTATAAGAGGAGCTCAATAGGGTACAGGCAGAGAGAGATCATTTTGCAGAGAAGCACATTAGAAAAATCATAGCTGAGGTTGTAGCTAGAGGTGAGATATAGGGTATGCGCATGTAGTGGTGCTAGGATCCATTTTTGATCTACAATCTCACGCTGACCACCACCACCAAGTCTTGAGGAGTCTGGTATCTATAGGTGAGCTAGGTGATTTTGTATTCTTTATATTAGACACCAAATTTTGTTCACATGGGGACTTATGATGTATATAAACTTCATGATATATATATGTGTGTGTGTGTGTGTGTGTGTGTGTGTGTGTATGTATGTATGTATGTATGTATGTATGTATGTATGTATGTATATATATATATATGAGTATGGTTTACTTGATTTTTCTATGTGTTGCACTTGAGTACTACATGTAATTTTTGTTCAAATAACATTTTGAGGAGGTAATCCAAGGGTTGGAGACATTTGGAATGAATGGTCATCTTTGAGCACCATGTTTGGTGCATTAGACTTCTTCATAACCATATAAAATCATCTTCTTGGATGTAAAAATTAAGAGAAACGGTTGAATACAATGTTACTCTACAAGAATAAGGATATGTTGAGGCATAAAGAGGTTGTTTACAAGTATATAGGTGCTTCCATTGTTAGAGGAAAAGAAGATAATGAAAGTGAGTGTATTGTAATATTTATTTGATGATAATGTATATACTTGGCCTCTCTTCTTGGTGGAGTTTTTTCTGCAAGGGTTTCTCCACGTAAATCCTATGCCATGTGATGCTCTTATGTTGATGATTTATGCCTCATTGTTGCTATTGCATGTTGACATTATTCTTTATTTATTGCTTTTATGAGTTCACACAAGGTATTATTGATAAGCATGATATGTTGGCCATATTTTTAACATCATAAAGAAAATGGATCTAATCATTGTAATTCCATATTATGGTAGATTTGTTTCATATTTGCATATAAGATTTTAATTTTCATATTGTAGTAGTCCAAGCCTTGTATCTCATCCATTGAAGTCATATATGGATAGAGATTGAATTTTCCAAAAACTGGTATTAGAACCTATATATTTCTCATCATTCTATCCAACATTCAATGCAACTTTGTTGTTTTTATATGGCTATATTGACTTAGAATGAGGAATATTGATCCTAAAATCTACCCAAGGTCTTCTTAGTTCTAGATTCCTATGCCAAGAAGATGAATTAGTGTGTGGCTCTATTTGGCTTTGTGTAGTAACATCTATATAGTCATGCTCATGTCTTTTTGCTACATTGACATCTTGTATAACCATAAGCATGCCTTTTCCAATCATGCAACTTGCACTTATAATCAAAATGGGTATCGAGATGAGATGGTATATTAGACACCTTTAGGTGTTTGGCTTGGGCAAGCTGAATAACCAAACATCCTATATGATGTCAAACCCTACAAAGATTTGACAAGATCTAATGAGAAGGGACCCCTTGGGAAATATAGTATAATTAAACTAGAGCTATAAGATCAATTTGTAATGAGATAAACCTTACACAAAATATTAGACAATTTAAATATAAAACTATCCACTTTTTTTACCTAATAGCTTAGGCCACATCAATTGTTGGAAGATGTGTGCCCTTGGTCTCCTTGTGCTACGTTGCATAGCACAAGGAGACCAAGGGCGCACACCTTGCAACAATCCCCCCAAGTGCAAGTGTGGGGTTGGAACTTGTGACCCAAGCTCTAATACTAATTGTTGCACAAACAGTTGTCATTGCACCAAAAGATCGACCTGTTAATGCCTAATACAACCGCCAGAGTTAATGAATCCACAGGAGACAATTAAGCCATGTCACGAACCCGAGCGTTGTGCTACACAACACAAGGAGACCAAGGGCGCACACCTTGCAACAATTAACATCCTCTTCATTATTTAGTGTGTTTTCCTACAAGGTTGGGCCCACTCTTTGTCTTTGGTATTGTGTGAGTTGTGATTATATTATGAAAAAGTTTGATAAATCATTATTAACTAGAATAAGAGTTGAAATGTATGATATTGACAATAGTTAATCGTCCACACATTTGGGTGGGTATATTATTACTTGTATTGAAGTGGTGAGGAGGAATGGTTTTCATATGGCTTTTTAAAGCTTTGGATGGAAGGTTTTCAAATTAGTTTTCAAAGGTAACAAAAATTTAGGTGAAGAGTTTAAAAAAAATTATTGTCATAGAATTTGTGGGTGTTACATTGTGTTTAAGTTATTAGTCAATAGGCTACATAAAGTGTGAGATTTGAGTCTGAAACAAGTCTCGCATCTGGAAACCACTATTGAGTCATCAACAAACAAGTTTTAGATGTCATTTATTGGTAAACCAATTGTTGTTTAATGGTAAAAGCCTTTAAAAACTCACTTATCATGTAAAAGCCAGATAAATATTAAATTTTCAAGTGGATGGGAACATTCTATTTTCATTTGTAATGTTTTTCTGTCAATTTGATGACAGCTTTACTTTCCATTTACATTACTTTATGTTTTAAATCTATATGCAAACATTTACATTATTTTATGTTTTAAATCTATATGCAAATATTTCAAAATCAGATAATACTTAATTTCTTTAAAGAAAAATTTAGATTTGAGTAAGTTTATTTCATTCCATTATTTAACACTTATTATTAATTGTTTAATCCAACCATATACAAATAGAATTTATAGCACATGACATCCATACACATCGTGCACAAAAACATACTCTCTAACATAATAACATACGTACAGTTTTCTATAGATGTAATCCTTGAACCTCCTCCAGATGCAAGTGCTAGTGTAATGTTGGAAGATCTAATAAAGATAAATGATTGCTTGAAAACTGTGAACTGTTGCTGGAACACAAGGAAACGTGTTGACCACGAGGCTGTATAACTTATTTCCTCCATATCAGCCTTAAATTCTTACCAGATGAACCAATTAACATAAACGAATGGAGTCAGGCTAAATAACTATGAAAACTGCCTTGTTCTACATGCCTCCAATAAAATTATAATGAATCGTTGCTGGTGCATTCAGCGGGAGGGCCTTGTGGAAACTTTGAAGTGTCCGAACAATAATCATAAATCATGTAATTCTTGCGCGCCCACCTAACCTGTTTCATCTGTGTGCTATTCAGTTCACCACTCCACCATGATTTAGTAGCGCAATCTTTAGCCGAAGGGGAAGTGGAGACGCATGCATCCGTAGTCAAATTGGTGAAGTACGTAACGAATGGAGCTTTGCTCCAGTCAATCTTCACCAGGCCGCCTCTGGTGGCCCAACTGTCTCCGTCCCACAGGCTTCCATATATTCTCATCGCTTGGCTCTCAGGATACGCTACGCCCAAACCTTTGTTGTTTTTAAAAACTCTTACAGCAATGCCATCTACAGAAAATCTGCGCAGCACCATATACTATATTATATTATTGCTAAGTTGATGGAGTGACATAAATTAGGTTTCCTAGAATAAGAGAAGTTTGTAAATTCTAGTCTGTTTGCAAAATAGAATGTAAGGTTAAATTGTATTTTTCAGTAAGAGAATGGTTAAAACTCTTGTAGCTATTCGAACCTGGTACTTCCTGCTCTCAAGTTTAGCATTATGCATACAATGATACAGTGTCTTATTCTTAAAAAGTTAAAAATTAGGAAAGCATGAATCAAAAAAATATTGATGATCATAGACTAGCGGAGAAATAAAGTTCAAGCTGATTGTCATTGCCATTAAAGAACTAAATGATTTATCAAAATTATCTCTGAATAAATTAATGGGTTTTTAAGCTCATGAGAATTTTTTTTAACAAATTCCTCTCTAGAACAAGCATTCAAATTATAAGTGTCATTCAAGTGCTAAGGAAAAAATAGGATGATTTTAGCGAAGAAGATCTATTAGGTTTCAAAAAAGAAAAGTGATAAAGGAGCAGAAATAAGACAATTTGCAAGAACACCAAACTATAATGAAGGAGAAACGAAGAATTACAACTATCATAAAGCATGAAAAATAGAACAAAGTAACAATATTGCACAAAGAAGTAATTTAATGTATGAAAAATTAAACATCTAATCTTATTATTGCAAAACTATGTTCATTATAATTATGAATACAGAAAGAAGGTGAATGATCTAAACACATAGAATATGTAATTTTTTTTGATAAAAATAATAATAAAAATGAAATAAGTAAATCTATATTTATTATTTATAAAGTTGTTTAAGAGAATAAACAAAATATTTATTGTATTTAAATAATGAATGTACTAATTATATTAATGGAGATCATAATGTTGAACAATTAGTGCACAACAAATATAGATTTTATTTAATTAATGAACTATGCACTATTCTTGATAGTAGGACAAGCATTAGATTGATTAAATAAGTGTCAATGATAAACAATAAGTAAAATAGACTCCTTATATATACAAAAAAGAATAGGTGTGAAAATAAAACTTGCATTAAGCCTTGTGCCCAATTGTAACTACATAAGATAATTAAATACTTTATGGGTCATGCATGGAGGGTAGTGTTGAACTTTGTCCAAATGGTAGAGTTTCGAAGCAAACACACAATTGGCATTTTTAAATTACAAAGAGGGAAAGAACTTGTATGTAGTGTGGTAGCATGAAAAAATTAAAACTATAGGTACAATTGTAACTTTTTGGAAGGGATAAAATTTATATGAAGTGAATGAAAAAGTCGTAAAGATGGGAAACATGCAAGAAAATTGAAATATTTTCAAGATAACATGAAAGCTCTTAGGGTATGCAATGTATAGTGAATGGAAGATAAAGGGTAAGTTGTAGTTTGTAATGTTTGTGGGTAAGCATGAAAATTCCATGGGAAAAAATATTTAGGGAAGCAAGGTGGACAAATAATATAATAATATAATAAGGGGAAAGTATAAGTTCTTACGGTTCAATATTTGGGATGCAATATATAATTTGTAAGAATTCTAAGTGGAGAAATTTTTTTGACACTAAAACAATAGTAGAGCGTGGGGACTAGAACACACTTAACAATATTTATGCACTTGCATGAGATTCCTAATGGTTTATGTTAGCATAAAGTGAATGGAGGGTAGAGGTTTGCAAGCATTTTTGTAAGAGTTGCACGACTATGCTAGAGCTCTTAAACTATAAAATAATATATAGTTTGACTTCAGATTATCTTCAAGGATATTAATTTGACACTTAAGTTATAGTAAAAATAATTAAAGGAGAAAGTAAAACAACATAGAGCACAAATATAAATAATGGGGGTTGTTGAAGGAAATCTTAGACCAAATATCAATGATAGCTAAAATAGGGAACTAGGGCAACAATGAAGACTTGAAATATGAAGCTTTGAATAGATACACTAGTTGCAACAAATCAAAAATTGATTAAAGATAGTTATAATAATGTAGATTTAATGTTTTTATAAAAGAATAGATGTAGTTTTAATGATAGGTACACATTTTGACATAATATGTGTATCTTGGCATTGTTGTTGTTGTCACCAAGGTTCAAAGCCCTATTGGATCACTAGGCATGTAGGCTTTATGCCTTAGTTAGATCATTAAGTCTGGGGATTCAAATCTCATTGATATTGTTTCCACCTAGTTCAAAACCTTAATGGACCATTATGTATACAACCTTTGTATCCTTTTTGGACCATTAATCTTGTAGATTTGAATTTTTAGCATTAATGCCAAGGGAAGTGATCCCCATTTAACCTCTAATGTGAGGTCAATCAAAATAACATCGACTTAGATTTTTTAATATAACATCAAATTTTAATAAATATTTTATTTTATGTATACATTATCATTTGTGCTTGTGAACAACAATTTGTTTATAATTAAACAATATGATTACATTAGTTGAAAACAAAGTATAGCTATGAAATCACAGAACCTGAAATCAGAAGAGCAATATAATTAAGCTGAGATAGTTCCACTTAGAATGTGATGTGTATTCCATAGGAAAGAGTAATTGTGAAAGCTTGTTGTGGGATCAAACCAGAGGTAGAATCGCTGTTCTCAGTTGCCTTGGCCTTGTGAGAAAATATTTGTCTGCATAACATAGGGATCTCCGGACAGGTTTCCCAGAAACTCAAAGTCCATTTCGTCATGCTGAGACCCTTCAGAAGATACCTGTATCCGACCAAATACAACATTAATTGTGATTAAAACATGCAACACACTACGCCTTGGACAACCAATTTGACCATCCAGCTTACGTAAAATGCAGTTACAGTGCCTGCAGAGTTTCCGGGCACCAATTTGATTTTCATGTCGATTTTACCAAACAGGTATTCTTTCTTGGATTGAAATCTACAACCTGAAAAAACGCAAAACAGTGAGAGAAGGCAAAATAAGTGATGATGTGGGCCCCCGCCTAGTCATATGATAACAAGCAAGCAACGTGGGAAAGATGTATGTATACTATTCATACCTGAGGTTTCGTCAAGACTAAGCTTTAATGTCTGGCCATTTTCAAGTATTTGGGCGTGGTCAAAGCCATATGCGATGTCGATGTCGGTGTAAAAATTTGCAGAAACAAGGTCGGAGAAGATAAGAGCTAATCCCATGAAACATACGATCAGAGCCATCGACATCTTAAGCTGTTTAGGCATTGACATGTCGATTGAGAGAAAAGGACGTGCGAATCACATATCTGTCTATGGAGAAACAAATAAATAAGACTTTGGTTAAGCCTCTCTTGTGTCGGTTGGAGTGAGTTTTACATTGAGATCCTCGACAACTGTTGGTGGAAATTTTGAAATCTAATATGACAGAAACAGGCCGGAAGCGGTGGGATAAGAGCTCGTTCATTTAGTAATAATCGTTCTGCGATGTTTGAATTGAATGTGCCGGAATAGAGCAGAATCGTGAATTTTATATAAGATTTTTATACTCTTGGAAACTTGATATTAACGGGTCATCCTCGATATTATCCTCCATAAATATGGATTATAGTAAAGAATGCATTAAATTTAAATATCGTTTCGGGGTGGTATGAGAATGAGTTGTACGATAGCATGATCGTCGATAGAAGTCTCCAAATCTTTTTATAATTTTATTGTAATGTAAAGGTTTTATATCAGATTCACATAATTATTTAGCTAGCAGTTCTGTGTAGTAGCATGCAATAATGAGCCGATAGGTGGAGATGAACATGAAAGGTAAGAGACATGCAGATACTGAGAGTGGCACAATTCAGTATATCTCGAAGCAGACGCAAAGAAGATAGTGAAATAGTGCTACATTCACTACAATGGTGGACAATGTGTCTCGCCTATGTGCACATATGTATGTATACCATAGTGGATACATACTTCTTGTATAGAACATTGCACAATAGGGAATGCAACAAACAATTTAGAAATGATATAACATAGCCTAAGGTAGAGAGAGACAATAAGGAATATATTATAGAGAGAAAGATAAACTGCAAAAGACTAACCACTGTATGGGAAGATGTAGACTATTAGAGAGCACCAAATCACGGATGCAACAGTATATTAACATAAATTGTATAAGACAAGCTATTTTACTATAGTATGCATCAAATGCATATCTAGCAATTTGGTAGTTGTAAATATAAGGCATGGTGCAAAAGTAAAAAAATTAGAAATTAGAAACATACACATTCACAAATACTTTCCCCAATAGCGAGCCATCAACAACAACCAAAGCACAACTCTATAATATTAACTATTTTATTATGCATTGCAAATGAGGGAATATAGCCAAAGCTACCAAACAACAATTAGAGTGCATTATGGAAGAAAACACAGAATATTTGAATATATTGCAAGCATTTCCGTAGAACGGAAGCCATAAATGACACAATATTAAATTTCCCTGTGTGTAGATTTGTATATAGCCATAGAGGCCATGCAGAACGATAGCCATATAACCCAATCATAAATGAAACAATATTTATTTTAACAAATACTATTGTCTTCTATCGACAAAACCTTATCAAAAATTGGAACAATATAGCATCTTCAATAGCACCCTATTGAAAATAAAACAATGTAGCCTAAGATAGAGAACAACAATCAATAAAAAATTTGATCTTTTCTCAACAACACGCTATTGAAAATTGTAAGAATAGTTTGTTGAACAGGAGTGTATCAAAAATGAGAGAATATAGCCCAAGCTAGACAATAACAATCAACAGAAACTAGATAATGTCAACAATTTATGTGGATCATGAGAGGGATAATGACACAAAATAGCCTTTCCAACAACACCTTCTCAAGGATGAAACAATATAGCTTAAGCAAGAGAACAATAATGAACAATGCCCAATGGAATCTAACACAAAGTGTATAACATTAACTATTTTATTCTGTCACAACCATAGCCTAAAACATATGAATTATATTTGAATCTTATCTCAAAAACATAGACATCTAAACATAAAATATAAAAAATAAAACACAACAAAATGAGCCCCGGTTTCCACCCTTCCATATTGGGGCATGGAGCCTCATGGATTCTCACCAAACCCCCGAGCAAGAATATATGTTGTCCATGGTCACTCTGATCAAGGGTGGAATGAATTTGCTTATTACAATCAACATAGAGTATATTAGGATCTAATTGTCTATTTTACCATGGTAACTAATTTTGCAATTAGTTCATCAAATTTGTCAATATAGTTGGAGTCTATTGTGGAAAAATAACAAAAAAGTGTGAAATTTAGTGTGGTGAACATCTGTATTTGATAGAGAATATGTAAATTAGTAGATTTAAAAACATTTATTATGTATCATACAAAATATGGAATACACGTGCAATACAAGGGATGAAATAAGTAAAATCTAACCATACTTGTGCACATGGTGGATTGTAGTAGGAAGACAAGAAAACAAGGTCTTATCTCCACACTACCATATTGGCTCATGTAGCACCACATGCTCTCACCAAACCCTTGAGCAGAAAAATAAATTGTTCCACCAATGTGATTGATGGTAGAAGCAATGTTTTGGCCACTAATGGCTTTAAACAAAATCATTGAAATTTGTATTATCGATGGAGTATGCTCTGGAAGAATAACAAAAAAGTGTGAATTTTAGTGCAATGGTCATCTCTGATTCATAGACAATATGTAATCCAAGAGATATCAAAGATCTATATTTTATAGCACGCAATTTGCTATGGACTTGTAATGGGGAGAATGAAGTAAATAAAATTTAGGCATACCTGGTGCATGTTGCAGAATGCAGTGTCAACATAAGAAAAGAAGGCCTAATGTCCACCCTACCATATTGGCTCATGGAGCGTCATGTGGTCTCACCAAACTCCCGAGCAAGAAAATATTTTTTCCACCATTGGGATCAATGGTGAAAGCAATGTTTAGGACGTTGTTGACTTAATACAAGATCTGAAGGCATCAAAATGTCCACAAATGAGGATTTTTTGGGTTGAGTATGGTTGCAAACATGAAAGGATAATGTGAAGTTTAGTGTACTGAACACATACCATTGGTAGACAATAAATCAATCAGAAAATATAAAGACTTATAGAATTCACAAGAAATAATATGCAATGCACCTGTAGTAGAATAGTGTAAATAAATAAAACATAGGCATACCTTGTGTATGGAATGGATTGGAGTATTGAGACAAAAAAGGAGTCCTGCTTTGCACCCTACCACATTGTGTCATCGAGCATCATGGGCTCTCACCAAACCCCGAAGCAGAAAGATTAAATGTCCACCACTTTAATCAATGGTGAAGGAAATCATTTGGCACCTGAGAAAATTTATTGAGTGGGGATAAATGTTGTACATCTTTAATAAATTGACATGGAGTTGTGAAATAAGAAATGCAACAAAAGATATATAGGCTTATGTTTTATAGAAATAGAATGTAGGTGAGGGCCATACACCATGCAAATGTGCAATCATAAAGCTATTTAAAATTTAGTAGATTTGTACAGTGGACATGTGCATCTATATTTCAGCAAGAATATGTGTAACCTAAAATTCTTTCAATAATAAATTGACATGGAGTTGTGAAATAAGAAATGCAAGAAAAGATATATAGGCTTACGTTGTATAGAAATGGAATGTAGGTGAAGGCCATACACCATGAAAATGTGCAATCGTAAAGCTATTTAACATTTAGGAGATCTGTACACAGGACATGTGCATCTATATTTCAATATGCACATTTTCAATCTAAAATACTTTCAATGAAATATGGTTATACATAAGGGGAATTTGAAGTTTAGTACAACAAACATGTGTCATTAGTAGACAATATCAAAATAAACAAATATAAACAGTTGTATAGTTAGTAACAAATAATATCTAATGTATGTGCAATAGAATAGATCATATAAATAGGATACAAGCATACCTTTTGCAAAGAGGAGGGGACAATATGTGGAAAATTGCATATAATTGTATCTTCTAGCACCTGACAATTTTATTCAGCTGAAATCACTATTATCTATTTTTAAATATATATATATAGTTGTGGCATTTGTGACAAAAAGGTTCTGATGTAGTTGAAAAAGAAGAGATGGAAAGAATGACATATAGCCTTATCTTGTATACAAATGGAATATAGTTGCAATGCGAACACCATGGAGAACTTGTACTCGCATGAAGGTATTAAAAATTGTGAAGATCTCAAGTTACAACTAGAAATGTTTGCAATTTAAATTTGTTAGAATCTGAAATTGTTAGAAAGAAATGATTCAAACATGACACCCCTGGAAGTGACATAATTGGGTAAAGGGGAGGAAGCTATTAAGAGTAGAATTAAATATAGATAATAGTTTGGGCAATGGGGAAGAGGAATGAATCGATGTTTGTTGTTGGGGGCTAGGGGAAACACAATCCAATAGTTTAATAACAACTTCTCTTAGCAATGATTGTAGAGGTAAAACCTTCAGAATGTTGGGAAGAGTGATTAGAACTAGACTATGGAGTGAACAAGGGAAAAGGAATAGTAGGAATCAAGGGTATTGTAAAAACATTGAAACAAAAATGAAAAGGAGAAGTGGTATAGTTACCATGAAGAAAAAAAAGATTTCATCATGATGTGAATGCATACAATTTTTGGAGGTGATCCTCTTCTTTGATTTGAAGTCCATTGTATTTGTTGGAATGTAGCCTAGAGTACCTATCAAAAGAGAAAGGTGGATCTATGTGTATCCCTGCTATTGATTTAACATGAGAGAGAGGTGTGAATGTTAGCCCTTTCCTTTCTTTAGTTCCGATATCTATTGTAGCTTTCTCTAGTGTCAAGCCTTGAGATTTATGGATTGTTATTGCCCAGGCCATTTTCAACGGGAGTTTCCTCCGGCTACCTCGTGTGATTGGGATAATCAAGATGAATCTTGGATTTTCTTGATCCCATGTTGGGCCAATGTAGTTTTGGAAGTCAACAACAACATATTTAGGAAATTGAGGTGGTCTAGCACCCATATCATATACAATAGCCTTCATTGAACCCAACAACCCATTAACCGAGCCAGCTACCACCCAAAGATTTGTTGTAAACATTACTTGTTGACCAATTACATGCAAGAGCTATGCTTGAAGTTTTTCATCATCACCATAATAAAGTGTGTTTTGTTGGTAGCATTTAGTAGCACTAATTGCAATTGTAACATTTAATTGTTGTAGCATTTTCCTATTATGCAAAGCAACCAATCTATTTATTGGGAATACGTGGATAGCCTCATCAAACTCTTGGTTTTTATTCAATTCATAAGAATTTTCCAATCAAATAGGGATGCCTGGAAATTTCTAATATTCATAAGGAGCGTACAAAACTGTTGCTATGAATCAAACTGCCCATGCTGGAAAAAGATAGTGTCAAGAGTGACAACAGTATTAAAAGTGTGCCAAAGTGCCAACGCTATGGACCAAGAACCATAGATAGGCCTATCCATAATAGGGGTAGTTGTTCCAAGTCACCCATGATTATAATGGACACACCACCAAATGGCTACATATGTCTACCAAGGAATGCTTTCAACAATCGACTATCTATTTTAAGCAACAACTTTGGTCCCAAGAAGCTCATTTCATCAATTAATATGTACTTAATATGTTTGAAGTCCTCTTGGAATATGGTCAATGGTTGTCCTTTCAATGGATTCATATCTCTTATTGGTATCCGTAGAGCAGTATGAACTATGGAGGCACCAATATTGCAAGCAACAATACCCATTGGTGCCAAAGCACGCAATGGACTCATTTTCTAATTCAATGATTTATTTAGTGCTCTTTGTATCTTGTCAATGAGGAATGATTTACCTGTGCCAACAGTTCCTTGAATGATCATATGTAGCAGTGGCAATGAGGATGGGCCAAGATGGTGTTATTCAATAATATTCAAAGCAAGCTTTTGCCTAGGAGATAGTTCATGGCAAAGTGTGAGTGTTGCAAACAAGAAAAGAGTGCATTCAGCTGTATGCAATTTACTTGTTGAAACAAACTATTTAGCAATGCTATGAAGATTCTCTAGAACATGGTGGCTATCCCACCTATGATGTAGGTCAAAGTCTCATCTACCCAAGAGTTACAGCTAGTCAAAAAAACATTATTTGTGGCACCAAGTCAAGAGAGAAACTCCCATTCATATTCATCTATGTGGGGCAAAGACAACACAATATCAATATCACTATCACTACCCCCTATTGACAGGGGGGATAGTAAGTCTATTGACATGTCAAGAATCATAGCCAACAACATAAAATAGCCTCCAATTTTGTGTTATGCTTTCTCTTGTAAGGACTATCTCAAGCTCAACATTTCAAAAAGGTTTGTATAATAGCAATTTTGACCAACAAAATGTTTCGAAGGAATCACTTTGTTTTGGTAGGATGGTCTTGAAAAGTGGGTAAACAATGATGATAGTAGGTTGTGGCTGAGCATGCCAAGCTACACCTTTGCAATTTTTATAATATGTATAAAGTTGTGTAGAATGAATAAGGGATATTGTCTCCATTTTAGTTGTTATTTTCACATGTAGGAATGAATATAACCACTAGCAAGATTTTCACCACTGTCAATTGTTTTCAAATGATGAAATGTTTGTTTCCTAACATTCAAAGACAAGAAATGTCGACTTGACATGACAAGGGGAAACTTTTGTGTCATATGGCATGTTTCTTGTGCACCAATGTCACGATCAACAACCAAATTCATCATGAATTTTCGGTAGGAAAGAAACACTTTATCCCCAGATGAATTTTTATTTGCACGCCTTTTCAAGATATCAATGTAGCTTTCATATTTTTTCTCAAACGTTGATGCATATTTGGAAATGTAGTTTAGCACAATTTGTCTAGACAATATTGGCTAGCAATCAAGATTTTCTCGCCCAATTGCAAGCATCTTAGGGTTGTGGATATTAACATGCTCATAATTTATTATTGGTTTATATGATTAGTTCAATTCACTATCAATTGTCAATGTCGAAGATGGTTGCGTAGTCCATGGAGCTTTGTAGCGACATTATCATTGGCGGCCTTTTTTCCTAAGGAAAGTGTATTGAGTGCACTTGGTATGCCTTTGCACCGTGTTCAACAAATTTTCATAGTCCACCATTAGATCCATGGAAGAAATTTGCATAGTATCAAGCAAGCATGGGTCCTCCAAAGCTGAGTGGTGCATCCTTAATATTAGCTGCTCTAGGGAGCAAGGATTCCATGCTGAGACATAGCAATCAAAATAATTTTTTTCTTGTTGAAGCTCATGTGGGTTGGACCAATCAAGCATGTCCATGTTTTGGGCATCTAGGAGCCACAAGAAACTATGTACATGTGTTGACCCACAATGTTTTTACTCATACCTATACCAATATTCCTTTGTGTGGAAAAGTCTCTCAATAACCTCTTCACGGGAAATAGTGAATTTAAAGTGCATGTACAAGGTTGTTATGTGCGGGTTTTGTATAATGTTCTCTATGAAGCGTCTCCGAGAGTATGAAAATCCAATTGGGCATGAGGTTCAATCCCCCTATGTAGATCAAGCCATTTTGTATCTATAGAGCTCAAAGTGAAGAAAAGAGTCAATGTAGCAAGCTGGTGTATCATTACTGCATGCTCTTCTCGGCACTTGGCCCAATATGAGCATGTTCCTCTTAAGGATGCACCAAACTGAACAAGTTGGCTTTCTATTTAGGATCTGGTGCCTCCTGAAGCAATTATCACAGAGCAATAACAGACTATAGTATTCTTTCCTCCAAGTTTGTTTTCATAAAAATTGATGTTGATTGTTGGCTTTGATGTCTCATTATCAAATTATAAAGGTAATATCTAAATTTGACATGCCTCCCAAATCTATTATCATAGTATCTCTTCAAGTCCAAGGCATATTCATGTAAGTGAATTTGTATGGTTCTCGATTGTAGGGGCATTGCCATGCTAGTGGGGAACAAGATTGGAAAAGCCATGCTTAAAAACCCTTTTGTATTATATTCATTGATAATGCTAGATTTTATTTAAGGGCAAGGTATTTTGACTAGTGTCTTTAATTTGTAAGGATCTCTAATTCCCTTGCAATTCTCGAAGGGATCAATGTAAGGGTATGTGTAGAATCATCATGGAAAAACAGCTCTTAAGTGGCAAAATATTCATAAAATCAAGTTAGGCAACTTAACAAAAATTTGAATAATTTAGCTATATTATTTCAAAATATGTAAGAATAGAATTTGTAGAAAATTGAATGTAGTTTCTAAACTACTAGGTTTATTTAAAAATAAATAAAATCTATTTGGTGAAAATTTTGAAATTTCAATGCGGTAGTACTTGAAATTTGGAAAAATAAAGAGGTAGGTGTAAATTACCCTAACCATAATAAAATGATAATATTTTTTATAATATTTTATATATAAGTAGAGGACTCATGTCTAGATGTGATGCATATTTTTTTTAATTTTTTTCCAAGTAAATAATTAATTATGAATTTTTATTACAACTTTTAAAAATATAAAAAATTCATATGTCTAACCACCTTAACTTGGTCAAAACTTCATGAATTTAATTTTTTCTTTTAATCCTATAGTATGTGAAGCATAGAATGTGATGCATGTTTCGAGATTCAAAAATGTGATACGTTTGAAAGTTATAGATGTTTTTCAATCAACCTATCGATCGGGACTTTAGTCGAATTTAATAGAAAATGAATAATAATTATTTATTAAATTCAAATTAAAGCATAATTTATATTGGTGGAAAGTTGAGAATCTCCTCTAAAAACTTGTTTTGTTTCATGAATTTTGGGTTAAAAAAGTCGACACATACCCTACAAATACCCATAATATTGCCACTTTTGGCCCATCATGATCATGCACATACTCATAATGAATTATCACAAGTCCTGAAGGTCAGCTTCCTCATCAACAACGCTTTCTATAGTTTCCATTGGTTCAATTGGGTTATGCATCAGTTCTTCCATTATGTGCAGAAGATAAGAAATGTCAGTACTTGTAGAAGGCAACAAATTTAAAGCATCACAATCTATTGCAACATCACTATAGTATGGCTCATTCTCAATTTTATATATTAATGCAGCCATGACATTATGTGTGTCAACATAGCGATCATAATTTGACCCCTGCATGCCAATTCTTTACACAATCATGACTTCGAGATCATGTAGATGACGTGACAAAAAAGTTGCAATGGTCATGATGTCTTGTGGGAAGCTTATAGTATGGCCACTATATTTGTATTGGCCCCCTCTAGAATGGATTACTTGCAAAACTAGAGCAACTCTGGCTATAAGCATTTCTTTAAATTAAGTAAGCTTTGCAAGGATAGTTAGTTGTGGCCTTGGATCCATTTTGTTTGTTAGGCTAAATATGTGGACACCTTTTTCAAAAGCACAACACAAACACACAATGTCAGCAATAGATGCCTAGACTCTCATGTCGGCATAGCTCTCATTGCAAAGAGAACAAATTTTCAATTCAAACAAAGCATTAATGCAATGACAAAAGGACTGCATAGCAATGCAGAAAGTTTTACCAAACATTTTGCTTGAGTGGTGGGTTGCCAACGGTGCGAATGGCAAGGCATGACTAGCAAGGGTTTGTGGTGGTGTACAACCAGGTACTATGGTGGAAAATTCACTGTGATGGTTGTGTTGCAGCTGCATAGGGGTGGGAGTTGAGGGGGTACAACAACAAGCAAGTCTTGTCGGCGAGCTTGCTTGCAATGGTGGTGTGCCTAGCTAGGTCTAGAGCACATCTTTGTTGCAAGTACTTGCCTCACTGACCTACAAAAATCTGGTCTTTGTGATGTGCATAATAAAGTTGGTTTCTTTGGCATTTTTCAGCCTTTTTACGATCCACACTCAATGTAGCATTCAAACTTGAAGAAGGTTGTGAAACCTACAGTAATAATATTAAGCAAACAATAAAATGGTTGCAAACACCAAGTTAAAGGGAAATGGTATAACTAAAGCGGTCAAGCTAATTGAATATGCAATAAAGTAGCCAAAGGAAGATAGCAACACTCAATAATACCCTAGCCATAAAGGAAACAATATTGGTTTGAACAGTGGCCTAGATGGAAGGCTCACAGAAAAAAACAATCCATAGTAATAAAGCCATGCACAAAGAAGGAAAAACACACACATGGCACAATTTTTTTTTCAACAATGCTTTATGGGAAATGACCGAAGCATACATATACATAAATGTATATGTATAGATAAATGTATGTATCCATATACATTGTATTTAAAACCACTTTCAAACTCCAACTAAAAAAAAAAGAATGCAACCAATGAACAAATAGCTAATACAAAATGAAACGAAAGAAAGGAATTCCTACTCTCCACCCCAACATACTGGGTCACAAAGCCTTGTCAAAACAATCTCATTGTCCAAAAGTGGCCAATTCAAAAGAAAATGCACCAATTGCAATACTAAATTTTCCTATGGATAGGAATTAATGATAACACTATGCATTGATGAGACTTCTTTTTAGCAAAACATTTTTAGTGTTAAACCATGTCGCATATACTAGTAATTTTTCAAGTATGATGATACATAGTTGAATACTTAAATACTCTTCTGAAAAAGAAGTCTCATCAATGGTATAAGCTCAAGTGTGTCCACAAATTTATGCCCTATGATCAATCATGAAATGAATGTTGCTTATTACTCCCAATATAGCACCTTTCATTCTATCAGCCATTTTTTTAGTGTAGAGGCGATAATACCCAAGGCATCACAATTGACATTATGCATTGCATGCATATATACTGATTTCCTACTTGTAAATATTAAACCATGGCACAGGGGAGGGAAAATCTAGAAAATAAAAAACCTGCATGTAGATAAATACTTTTCCCTATAGTCACTTATTGACAATAACAAGAATAAACATATATGGAAATGTCTTTGCAAATGTATATATGCATATGCAATCTCTTTTCAATGGAGAGTGTCACATGAATGGAAGGTATGATGCACTCTTTAAAGAAGAGTGCACTCCTATTGCTGCCTATGGCTATGCATCATCCCTTCCTTCATTACACTCTCCACCTAAAATAACTTCATGTTTTTTGATTTGCACATGTATGCATATGCATATTCATATACATATAGTACAATGAATACAAGAATGTGTTTGCAAACACCGGGTCAACAATTCATGGCTTTTGCTACTTAGAGATATAAAAGGATATGTATGCCAGCTAAAAAAGAAAGAATGCAACCAATCAATAGAAAGGTAATAGAAAATGAAATAGACCAAATAAATACTTGCTCTCCACCATACCATAGTTGGCCATGGAGCCACATGGGGTCTTACTAAACCATAGTGGGCCATGGAGCTGCATTGGGTCTTATCGAACCACCGAGCAAGAACATACATTACCCACCAGTATGATCAATGGTGAAACCAATGCTATTTAATATGCCCAATATAGAACCTTTCATACTAATATTTGTTACTAAGACATCACAATCAGCAGTATGCATCAAATGCATATCTAGCAATTATCCAGTTGCAAATATAAAAACATGGTGCAAAAGTAAAAAATTAAAAAATTAGAAATATGCACATTCACAGATACTTTGCCCAATAGTGATCTATCGACATCAACCAAATCATACGCATATGTAAATGTATTTGCAAATATAGCTATACATATGAAATGTTTTCAATGGAGAGTGCAACGAATGAAAGGTACAATGTACACTTTAGAAAAGAGTATAACACTGGTGCTCCTATGGTTGTGCATCGTTCCTTCATTTGTTCTAGTATCCATCTATTAAAACTTCACATTTTCCATTGCACATGCATGTATGCATACACATATACATATACATATACATATGTATATTACAATGAAGACAAAAATGTTCTTGCAAACACCCAAACAAAAAAAAACATGTACTATCCACTCTACCATATTGGGAACACAATTTTTTGAGTGCACATGCATTTATACATATACATCTATATGTATGCACCAATTTTAGATTTTTCTGGCACCAGCAAAAAGGTGCAAAGCTGATATTTGGTTTTGGTGAACTTTGGTCAGATTTTTTGTCAGTCTTCATGGTTTTTGAGCTCTTTGGCGTCGCAAAAAAGATGGTGGATTATTTTTTCATTTATGTATATGCATACATAAATGTATACATGCATACAACCATGTCCACAAGTACACACAACACAACTAAATAGCATATAGCAAATATGCAATGAAAAACAAGAAAACAAGGCCTACTCCCCACCCTACCATATTGGGTTGAATGGAGCCCCATGGGCTCTCACCAAACCCTCAAGCAAGAACATAGATTTTCCATCACTTTTACCAATGGTGGAAGCAATATTTCTCATCACACATAACATACATCATATCATTGCAACAACTCCTTTTGTGATACATCTTTTGGAAAGGCCGGTCGAACTTCAACCTTCAAATAAGCTTGCAATCTTGGCTCACAGTTGTGAAAAGAGGTAAAGTCATAGAACACCCAACAATTCCTTATTGAAAATTGCATAGAGTTTCGCATTCTCAACTCAGGTTTTTGAGTAGCGGATGTTGGAACAACAATTGCCACTACACAGACACCATAGAGCAGTAAATATTGATGCCAAGAGGATGAGCTTCTATGAAGGTGCAAGTCCAACCGCCTACTGTGAAGTTTATCTGAAGGTGGCTGCAACATATTTTATGTTTTTTGCATGGGCCAATCACTCCAAAACCAATACAAAAAGTATTGTTAATGGCACTAATAATGAGAGTGATATAGAATGCATGTGCCATATGTACAAATATCTATGCATGTGAAGGAAGCACAAAGACATGCATATTGGGAGAACCATTTGAAATATTGTTTCACTTGTGGTTTATGGGATGTTGCATGCTATATTTCTTTATCTTTGTCAACACAATCTTTATTGTTTCAGATTTTGATAAGTTGTTGTTCAAAGAAGACTATATTGTTGGTAAAAACAAATATTGTTTAATCTATGGTCCACATTTTTATGGCTATCATTTTGCAAGGGTATGTTACTATGAATCTTTATGTTTGATGGATTTGTCCATCTGGCTCACTGTTGAAGCAAATATTGTTTGATCTATGGCATCCATTTTCTAGCTATGGTTGCAATGGAGTAAAATAGTTAATGTTATACACTTTATGTTTGATTGCAATAGGCGTTGTTGATTACTATTCTCTACCCTAGGCTATGCCATCAGTTTTTGAAAAAGATGTTTTTGAGAAGCCCATATTGATTCAATTTTCTATCAACTTCTGTTGAGGGAAAATAGTATAATTTCACACGGCCTTGCCACTGCAGATTTTTTTTGTGTGTGAGTTTGTTTATTCCTTCACATTTCTAGCTATGTCTGGTAAGGAATTACATTGTTAATAGTGTTCACCCTTTTTTCATTGTTGTTTTCTAGTTTTCCATGTATTGTCTCATTTTCAATAAATTCTTGTTGAAAATGTTGTATTGCTTGAACTTTCCTTAAGGCATTGTTCTCAAAAGCCTATATTGTTTGTTAAAGGCAATATTATTTCATAATTTAATGTTTGTTTATTTATATATATTTGTTCTCCTTTTTAAGAGATGTATCAATATCTACAGTTGTTCATATATCTACTTGTGGACATGGTTGTATGCATGTGTACATTTACATATGTATATAGATAAATATACATGCATGCACTCAAAATTTCCTAGCGCATACAACTTTCTGCTATAGATATGTGTAGATATATATGTGTGTGTATATATATGTGTGTATATATGTATATGTATATACATATATACATATATATAGATATATAGATATATATATATATTTCTTAAGTTAGTATGTATATATATATATAGAAAAACTGGCAAGATCAACTTCATTGAACCTTAATGTCTTTATTCTTTCAATAAGAATAATTGAAATGATAAATGAAACAATTTATTCAATCCAATAGAAGAACAAACAACAATTCCCTATGGAAAATAGCACAAAGTGTTTTAGTTCTTCAACAAGTATTAGATGCAAAGTCTACAAAAGTGGAATGCAAGATACCAACCGTTATGCAGTTTTTGATGATTTTTGTTGTCTAGATATGGCTATATTGTGCCATTTTCAATAAGGTTTTGTTTGAATTTTTGATAAGATGTTATTGAGAAAATACTATATTGTTTGTTGAAATAAATATTGTTTCATTTATGGTTTCGTTATGTGGCTATTGTTTTGGTTGGGTTTTGTGGCTATAGTTTTGTGTGTTTATCCAACTGGGTTGCTGTTGAGACCAATACATGTTGCTTGATTTATGGCTTTCATTTTCTAGTTATGGTTGGAATAGAATAGAATAGTTAAGTTGTACACTTTATCCTTCATTGCACTAGGTGTTGTTGATTATTGTTCTCTATCTTACACTATATTGTTTCATTTCTAACAAAGTGTTGTTGAAAATGCTTTATTGTTTGCATTTTTTATAAGGTTGTGCTTAGAAAGAAGTATATTTTTTGCATCGGTTTGTCACTATTAATTTTTTATAAGGTTTTGTTGAGAAGGCTATATTGTTTCAATTTTTTTGATAGTGTTCTATTGAGAAATGAGTATATTTTAAATCTGGTTTGTTTAAGTGAAACTTTATGGCTTTTTGTTTATGGATTTCATTTTGTGGCTAAAAATATATAAAGATGTGGCATTTGTGTCAAATAATTTTGGATTTAGTTGCAAAAGAATAGATGGAAAGAATGACATATAGCCTTACCTTGTATGCCAATGGAATATAGTTCCAACTCAAACACCCGATTGGGAATTGTTGATTATAGTTCTCTTGCTTAAGCTATATTGTTTCATTTTCGAGAAGGTGTTGTTTAAAAGGCTATATTGTTTCAATTTTCGATGAGTTTTTGTTGAGAAAGGATTGTTTTATGCATGGCAGTATGTTCTTATATTTGTTATTATATATATATAGGATATATATATAGTATATTATATATATATATGTTCATTGAAGGTCAATGAGCAGCAGTAGGATTTTGTGGATATAGACAAAAGACAACATGACAATAGGCATGAGCTTGATGCACAGAGGCTTCATGAAACATTCCACACTCTTGACCCCTTCTTCCTTAATCACATCAATTATTTCATGAAGCATATGTGCATCAAGCTCACTCCTCTTGTCATTATATGTATTTATATGTATATATCTACATATGTATATATACATAATATACATATGTATATATATATATGTATTTGTATATGTGTATACATATATATAGATATATATATTTCTTAAATTAGTATGTATGTATGTATGTATATATGTGTGTGTGTGTGTATTTATACATACATACATACATATACATATACATATACATTTATACATATATATATATATATATATTTGTGTGTGTGTTATTGTATAAACATATAGACATATATTTCTAGCCTACTAGTGGTAATGTAAAAGATGGCAGAGGTGGTTGTTGGATACCTTGGGAATAGGGTAGCTCATTTCACGCAGCATGGATAGAGAAGGCCACTGGAATTGAACACTGGTTCCCATCAACATTAATTATTATATGTTTTGTGTGTACTAGAAATGGTTGTACTAACACATGTCATTTAATGCTTCAGGGAACAAAATGAATAGTTGGGGAATTTTTGGTAAGGCATTGTTTGGTGTCATTATATTGCTATACATGGTATTAGACTCGTTAGTGAGGAAGGTAAGATTTTGTGAGGATGCTAGCTCGATCAAGCTTTGTGTAGCTTCTGTGAAAGTGGGTAGAGGTTATTTTGTGTTTTTTGCATGGGGCAATGTTTGCAAAGCAAAAGAAAAGTGTTTCCTGTCATAATATTTTTCCTATTTTTGTGTAGGAAAGCTAGCAAGAAGAGGTGCATGTTGGGAAAATCATTAGCAATATAGTATTTGATTTGTAGTTCATGGTCTGTGCTAAGCCATGTTGTTTAATTTGTGATAAGGTACTATTGATTGTTTCAAATGTTGATTAGTTGTTGTTTAGAAGATACTATATAGTTTCTAAAAATAAAATATTAGCTCATATATGGTTCACGACGTGTGTATGGTTTTGCATGGATTTGATACTATGAGTTTTTGTGGGTTTTTGTTTATGGTTTCCATGTGGCTATGGTTGCAAGACTGCAGAATCAAGGCAATGTGGACAAAGCTAGCAGAAAGAGGTTTACTTGAACCAAGCGAAAAGAGGTGCATATCAAGAAAACCATTTTCCATATTGTTACACTTGTGGTCCATGGGTTTTTGCAGGCTATATTATTTTATCTACAATAAGGTTTTGTTGGGTGCTTCAAATTTTGATAACATGATGTTGAGAAAAGACTATATTGTTTGTGATAAAGACTATTGTTTGGTTTAAGCTTTTTGTTCCATGGCTTTGGTTTTTCATGGGTTTCTAACTATTATTTTTTTTGTTTTGTGGGTTTATGTGCTTGGGTCAGTGTTCAAACCAATATTGTTTGATTTATGGCTTCTACTTTGTGGTTATGGGTGCAACAAAATAACATACTTAATCTTATACACCTTGTGTTAGATGCCATTGGGAATTGTTGATTATTGTTCTCTTGCTCTAGCTATATTGTTTCATTTTTGAGAAGGTGTTGTTGAGAAGTCTATATTGTTTCAATTTTTTATGAGGTTATGTTGACAAAAGAGTATATTTTTGTATGGGTTTCTTGTCATCAATCTTCTATGGGTCTCTCTTCAAGGTTCATGTTTTGTGGCTATGGCTTTGCATCAGTTTGTAACTATGTATATTTTCTATTTTGCAGCTTTCCACTTCTAGGTCGATGTTCAAACCAAGGGTGTTTGATTTATGGTATTCGTTGTGTGGTCATGGTTGTAATAGGGTGAAATAGTTAGTCTTATCTAGTTTATGTTTGATTCAATTGGAAATTGGGAATAGGTTTCTTACTTTCATATTTTGTTTGATGCCACCATTAATTACAATGGTGGATAATACATTTTCCCTATATGCAGATACATACATATGTCATAGTGGGTATAGACAATATTCATACACATTGATCCCTGTGTTTATTCAATTGCACTACATTTTTTGAATGGAAAGTTGTATTGCAGGTGTTAAATGCAAGGTTTACGCTAATGTTCATGAAGTGTAACAACTCACATGCACGATGGCTGGTTACCCCTGTGATCCTAAGAATTTTATCCTACTCTAACATGCAAAATAACTAAGAAATGCAAGTGATAAAAGACTAAGGACACTTCAAGATTAGCCAAAAGAGAGATAAAACAAGAAGGAAAATGGATAAAACAAGATGCAAATGATTTCACCTTCCTTATTGTTGATGACTCCTTGATTGGCCCTTGCTTGGGATGATTTTATGTGCTCCTTAGATGGCTTCTTGAGTGACTAAATGAAAGATCAAATGTGCAAAATGATTAGAATGAATGGCTAGATTCTAGTAAAATGAGTGAGAGTGCAAATTGACAGCATGTAGTTATCAAATGGCTAAGTGTTGAAAATGCCCTTGAGGAGGGGGTATTTATAGGAGAATTTGAATTCTCTGGAGAATTCAATGGTCAAGATGAATCCAACAAGGCCAAGATGAAGGGCTATGGTGGGTTGAGAACCCACAAGCCCTCACATCTTGACATGTGGATGGTGAAGTGGCCAAGAGAAGATGAGATGTAAGTGAGGTGTCAAAAAGGTACATGAGGTGGAGGAAGGACAAGCACCTTGGGGAATGAGGAGATTTCCTCAAAAAGGGATTCCTTGTCCCCAAGTGGGAGTGAAAGGGACATTTGAGGAATTTTGGAATTCCTCAAAAATCTACATGGAAAAAGGAAAGGTGGTTGGGATATAAATGTGAATTAAAAATTCACATTTTAGGAAAGTCTAAAAGATAAAAGGTGGGCTCCAAAGGTGGGACTTGGTCACATGTGGAGATTGTGACAAGTCCAAGGTTCTAGAAGCCTTGGATAGAATGTGAATTAAAAATTCACATATAAAAGAGGGGAATCTAGGATAAATAAATGTGAATTAAAAATTCACATGGGAAAGGGGTCAATGCCAAAAGAAGGTAAATGCAAAGGTTGGCTAAAAAGTGGTGCTAAATCTAGCTAATGGCCTTGGTTAAGGTTGTGCAAATATTGGATTAAGCTAATTAATGGAAGATTAGAGGAAAGTGGCAAATGTAGGAGGATGTGACATTAATCTTTGATTATCATAATCATGAATTAACTAAATTAATTCAGATTAGGGAAAGATTATGGAGGATGTGACAAGGAGAGAAAAATGAAGAATTTTAAATTGATTTAAAATCAAAAGGGTAATGACTAAATTAAATAAATTAGTGTATTTATTTAATTTAGAGAGGAAGAAGGTGACAGAAAGCATTTAATTATTAAATCAAATACTTCACGATATGAAATTTAATAGACGAAGGGAGTAAATTTAATCATATGAGAGTGATTAAATTTAGATGTCTACAACCCCATATTTGTGTGAACTTTGGTCAAAATTTTCACCAGCCTTCCCATCTTTTTAGCCTTCAATAAAGCTGGTGGATATTTCTTGATTTTTAAATCAAAAGCATTTGGTGCATCGATAAAGAAGGCCAACAAAATTAAACGTTGGTTCGCATCAGGCCTAATTGATGTATGGTTCCTGTGCGGTCACAATGTTTGCAAAGTAATAAAATAGTCAATGTTCTTGTTGAAGCATAGTTGTTATCTTTCTAGACCTCAATAAAGGTTCATTACAATGGAAGGCTATATATCAAGTGTGATGCAACATTTATCAAACTAGTATTGAGGCCTAGACAAATAACAACTACTCTTGAAATCATACAAAAATAGCTAGCAACAACCCATCATGAAGAACATGTACTATTTTATCGCTTTGCAAGCATGCCTACACACATTTACATTTACAAAGGGAAATAGATATACACACATATATGTATCCAAAGTTATGTATAGACAATACACATATATATCCATAGGTGGACCTCAAACATATGAATATTGTTTGCATGAAATGTGAAAAAAACACAGATTTGTGCATACGAAATATGAAATGCAACACAAGATACATCATTGACTAGCCTAATCAATGGTAAAACCCATGTGCCTTATTAAACTTACTATATAGGCTATGGCTACAACGTTTGTTGTGTATGTTGTGCAGCCCAATCTACAACCCAACATTGAACAATGCCTTAGTCCAAATAACATAAACTGCCCAATTACTTTGGTAAGTTTTAAATCCAAGCTATTATTGCAACCATCCCCAATATATGGACCCCATACATGAAAAAATGTTTCCATGAGAATTCCCCAAACAATAAACATGGTGAGGACTATATATCAACGTTGCCTACATCTAATTTCACATACATACATATTTGGACAAAGCAAAAAAGAAACAAAACACAAGAAAACAAGCACATATTTTTTTGTGCTTACATACTTCCAAGCAACATATGCTATAGGGTGAAGCCACAATAGTGGTTTACAATTTGATGGAGCAAGCTAAACTGAGAAAAAATGACTCCATGGAAAAAAAGTGTTTTTGGGGGTTTGTACGAACCTAGAAGTTCAACTGAACCAAAAAGGGGTTTGATCGAACCTGGGTTTAAGTGAACCCTTTAAACTTTTTGCTGCCAAAAACAAAAAAAATGCATATGAAAGGGGTTCAAGCGAACACCCTTGAAGAGGTTCGCTCGAACCAAGGTTTGAGCAAATCCTAGTTCGAGAGCCCCTAGGGATTCACTCAAACCCCCCCAAATCCTCATCCCCTCCCTGAGACACTCAAAATTTAACCTAAATTTTGGCACTTCAAAGCTCGGGTTGAGGATGAAAATGGAGGAATCCTCACAAACCCAACTAGAATCAAGTAGTCCTCAGAACGAGCGATCCAACGAATATAATTTTAATATGTTTTGGTTTTATTAGCTATTTATTTTTTTAGTTTTATTAAACATAGGTTTTTCATTGAAAATGAAGGTCTTTGTTCTGCACATGTGGAAAAATAGCAGATTATAAAAATAAAATAAAACATATGAGTGCACCAAATATTGAAGTTCTTGATCTAACTAAAAGAAAAAGAATTTTGATATATACAAAAAAAGTTATGCATTATACAGTTGTGCTATCTCTGAATTGTAATTGGTTTGACTTCAAAACTTGATTAAAGAAAAATATTCAATAAAAAATTGTCTAACCAAGTGGAAGCACTAGATATCAGAGTTACAAATATAAATTCAAAAGAATTAGAATTTTATCCTTCATGGAAAAAAAAATTATGCATTATACGGTGTGCATCACTTTTTAAAAATGTTGTTTTATGAAAAAAACCAGTTTTCGTGGGAGATGGAAAAAGAAGTGCAATCTAATTCCAAAAATTTTGAAAAAAATGTTTTTAGAATCTACAGACAAAATGTGACGAGACTCTAGTTTGCATCATCTTCAAATCCTTCACGGTTTAGCTTCTATAGGTGCTTGAATGTGAAGATTTAGTTAAAAATAATCATTTCAGTGTCCAATTTGGCCAAAAATTGTAAACCACTATTGTGGGATCACCCTACACATGAATCCAACAAATGCAATGCATATATATGTATCTCAAAAACAAAAGTCACACCAATATATATATATATGATATTAGATGCAGATATATATGCATTCTTCATTGTTGTTAAATAGCTTCTAACACATTATTTAATTTATGGTTTCCATGTAGTCATGAAAGCTACAAAGCAATCAAACAATCCACATAAACACATACGATAAGCAATATAATAGTCAACATATATGCACAAAAAAATATTTAGCATTTTGAAGTCACCAAAGCAACTAAATAGTCTATGCCATTTACAAAAAGGCATTGTTGACTTCAAGTCTGTAGCCCCAGCTTATAACCAAAGTTAGAGCACAACAACCAAAAACACCTTGCAGAGTACAATTGAAACCGATAGCATCCTGACTAGCCAGTAGCCCTCCCTCTATCTCTAGACTTCTGGTGGCCATGGAAAAGGTGGTAGATGGGGTTGTCACACACTGAGAAGCTATGGAACAACAATCAATAATTCCTTGTAGAAAAAAACATAAACTGTATAGTGTTGCAACCATCAGCACAAAACAAAAGCCTTCAATGAGACAATCATGATTTCAACAAAGACCTAGAAAATAATTTTTCCAATATGAACCTATCAATAGATGCAACAACAAATATAGATAAGTTTAAATCTAGGCACATATGGTTGTTTCCTAGGAAAATGAAATAAACATCACTTGACACAACTTGTGGGAGCAACATTGCTTTATGTATGGGTTGCATATTTTTTCGGTGGGGGAATAATAGGTTGCATTAAAAAATTTGCTCAATAATTGGGAACTTTATATTATTTTCAATTAGACATTGTTTAGTGTAGAGTTTCACTTTCAACCACAAAATGTACAGTCACCCACATCTATTCTTCACAATACAAGTATAATATATATATATATATATGTATAGGATTAAATGCAATAATGCCTATGAACAAGTCTATAATTATCACTAGATGTTCCATAAGAAATATTACAACAAGAAGAAAGTTATATGCAAGTCCACTAAAATGGAAGACAAATAAATAGCTACAAATTGAATGATCCCAAATATCCAACAAACAAAAACGTGAAGGCCACATAAATACCTCAAATATAAACAAGTTGGGCTATACACCAGAATGGTTGCAAATGCAAGCAAAGCATGCTTGCATTTTGATAAAGGGTATGTGCAGGATCATGATGGGCCAAAAAGTGGCAATATTATGGGTATTTGTAGGGTATGTGGCTGATGACTTTTTTTTTTACCCAAAATTGATGAAGCAAAAGGGTTTTTAGAGGAGATTTCCACCAATATAAATTATGCTTTAATTTGAATTTAATAAATAATTATTATTCATTTTCTATTAGAATTATGACTAAAGTCCTGATCAATAGGCTGATTGAAAAACATCTATAACTTTCAAATTATCACATTTTTGAATCAAACATGTGTCACATTCTATGCTTCACATACTATAGGATTAAAAAGAAAATTAAATTTCATGAAGTTTTGACCAAGTTAAGGTGGTCAAACATATGATTTTTATATTTTTTAAAGTTATAATTAAAAAAAATCATAATTAATTATTTACTTGGAAAAAATTAAAAAAAAATATGCATCACATTCGGACATGAGTCTTCTACTTATATATAAAATCTTATAAAAAAATATTATCATTTTATTATGGTTATGGTGGTTAGACAGACACCTACTTATTTTTTCCCTAAAATTTAAGTACTACTGCATTGAAATTTCAAATTTTCACTAAATCAATTTTATTTATTTTAAAATAAACCTAGTAGTTTAGAAAATACATTCAATTTTCTACAGATTCTATTCTTACATATTTTTGAAATAATATAGATAACTTATTCAAATTTTTACATCAAGTTGCCTCACACTGATTTTTCTGAATTTTTTGCCACTTAAGGGCTTGTTTTTTCCATGATGATCCTACACATACCCTAAATGCACATGGTAAACAACCAATACAAGTGTCAGAAACAAAAAATAAATGACGAATAGACTTATGGGTTTGGCATTGGGGGGTTGTCAAGCAACTTGGGGAGAGCTAGAGTCTACCGACATTGTTGGGGCCACTCTTTGAAAAGGACAGAGTTGCAACGCCGACGACTAGCCACAAGCTCTATTACGACAATAACACAACAACCAAAGATTCAATTAAACCATCAAAGGCTAATGAGATCCATTCCCAATTTTTAACATTTCAATTTCTTTTGTTGGGATATTTAGAATATGACAAAAAAAAAATAGTATTAAAGCTACATTTTATAGAACTCTTCATAAATGATTTCAAAAACAATCTATGTTCCCCTAAGACAACCAACCTAGAAAATACATTATCCATCAGTGCGATCAATGGTGGTGTCAATGTTCCATATAACAACAACAATACAGCTTATCATTTCAAGAATGTACCAACAAAAATTAACATAGCAATCACTATGTATCAATGTTGTTTGCATCCACTATAACATACATACATATCTACACATAGGGGAGAAATGAATTTATTATTCATGCCCTTCATTTTCTCACCATGGTTACAATGCTAAAAAATAGTGAACACTATACAGTTTATGTTGATTTGCATAAGGTATTCTTCATTGTTATACTCTAGCCTAAGCTACACTGTATCATTTTCAACAAGGTGCTATTAAGAAGGCTATATTGTTTGTTAATATCAATATTGTTTGATCTATGGATTTCATGTATTCATTTTGCAACCATCACTCAATGCAGACAAACCAAAATAACCTCCAACCAGTATATATATATACATATACACAAATATATATACATATATATATACATACACATATACACAGATATATATACATATATATAAATATATATATATACATACACACACACACATATATATATATAAAAATATATACACATATACATATACATATATACGCATATATATACATATACATATATACACATATATATACGTACACACACACACATACACACACATATATATATTCAAATTTATATACATATATATACATATTATTTATACATACACACACACACATGTATATTTATGTACATATATACATATATAATATACACACACATATATGCATATGTGTGTGTGTGTATCTATATATATATAGACATTGTTCGTTGTTGTTGAATAGCTTTGAACATATTATTTCATTCATGCTTTCCATGTAGTGGCAATAGTTACAAAGCAATAAAATAGTGCACAAAAACACACAACAACAATGCAACACAGAAACAAACAATATTGGTTACAACAACGACCAAGATGGGAAAAACACAACAAAAACACATAGATACACAATAACAATCCAACACACAATCAAATAATATTGCCTTCCACCCACCGCAACTCCACAAAAACCATGAACGATGCAATATATATATATATAGATACATATATACACGTATATATATCCCTTACACTACACATGTATTCCATATTTTGTATTATACATTATAAAAATCTTTAAATCTATTGGTTTACATATTCTCTATCAAATATAGATGTTCACCACACTAAATTTCACATTTTTTGTTATTTTTCCATAGTGGACTCCAACTAAAATGGAAAATTTGATGAACTAATTGCAAAATTAGTCACAATGGTCAAATAGACAATTAGATCCTAATTTTGTTTCTATTTGTGACAAGATTTTGTTGAGAAATAAGTATATTTTTACTTGGGTTGCTTGCTGTGAATCTTTGTTGGTTTCTCTTAATGGGTTTCGTTTTGTGGCTATGTTTGGAACAAAATATAATTGTTAACCTTTTCCTATTTTTGTTGGTTGTGGTTGTGTATCATGGGCTATATTTCTCTTCAAAAGGCTATATTGTTTCAATTTTCAATAAGGTAAAATAACATAAATTATTATAGAAATACACCTCTTCCTGCTTGCTTTCTCTGCCCTTCATTCTTTTTCAACCGCCTGCAAAGAATGGGCACATAATTATCACAACCCACACTTTTCTAGTGCTTTTGCAACCATCAACACATGCAAAAAATACAAAATAACCTCCAACCACCTTCACAGAAATTTTGCAGCCGATGAACACACTTGCACCTTCGCAGGAGCTTTCCCTCCTCACTCACAACTATCTTGAACAACAATATAAACCCAAAGAATGACACCCAACAATGCGTTATTAGAAATTGCACAAACATTCACTTTGTTTTCCGAGGACTTTAAAGACATATGTTACTTGAACCATCACCACTATACGGAAACCATACAACAATTAATGTTGTTGCCATTTTACTACCCTTCTCTGGTGTCGAGCCAAACATTTTTTATTTAAAAAACCAAAAAATAATCTGCCACCATTTTGATGGTGATAGAGGCCTCAAAAACCCAAAAGGTCAACAGTAATTCTGACCAAAGTTCACTGAAACAGGAAAACAACCCACCACCTTGTCCCTAGAGTCAGGGTAGTCTAAAACTGAGAAGGCCGACAAAAATTCCAACCAAAGTTCACACAAATAGCTTATATATTGTTTGATTTAAGGCTTTTATTTTCTAGTTATGGTTGGAATAGAATAAAATAGTTAATGAGTTGTTGGTTCTATGTTTGGTTACATTAGATATTGTTGATTATTGCTCCCTGCCTAAGGCTATATTGTTTCATTTTTGATAAGGTGTTGCTAAAAAGGCTATATTCTCCATCTGTGTGGCAATGGAATAAAATTGTTGACGCAATGTAGTTTTTTGTCAATTGTTAGTCTAGGTTGGCCTATGTTGTTTCATTTTTTATAAGGTTTTGTTCAAAAGACTATTTTGTTTCAATTTTTGATAAGGTGATGTTGATAGAAGACAATATTATTTGGAAAAGAAATATGTTTCATTTATGGTTGTTTTATATGGCTATCGTTGTGCATGGGCTCTATGGCTACAATTTTGTGGGTTTCTTCATCTAGTTCGCTGCTGAAACCAATGATGTTTAATTTATGGCTTCTATTTTCTAGTTATTTTTGCAACATAATAAAATATTTAAAATTGTACACTCTATGTTTGGTTACATCAGGTATTGTTGATTACTTTTCTCTCCCTGAGGCTATATTGTTTCATTTTTGATAAGATGTTGTTGAAAAGACTATATTGTTTCAATTTTCGATAAGGTTTTGTTTAGAAAGGAGTATATTTCTAGATGCCTATCTCGTTGTTAATATTCAAGAAGGAAATATTGAGAAGGCTATATTCTTTCAATTTTTGATAAGGTTTTGTTGAGAAATAAGGATATTTTTATTTTTCTTTCTCACTATTATATATATATATATATACATACATATATATATATACATATACACATATATAGATATATATATATATATATGTGCATACATACACACGCGCACACACACACACACACACACACACATATATGTGTATATTTTGTGGGTTTCTACATATGGCTCACTGTTGAAACCAATGATGTTTAATTTATGGCTTTTGTTTTCTGGTTATGGTTGCAATAGAATAAAATAGTTAATGTTGTACACTCTGTGTTTGGTTACATCAGGTATTGTTGATTACTCTTCTCTGTCTGAGGCTATATTGTTTCATTTTCGATAAGGTGTTTTTGAAAAAGTTATATTGTTTCAATTTTCGATAAGGTTCTATTCAAAAAGGATTATATTTCTAGATGGCTTTGTCGCTATTAATATTCGAGAAGGCAATCCTGAGAAGGTTAATTTCTTTCAATTTTTTATAAGGTTTTTTTGAGAAATAAGTATATTTTTACTTTTGTTTCTCACTATTATACATACATATACATATATATAGACATATACATATATATATATACATACATAAATATATATATACATATATATACATATATATATACATATATATATACATAGATATACATAGATATACATATATATATATATATATACATATACACATATATAGATATATATATTTCTCAAGTTAGTATGTATGTATATATGTGTGTGTGTGTGTGTGTGTGTGTGTATTTTGTGGGTTTCTCCATCTATCTCGCTGTTGAAACCAATGATGTTTAATTTATGGCTTATGTTTTTTGGTTGAGATTGCAACATAATAAAATAGTTAATGTTGTACACTCTATGTTTGGTTACATCAAGTATTGTTGATTACTCTTCTCTGTCCAAGGCTATATTGTTTTATTTTCAATAAGGTTTTGTTGAAAAGGCTATATTGTTTCAATTTTCAATAAGGTTCTATTAAGAAAGGAGTATATGTCTGGATGGCTTTGTCACTATTAATATTCAAGAAGTAAATTTTGATAAGGCTATATTCTTTCAATTTTTGATAAGGTTTTGTTGAGAAATAAGTATTTTTTTACTTTTGTTTCTCACTATTATACACACACACACACACACATATATATACACATATATAGATCTATATATTTCTTAAGTTAGTATGTATGTATATGTATATATATGTATATTTTGTGGGTTTCTCCATTTGGGTCGTTGTTGAAACTAATGGTGCTTAATTTATGGCTTTCATTTTTTGGTTATGGTTGCAAAAAAATAAAATAGTTAATGTTGTACACTCTATGTTTGGTTACATCAAGTATTATTGATTACTCTTCTCTTCCTAGGGCTATATTGTTTCATTTTCGATAAGGAGTTGTAAAGCCCACAAAAAACACACGAATTCAATATAGGAAACGTAAAAATCAAACAATATTGACTTCCACCCATGACGGCTACACGGAAACCATAAACCAAATAATTTAGACTAAGCTACAAAGCAACAATCAACAATCCCCTTTGGAAAATAACATAAACTATTTTAGAAATACTCTAAAAAGAGTTTTTTCAATATGCACCTCTTCCTGCTTGCTTTCTCTACCCTCCATTCTTTCTCCACTACTTGCAAAAAATGGGCACATAATTATCACAATCCATACTTTTCTAGTGCTTTTGAAACCATCGATGCATGGAAA
The DNA here is from genome assembly GCA_007258455.2 of Sequoia sempervirens. NCBI lineage: Eukaryota > Viridiplantae > Streptophyta > Pinopsida > Cupressales > Cupressaceae > Sequoia > Sequoia sempervirens. The sequence goes on from VDFB02270651.1 coordinate 502,957,430, forward strand.
AAACTCAAAATAAACTCCAACCACCTTCACAAAAATTCCATAGCTGATGAACGTACTTGCACCTTCACAGAAGCTTTCCCTCCTCACTCACAGCTATCTTGAACAACAAGATAAACCCAGAGAATGACACCCAACAATGTGTCATCAAAAATTGCATAGCCATTAGCTTTGTTTTCCGAGGACTTTAAAGAAAAATGTTACTTGCATCATCACCGCTATGCAGAAACCATACAACAATTCATGTTGATGCCATTTCACTAGTCTTCTCTATCGTTGCGCCAAACATTTTTTATTTAAAAAAACAAAAAACAATTTTCCACCTTTTCCACGATGTTGGAGACCTCAAAAACTGAGAAGGTTGACAAAAATTCCAACCAAAGTTCACCAAAATGGGAAAACAATCTGCCACCTTTTCTCAGGCACCAAAAAAGTCTAAAACTGTGAAGGCTGATGAAAATTCCGAGCAAAGTTCACACAAATAGCCTATCGACTAATTATGTTGATACAAGAATTAATTCTTAGATCGAAACCTCTATAATTAAGATGAGTGCAAGGTATTCATTTCAAAAATAATCTCTTCAATTAAGAGTAAAGTATTGAGGGGTATCCATTCTACAAAAATACCTTTAGGCATGATCCTAGTTTCATCCCTTATGTTGTTGGCATCGTGCACTCAACAAGACTTGATCTTTGAGGGGGTCATTCACTACCTTCAACTTCACCAACAAACCTTGGTAGTTTTAAGGTTTTCTTATTGTTGCTATAAAAAATAGAAGATTTTAATTACACTAATTTTAAAGGTTAATGTAGGACAATTATTTCTCACTTTTACTGGATGAGGTGTAAAATTGTAAGCCTTAATTTTTGTGTCACCCCTCCTTAAGATATATATTACACACAACAAAACATTCTAATTGAAAAAACATAAATAATTATTATATAAAATCTTTTCTTTGATTTTTTTTTTTTAAAATAGGTAGAGCTCCATCAAGTTACCTCATAACCCAAAAAATGTGTATCTCTCATGATGGATTCCAAAGTTCATAGTTTAACACCTCCCAAAACTCATATTAAATCATAAATCTTTTGATTTTTTGGAGAATAATCTATGCTAAGCTACATTCATAATGTTCTATCAAGTTGCATCATGACTATCATAAGGGTATAATTTTCTCAATATCCATAGATTCTCACACTATCTAGGCAATAATCCATATTGATTTTACAATAGATTTCCTCTTTTACAGTAAAAAATAAACTTCACAATAAATTATGTTGGAGAAGACAAGATCAACTTGTAGGATCCAAGAACTTCTACAAATATAGCTCTATATGATAACACTACTGGGTAAAAGTACAAAGTTGTGTCACACTGTTATAAAGGAAACAACCAATACTGGTCTAACTTTTAAACTTTAATCACTAAAAAGTGACATATATGTTTTGAATTTTGAAATGATGTAAACTAATAAAATGTTTATTTTTTAGTATATTTTATGTTTTTAAACTTTTGAAAAAATAAAAATAAAATAAAATATTTTTTAATAAATTAACACTATAATTTAGTTGTTGATAAAATGTTGAAAAAAGAAGTTAAAGGAGACTTCAATCTTTATATAGTTATTTTTTTCCTTCAAATTTTTTGTGTGTTTATAACGTGAAACTTTAAGGGCATGGATTTTTTTTCAATTTTGATAAATATGTTGTTAAATAAATATTTTAATGTATGTATTAAAACATAGTTGTTTCCATTCCACATCAACTTTTATATTAAATATTTATCTAAAATGGAAAAAAATATGTTGGCATCTTGATGTATATTTTTTATCAAGTGCATCATATTTTTTAAAAACTTTTAATATGTTTTAGTATTTTTTGGCATGGTAATCAACCTAATATTCTGTGTTGGTAACCTACTTTTAGTGAAATAAAAAATCAAATATAAATAATAATTAAACTATTAAAATATCTATATTTTGGAAAACTACACTTATGGATTCTACAAAAGGGTATTTTTTAATTTAAAAAAATATTATTTACATGAGTAGGAGTTGTTGAAACATCAAGTTTTTTAAATAATCATATTTTTCAATAAATTGGCCTCATAGTAGTGTTACATATGCATTTAGCCTATAATTTTAGTTGGAAATGTTATGGAAACATCTAATTTAGCTACAATTAATGTAACTAGGTCATATGTTTGACCAAAAATAATTTTTAGTTAGAAATACTAAAATTTAGTTGTGCTGATAAGTTGGCCAAAAGTGTAACACAAATTTCTACTTTTTCCCTTCTATCATACAAGTTGTGTTAAATTGTACATTGAAGCTCTTGTATATAAAGGTAAGGATAAGGATATGAGAAGGTAGGAATAAAATTATTAATACCCCTCCAAATGTGAGACACATGTGGAGACACTTGAGACAAGTATAAGTTGTGTTGAGCATGCATGAAGTGGTATAAAATATTTAATAAGTTTCTTTAAATTAGATTAAATGTAGTATGAGTAGGACCTAGTCAAACTAGATAGGTGAAACACTTTTTTCACAATAACACCCATTTAGGGATACTCAAGGAGAAAAATAAAAACTAAAAATTGAGTTCTAACAACTAGGCCTGATGAGGTACCCATTTCAAATAAAGTCTCTAAAAAATAAAAATAAAAATTTGAAAAAAAATCCTATCTGAAAGAGATGATGAGAAGGATAAATAAACCTTCTCAAAAAATCTCCTTGAAAGCTATGAACATGAATAAATCTTAAAGCATCTAGAATTTGCAAACTCTATAGAAGAATATTTAGTTTAAGTTGGAATCAAATAAGGATCCAATGAATGTAGAAAGCAATAATAAATGCATAAAAAATTGCACAAGCACCTTCAATTACATTACTCGACTATATGTTCATAGATGACACAAGGATTTAAATAATATGTGAAGTTAAAAATATAGATGATACCATAATTAGAGAGACATGAAAAACATTAATAAAGTGACCAAATCAACACTACTATATATGCATGTGGTGATCTACATATATAATATAGTTTCACTAATATTGATCAACTAAAAATGTCTATTAATTTATGAAGAGTCTTTAACATGTACATAGAAGTCTTGAAAATATAAACAAGGTAGAGGAGGTAAGAAGGTAGAAGTGAAACTCTAAATACCCCTCCAAAGGTGCAAAACTTATGGCTCTCACTTGAAAAGTTTGTGATAAAATGTAAAGCGTGCACACAACAGGTATCTCAAATGATGATGACACATGTCTCAACCACATGAAGTGGGAGAGAAACTTGAAAATACTATGTAAACTTAAGTGTGAATAGGTCAATCCTAGAAAGGTGATATCCTAACTAGATATGTACATATACTATTTACACTAATATACCCGTTAAGTGCAACTTAGGGATTAATGTATACAAAGATTATGAGTCCCAGCTACTCAATCTTGTTAGGTACTCATGTTTAAGTTTCTCATAAATGGAGTAAAGGAGAAAAACTAAATGGACAATTAAAATCCCTCTCCAAAAGAGAAATGATACAAATTGTTCAAATGAAATATACAAGTAAAGAAGATAAGCAGTAGATGGAGGACTCATAATGACTCCCAAAGAACTACATATAGCACAATGTATGATAATGTTCCCCTCATAGGAGAAAAATAAAGAGAAGGTCAATGTGAGCCCCCAAAATGTTAGAAGTAATGAAATCCATGAGTGGAATTACCCCCTGCCAAAATTGAGATGAGGATAAACCATGTTACCTCCCATCAAAATGATTCTTGTAGCATTAATAGATGCTTAACACTGGATACTGAAGATGACCCATGAAGCTAAACAATATTTCTCCCCTTGGGAGGAAATAACACCACATATGTGTGCAAGATGACTTCCCATCCCAAATAGGAATATGTAGGAATTAATATGCTCTCTAAATTATGCACATGATTAAAAGTCCTAGATGATGCTTATGATGTCTTTGAATTATTCTCAAATATCTCCAATACTATGGTAGTGTGTGAAAAATAATGACAATATAGATCAGATACCATATACGACTCAAGAACAAGAACCATGGATTTGTGGCAATAGCTAGACTAATGTGAATTTGATATTTCTATACATGATGTCAACATAGATGATGAATGAGGCAAATAGGTAAACTCTTGAATATATACACAATCTATCATGATAGAAGTTGAGGTAGAGAAGGAAAGAGAAAGATCTAAATATGGTAATGTTGATGCAACTTCATCGAAGATGACATCAAATAAAAATGATTGTCCTCAATATTGTCTTCCAAATTGGAAATTTGAGACTCTAGAAACAAGAATGATATGTTTGGTAGAAATGTGTCCCAATGTGGTGGATCTAGAGAGACGATGTCAATGTTCTGACCTACAAAGAATCACTAGAATATATGGAGATATCAAGTTGGGATTCTATGTAGCAATAGGTGATATAGGATATGGTATCTCAATGTAATCCATAGTGATATAATGTTTATCCCTAAATGATTGTGATGTATATAAAAATATCCCTTAGTGATACCATTTATTTTTTATGTGTGCTAGAATTAGATGATCAGATAAGGAAATACCATGATTAAGAATAAATTTCTTTATTTCAACATTTTTATGTTGAACATAATCTTCTATTGTATGTCCTTTCATCTGACAATATCCACACTTCATTGTCTATTTATAAGGATTATAAAATAATCAAATAGAAGGGATTTATTATGAGAGAGATGATCACGTGAACCAAAAAACTTAGAAGAAAAAAAACTCTTATATCACCCTTTGATTCAATAAGAGATCCCCCCAAAAATGATGTAAAAGAAAAAATATAACTTGACTTATGAGTGGATGCCAAATCAGCCATGATTTATAATGCATTATGATTTTTATATTTTTGTAAAAAAAGGAAAATCCAAATCTTAAAATTAAAATAAAAATTGAATTCCTTGAAAAATTACGATATGTTCCCTTTCTTGTAAAATTAGGATTAGCTAGGAATTAGAAAGCACAAAATAGACAGCCTTCCATTAGTGAACAAATGTCTACAATAGTATTTCTATCAGATATATGAAGAGTGTGTAAATATAATGATTGAAATTCGATATAAAGGCAAGGATGAGTAGGTGAGAAGATAGAACACTATGAATGACTACCCCTCCAAAGATGAAGCACTTGTGAGCTCACTTGATTGAAATCTTAGAGAATGGTGGTGAAACACTATGATAATGTTGTAGTATAGCATCCAAAAATGGTTCTTGAGAATGTGTCGGGCATGATACAACCAAAATACAACTTCATTATCTCATGAAATGGATTGAAACCCTAAAAAATAAGAAAATTGCAAAAAATTTGACCATCAAAATCTCCAAATAAGTTGAAAAAACCAAGAAAATAAGGCCAAAAAATATTTTTTTGACCAAAATGTTAAAATGGGCACATAGGTGGATGGTGATTTTGGACTTCTACTAATATTTTTTAAAAAATTTAATATTTTTTTTTGTTAAAATTCATTTTTATACATTTTGTACCATACAACAAGGTACAGATAAAAGATTGAAAAATGAAAATCACTAAAATTTTCCAAATGAAAGGCTATTCTTCATTTTTTGGGCCTTCCAAATGCAATGGTGGTATTTTTTTGGCTTCCTAATTCTTCAATGATAGGGATATGTGTTAGATTCACTTTGATGTGAGAAGGAACATATGTTCAGAGCTTTGATACCTTGTTGGGATTAGTTAGGAATTTGAAACTATGAATTGATAACCTTCCATAAGTGAACAAAAGTGATTAAAATAGTATATCTATCAATATATGAAGAGTGTGTAAAATGTACATATAAGATTTTCATATATCTAAGAAATATAGAAGAGGTAAGAAGGTAGGATTTAATTTTTAACTAACACTCCAATGGTGCAACCCTTCTGAGCTCACTTGAAAAGTGTGTGAGAAATTGTAAAGTGTGCATACAATAGGTGTCTCAAATGATGAGGACGTGTGTCTCAACCAAATTTAGTGAGATAAAATCCTAAATAATATTATGTAAACTTAAGCTAAGCTTGAATAGTTCAATCATAGAAAGGTTATATCCTAGCTAGATATGTAAATACACTAAATTTATACTAATAATTACATCCATAAATATGAATATAAGAGTGTCAATATATTTTTAGTTCCATGTTAACAAATGAATGGGTCATGAGCCCTTACATTTTTTTATATACATGAACAAAAAATTAGATACATAACTCACTTCAAAGTGGAATAGAGGGAGTATTATCATAACCATTTGATTATACCCCATAACGCTAACAAGGAAGATAAATTGGTATATCCATTAAAAATATGTTACAATTCCATAGATAAGAACCTTGGTGAAGAGTCAATATGGTCTACTCATCCTTTTCAACAATCAATAAATCCTACCATACCTACACTTGATATGTTTTCTTCTAAACACACAAAGAAAGTGGTTTACAATTCATACCCTAACCATTATGCATGTACAAGTCCTTACCAATTCCATCCAAGAGGAACCCATAAATGGCCATCCATCCAATGAAAAAAAAATTGAATGATACACTCATCATCTTAGAAGAGTGTTATAGCCAAGGATTCAAGATTCTTGCTAAACAAGGTTGTGACATAAAGAATTGTAGTAACATAAAAAGTAGCATTTTCCCTTACTTGGTTTGGATAATTGACATTAAAATTGAATTAATGGTGTCTTGGAATAATGTTGTAATGTGTTGTGCACATTCACATCATTCTAGGACCTTTATTTGATTAAATTATACCTTAATTGATCCTTTGCAAGAGTATTGTAAAGTGTTGTAGCACACTTTCACACTTTTCTAGGATTTTTTTAATTAATTAAGCCTAGTGGTCCACTTTTAATAAAATGTATTTAATGTGTACCTTATTTAGGGGTTGTAAAGTGTTGTAAGACACTTTCACATTTATTTAGGGTCCCCTTAATTAATGGTGGTTAATTGAGGATAATTGACCCCTTTTCAAACTCAAGCCCACTTTTTAAGGATCTATCCCGACACCCAATAATGATATTGCATGACATTTAATTTGGAAAATCTGATGTCTTGAAAAGTTTTGCTAGGACCCATTCGCCTTTACTGGCACAAGGTGTCCTCTCCACATAGGACACCCCTTTCTATGCATTTTTGAGGTGGGTTTTGATGTACTTTCACCTCCCTAAAGCATGGTCCTGGAAATTGTGCCAGGACCCATTCACCTTTTTGGGACACCCCTTTCTATGCATTTTTTAGGATGGATTTTGATGTTATTTCATCCCCCCAAAGCATGGTCCTAGGAAGTTATGTTAGAACCCATTCACCTTTAGTGGCAAATGGGTCCTCCCTTAATAGGACCCCTCTTTTTGAATTTAATTATGGTGGGATCCTTATCATTTTAATACCCAATCTAAGGTTGGCTTGAATTATTTGAATTTCAGGGTTAATCTCTAGATTTTGTATAAATAAGGGGTTAATTCACATAGTTTCATCTAAGGTTTTCAAGAGATAATCCTAACACTTTACAAGAGAATTGTAGAGATCTTGAAGAGAAATTCAAGGACATTTCAAGGAAGATTATCAAGAGTTTATTGCAGCAATTCAAAGTCATTTCATCATGTCAAGGGTTTAGTGCATTCATGCATGTTGTTGAGCTAAGAAAGTTGATGTAGCATTGAGGATCCATCTTACAAGAATTATTTGAGATAAAGATCATTTGTCATTGCCACTTCATGTTAGATTGTAGATTTTTATTCCAAGACAACATCCAAGGTATCATCAATTACATGTTTCATGTTTCATGCTTCAATTTCTGTATTTCATCATTTGGTTTAATTACCTACAAGGGGTTTGACCAAGGAAAAACCCTATTCACTAACAATCAACAAGTTTTTCTTCTCTTTAATGTGCATTTATAGATTTACAGGTTGAAGATCAAGTGGGGAACAAATTGGAATCAAAATTGTCAAAGTTGTCAAGTTGCAAAAGTTATCATCTACATTGCAAGATTATGGAAAGAGCTCTATATAATTAATTTCTGACTTTTGGGAGCTAGAAACCTCAAAATTTGGAGTGCATAAATTGAATTACAAGACCCAAAAATTAGTTTTCCAAAACCCTAATAGGGACCCATTCGCCACTAAAGGCGAATGAGTCCTTTGTGGCCTAAAAACAAGTTTTTGACAAGGTACACATCATTTTAAGCTCTCATAGTTTCTATAATAGTTAGGATTAGTTTATGATTGTTATTTTCATGTTTTTGCCCTCATAATTGAGTGTTTCAATAAGAAAAATACTTAGTGGTTTATCATCTTGTTCATTCATGGTTGTAAACCCTATTGTTTCTATTAAACAACAATGAACATGAAATCCACACCCTCTTGGAACAAATACCATCTAAGGATACAAAAGGAAATGGATATCAAGCTCCTCCACCTTTACATAAAACATTTATTCCATCCTCTAACCCATGAAAATCTCATGGACCTATTAGAAAGGATCTCTTACCCACTCTACATCCTTTATGCATCATTGAGTGTACCTTATGAACACTTTACAATTGGAGTTCATTACACTATCTTCTATGAAAGAAAAAGACATGTAAAATACATGAATAAAAAATCATCTTTTTGTGTGTATCATAGAATATTTGGTCACCCTACTAATAAATGTCATTCTTTAAAGAAGATATTAGATGGCATAGATCTTTACAAGGATGAATATGATAAGATAGTAAACTAAATAGTTGTGGATTTTCTCCTTGATATGTGGTAGTTATAGTATTATACAATGCTCATTACCATGTGTGGGGCACAAAATTATTTTGTGTGATCATATTTCATCAATAAGGAGCAACATGATATTACCCATATAGGCTCATCTTGGCTCTTACAGTTGGGGGGCAAAGGTAGTCAGCCTTGTGTAAGGTGTATTCCTTGGCATAAAGGATCTCTTCTCCATGTTTTCTCTCCTTCAAATATCAGTTTAATAAATGCACTAACATATTAAGGGGGTTATATTACCCCATATATTTTGATCATTAATTAAGAGTGGCACCTTTTTAGTGGGGATATTACACATTATGTCCCCTAGAGCATGACCTTGTTCTTCACGGGATATTTCCTTTAAGATTAATATCATATAGATATTCAATAAAGTGTGGACTTTTCAATCTATGATAGTGTCCCATTTTTTGTAGTATTAGTCTTGATACCCCCTAAAGTATGTTTTTCATGTCATTTTATGTCCCCTAAGGTGTGACCCTTCATTCCATGATTTATCTTCTCTTAATGGTGGCATCATGTATGATGCTCCTTAAGATTCGACCTCTCATTTATTGAGTAGTGTCCTTTGAGATATGATAATCTATTTTCTTTCATGCACCCTTTGTGGTGGTGTTATTTATAATTCCCACTGATGTGTGACCTTTTGATATCTTTCATCCCTTGTGATGTAAAATTTTTATACACCCCCTAATGTGATTTTTGTCCCTTGTGACATTAAACTTTTACACACCCCCTGAGGTGATTTTTATCTCCTATGATGTTAAACTTTGTACACCCCCTAAGGTGATTTGCATCCCCCATGAGATTAAACAATCCCTCACAATGTTAATTTTTTATGCACTCCTTGAAACGTGATTTACAAGATAGTCCATGGATTCAACATCACACAACTTGTTGATTTATGAACTTGAGCATGTTTTAACATGGCCCCTAGCATAACACAATTTTCTTTCAAGTAGATAAATGTGTTTCATGAGTGACATATTGTAACACAGCTTGCTACTTTGTGAAACCCATCATATTGCATGGACACCTAGCATAATACAACTTGCTAGCCAGTAGATCTATGTAGCTCATGAGTGACTTGGAATAACACATATTTCTAGTCTTTATGAGAGAACTATCTTATCTAACACCATATTTGATAGATGATGCTTGGTATTTGAGACAAATTTAAGATTGGGTTCTCTTTTCCTCATCAACTCGAATCCTTTTAATTCTAACCTTGTATTTTTATTTTGTGATTATTGTATGTCTTGTGATTGTCATTATGTTTTCCTTATGTTTATGTTTGTTTTTCATGTTATGTTTTCATTATTTTATGTTATGTTGTGTATCTTTATCATCTATTCTTTTTGTTTGTCATGTTGTATTACACTTCACATGTGTGTTCCTTTGTCTTTACATTGTTTTCCCACAGGATCTTGAATCTAGGGGCTAGTGCATCCCTTATATTTGATTTCATCCTATCTATTCAATTTTTGGATAATTGAACTCCTCGTGGCCTATATGTACTTTATTTTTAGTTTGAGCATGAGTTCATACTCTCATTAAATTGGAGGCCAAATGTAGCATTAAAAATTTTCACCCTTGACAATTTTACACTAGGTTTACCTCCCCCTATGTGCTTGGACCTAATTATGCATTTAACTACCCATTTTATAAATATCTTTGAAAAATCAAAAAAAGGGAAATAAAAATAAGCATTCAATAATTTCCCTTGATACTTTGGGCCCCAAAAGGAATGGATCTGGTCTAGGGTTCCCCACACCTTAGACCATCTCTTTTTGGCTCCAATTTGAATATGTCAATGTTGATATTTTATTATTTCAATTTCTAATTTCAATTGTCAATTATTAGCATTTGATTTTTTAGGAAATTAGAAGAATTTCTTATAAATACTTATCATTTTATCATTTAAAATGCTAGAAGCACATGTGTAAGGAAATTCATTGAGAAAATTAAGCAATCAAGAGTAGCCAAGAGAAAAATTATTAGTATTTTAGCAACATCTATTCATGTCAAGCATCATATCAATCATTCATCATGTTTTTATGTAAGTTTTTTCATGTTTTATGATCATTTTTTTTATGAGTACTAACACTTGGAAGACTTCAATAAATCTATCAAATTCTCCTCAAAGGTGATGAGTAAATGACTTTAGTCCATCAAGGAAAGTAGATATGAGTTTTGAGTTTGAGAATTGGTAAAATCATTACTAATTTATCATTCAACCTCTACTTGATTGAGGGTAAGCTCTCTTGTCATATCATCATAGTTGTTGTCAAGACCTAAAATACCAAAACAAGGTTTGAATCAAGTAATCCACTATATGGCACAACCCTTCCCCCTCTTTCATGTGTGTATTTTTTAGATATAAAGCTAATTGGAGGAAGATAAAAACTAATTGCTCATTCATGCATCTAATTCCTACAAGTTATCAAGCCATGAAAACTAGATTTTCTCATTAATAGGTCCAAAGTTCCAATAGTGACCCTAGGAGAACAAGAGTTACATCTATTGGTGACTTCAAGCATGTGTTTTCAGATTTCATAAAATAGGAGGACAATATACAATGTACCACACCCTAGAATATCTAATTTAGCTTCAAATTTACACACCAGGTTCCTCTATGTCTACTCTCTACCTTTCTAGATTCTATTTTTGTCTTTATATATTCAATTTACCAAAAATCATAATAGTTTGTTGTATTTTCATAGTTTACCTAATTAGATTTCATTGCATACCATAAAAATTAATCAGTTAACCATCAATCCAATTATTCATCATCCCATAGTAAATTACCACAACAAATTATTTAACTTTAATCTACCATTCTAACTCTTTCATTTAGTTTTGTAGTCAAGTGGATTTTGAGATCATTTTTAATCCACTACTAACCAATTAGAAGTTTGATTTAGGGTTGAGATCCCTTTTCCCAAACAAACAGTATATAAGAAATTTTAAAATAGCATAAAGTGATAATATTTATATATGTAAGAAAGATTAGATAGTACACATAATAAGTTTGATTTTATAGAGAAATAAATGAACTAGAAGCATAGTTTAAGCTTTAAAATATTATTGTGTTAGTTGGGGAAGGTCCCCATGTAGCTACTTAGCTTATTTTGGCTAGCAACCACTACTAATTTTTTAAAGAGTTATTTTTGGAGTTGGTGGCCCCATGAATATTTAATATTTTAACTTATTAGTACTTTCCCTTATGTAATATTATTCTAATCAGTGACAATTAGTCAATTATTAATAAATGTGTTTTATAGAAAGTTATTTGTCATTATTTTTCCCTTCAAGAAATATTTATCTTTTCTAAAGTATATCTATGAGATTTATAACTTTTTAAAAATGATAATATGTATCATTAATATGATTGGATAACTATTTTAGTTGGTTATTTCAATGCTCCACTAAAATAGGGAAAATTTTCAAATTATGTTTTTCCCATAATTAAAAATTTACATGGAACACTCTAGCTACTCAAATTAAGTAGAAAATACATTAAAATAGTCACATAGGAACATGGGGTTAAGCTTCTTGTTTATCTCTCTAAATAATGAATTTGTACTCATACTAGGCACATATAAACAAAGAAAATAGAATTGTAAAATAATTATTACTTTAAAAATTACACACAAAGAAAAAAATTAATTTATTATTATAGTTAAAAGTATGTTTCTAAATTAATATAATTAAAAAGAAAAAATACTCAACATAATGTTATATTTTAAGAGTTCTAAAAATTCTAAAAATATTTTAAACTTTTAAATTTTTTTTATAATTTTTTAAAAGTATCAAATTTAATGGATTTCTCCCACTAATCTTGCTCCTTCTACTCCTCTTCTCACACAATTATAATTTTAAATTTGAATCCTTCAATTACATATTCACTACCTATCAATTATGGTCTACTACCTACTAATGTTTTTATTGTGCCTTGCTCCTCTATGAGTGGTTTGGTGGTCAACTCAACTCCAACCCATGCTCCTCTACCTACCATTGATGTTAGCTTAGATCCTTTTGGTTTTGTTCTAAGTGTTATGTCAGCTCTTGTGCCATTTGTATTTAGCTTGTAGATTGTTGTGGTGGGGTCTCTAGCAGTGGGTTGGTCTTGACACCCTATTCCTTAACCTCCATTGTGGCTCCTACATCCTCTGCCTCCTCTAGTGAGGTTTTGGTGGGATCCATTCCTACCTCTCATAGAAATTAATTTTTCAATGTAGTACCTGGGGCTCTCTCTTACCCCATGTTGCATAGGTATGGGGCTCTATTCTCTTTCCTATCTTCTAGGACTTCTTCTTTGAAGCCTACACCTTCCCCTCTCGTGGTGGCTTTATGTGAGGAGGTTCATAAGAATGAGAATTAGTTTTCCCATAATGGGCTTATTTTCTAGTTTGATAGAATATGGCCTCATCTCAAAGATCTAAAATTCTAGGTCTCTAAGCATTTATGTCCTATTACAAAGGGAAATATTTATATTTACCTTTGTGTAAGGATTTTTATGGATGTTTTTATTCAAATGTTGATTGTGTTGTAGTTTTAACTTCTCACTCTTTGTTTTGGTTACAACATGACCGTCTCCTCAAGACTTGGGTGACCTCTTTTAATCCTCTCACTAAGACCTTTTAGCTACTTCCTATTTGGATTCACCTCTTCAATCTCTCACCTCACTTTTTTGTAACTCATGTTATGTGGGCATAGGGGGTTCTTTCACTTTGAACCATTTTATTATGTTGGATGATGCTTCCATAATGTTCTCACATACTAATTATACTCATATCATTGTAAATTTAGACTTATCTTCACCTCTCTTGGTTAGGGTGGTTTCATAGGTTGGGAATTATTCTTGGAACCAACCTTTGGATTTTGAAAGTATCCCTTGTTGATGCTAATTTTTTATTTTATACTAGTCATTTGGCTTTAGTTTTTCTTCTCTTGAACATTTCTTGTTCCTCCTCTTGGTGGGAAGATACTAACCATCATCTACTCACGTTGTTGGGTTCTAAGACACACTAATTTGGAAACCCTAGCTCTTTCTATTGTTATTGCACCTTTGGTTCCTAATCTAGAGGCTCAAGCTCCTCTTGTGTTTTTGTTTCTTTTGTTCTTGATTCACCTATTACCTTGGTTGCTTCAATTTTAGAGTCAGTTCTTGGGGAAGTCACCTATGTGCCCCCTACCACCTATTTGATTCATCCTCTACAACTCTAGATTCTCTAGTTTCCTACCCTCTCATGATTTGTTTCCCACTAGGGCTAAGGTTAGGGTTTTTCCTCCCTCCATACTATTTTTCTAGTGGTGAGGATTCTAATTTCACTTGAACAATTTTTCAACATAGGGAGAAAGGTCTTCTAAAGAATATCTCACATTCCCATTCCCAAATTTAGGGTATGGGTTTCTGTAGGCTTGATGGTATTTTATAGTTGACTTGTTTGTTGGCTATTATTTTTTAGTATCTTTTCCTTTGTTCTCCATTTTTGTGTTTTTTGAGTGCTTCCCCTAGCCTTTTTTGGGTTTCACTAGGCCCATGGGGCTTTATACCCTCTACTCTTATTGAAGACAAGGGTATGCTCCTCATGTTTTATCCTTTGAGGATAAATTGGATTCCTTAATAAGCTATTTTATGCTTGTCTTCTATTGACCTTGGTGGTTGTTTATGGTTTTATCTAATTTTTGTTATATTTTTCTTTTATGTTTAGTCTCACTCCTAGTGAGACTCTTTTTTGTTTTCCTTTAGGTTTTTGGTTATGGGTTTGGGCCCTTTCTTGAGTTTATCTTACTTAAAACATTCGAAAGATATCATTTATAATATATCTTTTAAATTTTTTTAAATTAATTACTATTTATTTTTATAGCAATATTATAAATTAAAATATACTTTTTAAAGTTATTTTTGAATAATATGATAGAGTATAAGTTAGAGTAATATATTATATCTCTTTATAATATTATTTTAATATTTACTAATACTTTAAAGAGTCAAATATGTAATTATATAAAAATATAGCAAGTTATATTATCTAATAAATTTTAAATTTATAAAATATAATCTAAAATTGAAAAACTAGTCTCCAAATCATCAAGTTTGAAGTATATTTAAGACTATATATTTACAACATTTATAAAAAATAATATAAAAAAAAAATATGAATGTTAGACTTTTATACTTTACAATAGCATATACATTTTCATTGTTATGCTTAACAATGATATATACATTAACCAAGATAAGTTTAAATGTGACAGGATGTAAAATAATTTAATAGAAACACATGAAGAGTGATCAAAGTGGTAGAGAAAAAATCATTAAAATTTTAGATAAATAAATATATTGTATCCCCTTCTTAAAAATGCATGCTCTTTCTAAAGGTTTGTGGCCTTTCCTAAGACAAACTAGGATTAGACTCAATAAGAGTGATCTTAGCTCGCTTCCCAACACCCTTCTTCTCCCCATGCTCCTAGAAATGGGTTTAGTGGTTGGTCTTGCATTGGAAAAATTTCTCTACTTCACTCTTGCTACCTTTTTAAGTTCATGACACTCAACCATCTAATAAAAAAAATGTATAAAGATGATAATGATGGACTGAAATTCTTTAATGACTTTTTTTTTGTTTTTCAAATTCTTCTTTGAACTTTAGAAATGTGATTTTTTCTTATCCATTTTAACATATGTGACATTATCTTTTAATTAGTAATAAAGATCTTTATTATCAAAAATAAAAGAAAAAAATTAAAAATCAAAGAAAAATCTGATTAAAAAACACATCTTTATTTTAATTCTATCTTTTAATTAGTAATAAAGACCCATATTCATTAAAAAAAAAAAAAAACAATTAAATCAATGGAAAATCTGTTGAAAAGCACATCTTTATTCCAATTATATCTTTAAAAGAAAAGCTATTGCAGCTAATTAGGTCACATAAGGAGCTTCCCAATGGAGGAGGGCCATGTTTATAATCTTTCACAGATAAAGTGTTCCTAGATCTGATACTCCTCAAAGCCATGGCCGTGCTGCTATGGATATTGTATTTAAGCCTTACATACACCATTGCTTCTGCAAATTTAATCGATGATGTTGAAATCTTATATGGTGCCGATCACGTGAAGGTGCTTAAAGACGGCCAGCAGCTGCAGCTCAGTCTTGACAAGAGTTCAGGTGTTTGTTTTCTGCTTGTTTGATGCCCATAAAGCTTAACCCACTTCATCTTTTCGAACATATTATTTTGTTTGTTTTCAGGTTCAGGATTTCAATCCAAGAGTGAATATTTATTCGGAAAAATGGATATGAAAATCAAGTTGGTGCCAGGAGATTCTGCAGGCACTGTATCTACATTTTATGTAAGTTCAAATGTTCAAGTGTTATTCTACTATTGAAATTCGAAGTTTATTGCTCATGAGTGTAGAGTTTTAGTCATGGTTAATAATGTGCAGCTCTCTTCTCAAGGGCCTAAACATGATGAAGTAGACTTCGAGTTTCCGGGTCGCGTGTCCGGAGATCCATATATCATGCAAACAAATGTTTTCACACAAGGCCAAGGCAATCGAGAAGTCAAATTCTCCCTCTGGTTTGATCCCACCATGGACTTCCACAATTACTCTCTACTATGGAATCCACACCAGATTATGTAAGCAATATAGTTCAACTATGTTATGTCATAGTACAAATTTATCATTGTTTATGTATACAAATAATATTACGGTGATGGTATTTGGCAGATTTTCTGTGGATGAAATTCCTGTGAGAGTGTTTTACAACGCAGAGCATTTGGGTGTACCATATCCCAAAAATCAAACAATGAGAATCTATTCCACCATCTGGAATGGAGATGCATGGGCAACGGGAGGGGGTAAAGTGAAGATCGACTGGAGCAAAGCTCCTTTCATTGCTTCCTTCGCCAATTATACAGCAGATGCATGTCTATCCAATAACAATTCAGACAACACTTGTTCTGATAAGCCATGGTGGAGTAGGAAAACATTGAGCAGCGAACAAAAGGAAATGCTCTTGCAGGTGCGGGAGAAGTATATGATTTATGATTACTGTTCTGACACTAAAAGGTTTCCACAAGGTCTTCCTCCTGAATGCACCACTCATGATGGGGACACTAAAAGATTTCCACAAGGTCTTCCTCCTGAATGCACCACTCATGATGGGGAAAGCACATCTGGCTAACGAGTAGAATGCTCTTGTTGATTGCGTTTTCTATTTTTTAGAATGCTCTTGTTGATTGCGTTTTCTATTTTTTGTGTGTAGTTTCCTTTTGCTCGTATATATGTAAAATTGTATTTGAGGACCTTCTAGAGAGCATGCACACTTAATTCACCTTTGTTTTCATTCTTTCGACGGAATAAGGATTTTATAATGATCTAAGCTAGGTCTTATGTGATTAATGTTGTCGAATTTCATTGGAATTGACATAAGATTTATATTTTTATTGTTTATTATGTGGATCTTATTTTTTTTAAATAGTATTTGTTTATTTGGTTAAAGGATTTATGGGAGTTTTATAATCTTAAGTTTATGTGAAGCACTTTGTTTATGCTTTGTTGTTAGATAAGGGATTTTAAAATCTACGAGCAAGTATCTCTCAGATTTTCTATATGGGTGAAGCTTCCTAGATTCTCTATCTCTAGTTGAGTAGTCTTGGATCAGATTATTTAGCCTTTGGGTCACTTTATTTGTCATGTATTAGAGAATTTTTTATTATGTGACATAATGATTTGTGTTGAGGTAGGCCTCACCTCTAACCTCAAAGAATCTATAAAGATTCAAATCAATGTGTTGTGACTTCTACATAATTTGTTTATATTAATTGGTCGTGTGCTTGTTTTCATTTCTAAGCTCTGAATCAAAAAACTAATGACTATCTACTCATGCCTAAGTTGGTTCCTAGACCAATTTCTAATTCCTCTACACCACCAACACAAGAGGTTGGTTGGTTGATTGTAGGTAGTAAATTTTTTGTGGCAAGTAACCTAAGTTTAGTAAGCCTCCACCAAAACTGTCCTATATGTTTGTAATCTTGAGGTTACACTGCTATCCTAAAACAATGCATTGGTTCCTTAAATATTCGAATAAGGATGTTGGGACACCTAAGTTCTCAACCCTCTACAAGCTCATGTAGTTCTTCTAGTAAGGGAAGGTCACCAAGGGGAGAAATTAACATCACTCTATTTCACTCTTAAGATTTTATTTTCCAAACCAATAACTCTCATTAGCAAAACAATTTAAATATTTAGAAAATAATGAGGATAGTTAGTAGGATCACTCTATAGGTGATCCCTCCACATGAGAGTCAACTTCTAGAATGTGAAAAGCCTTATCTATGGAGGATCCCTACACATGAGTTCCATCTCCTAAAATGTTAAAGGTCTTACCTATGGAGGATCCCTTTGAATGATTGTCATCTCATGGAATATTAAAGGCCTTATAGAAACTTCCTATTTTTTTTGCATGAGCCATGTGTCAACAATTAGGTCTATCTAAGATAGTCAACCTATAAGAAATCAAGTTTATAGGATTTTTTTCATCAAGTAAATTGATATTTTTCACCTTGATAGTTTTAAGTTGTCAACTCATCAGGATGGGAATAGTAGCATGTGCATGTTAATCTTTCTTATCTTACACATTTATTATTACCTCTACAAAGAATCCCAATAATTATGCCATATGGGGGACCTTTGACATAATGAGAGAATGATGGGGGTTGTCAACACTTATGCCCCTAATGATGTTTTTGATAGAATCATGTTATGATGTTTTCTTGCTAATATTTTATCATTTTCTAAATATCTTATTTTTGGTTATGTTAATAAGGTGGAGTTTCACAAGAATAAAGTTGGCATGTTGGAGAGTGTGAAGCCTAGTTTTATTTAAGATGTTGTTAAGGGTTAGTGAGCCCTTTTTTGGTGATATCATGCCACATCATATCATTGGTTTAAATGACTTATTTTGTAGGTCAAAGAGGATAGATTTTTCCAACATATGTAATATGATATTCTCTATGAGGAACATGTTTTTTGTCTTTTCACTCAAAAAAGTAGATGTGTGAAAGTTCATTTAGAAATCATTCTCTCTTATCACAATCCCATCACTTTTAAAGGTTGAATGGGTTTTTTATGTTAATAAAAATCCCATAATTTCATTTTTTCTAAAGACATTGTATTTAACTCATCAAGGGACCATCCACCTCATCACCGAAGTTTATAATTTGGAGTCACATTCTCCCTTTATGACTAATTGGATTGATTGATGGAATTATATGAATTCAAACACTACCACCTTCTTGTGTTTACTTTGAAATTAGGTTACTCATATTTGTAAGTTTATTGAAGCTATTATGATCAATGCATTTTATTAGATCTCTTTTCAGCTTAAAAGAAATTCTTTCAACTTGTAATTGTAGACCTAGGACACCAAGCTTTTGCACCATCCCAATAATGTTAAATCTCATCAAACTAAAGAATTTAAATTTTTATTTCACTTATATTAGCTCTAGGTGGGATACAAATCCTTGAAAATCATTTCTAAATCATTCTTATCAAGTGAGATCACTCATTGATAGAGTATCTTAAGATGGAAACTATGAGGATTTCTTCTCTTCTTGATATTTCTCATACCTTCCTAGACCATTAAATGCATGTTTTTCAATATTAGAATGATACTTAAAAATCTCATAGTGTGATTTAGTTATACTTGGTTATTTTCCCACTTAGGTTATCTAATCAATCAACTTGGCTTGCAATCCTCAACTCAATTTGGAGGAGTCATACTTTCTCATTAGACAAGATATTCTAAATCCTATGAGGAAGAATCTCTCAAAGTCCCTATTCGGGTTGATCTTCCTAGGCTCTCTATTGCTAGGTGAACATTCTTGGAATAGATTAATTACCCTTTGGGTCATTTTATCTACCATGAATTAGAGAAATTTTCTATTTCTCTCTAAATATAAGGGTTTGTATTTAGGTAGACCTCACATCTAACCTCAAAATATATAATGATGTATATCAATTCCTTTTGATTACTACATAAATTCATATACTTTTTTTAGTATTTATTTTCTTTACTAAAAATATAAATCATAAAATTAATGATTACCAACTCATGCCTAATTTGGTTTCCCTTCGCTCTTATATATGTAAAATTTTATTTGAGGACCTTCTAGAGTGTGTGTACATTTAATTCACCTTTGGTTCCATTCTCTTGGTAGCATAAGGATTTTATAATGACCTAAGCTAGGTCTTATGTGATTAATGTTGTTGAATTTCATTGTAATTGACATAAGAATTATATTTGTATTAGTATTATGCGGGTTATATTTCTTGAAAATAGTATTTATTTTATTTGGATAAAGGTTTTTTGACAGTCGTATAGTGTTAAGTTTATTTGAAACACTTGTTTATACTTTAATGTTAAAAAATGGATTTTAAATTCAACAAGCAAGTATCTCTCAAATTCTCTATATGGGTGAAGCTTCCTAGGTTCTTTATCCCTAGGTGAGTAGTCTTGGATCAGATTATTTAACCTTTGGTTCAATTTATTTATCATGAATTAGAGATTTTTTTATTCTGTGGTATAAGGTTTTGTGTTGAGGTAGGCCTCACCTCTAACCTCAAATAATCTATAAAGATTCAAATTAATGTCTTTTAACTTCTACATAATTCACTTATATTAATTGGTGATGGAGTTGTTTTAATTTCTAAGCTCTAAATCATAAAATCAATGACTATCTACTCATGCCTAAGTTTGATCCTAAGCCAATTCATAATTACTAGATGCACCACCAACACAAGAGGTCATTTGGTTGATTGTAGGTAGTAAAAACCTTGTGGTCACCAAGTATCTAAGTTTAGTAAGCCCCCACCAAAACCATTGTATATGTTTGTACTCTTGAGGTTACACTACTATCCCAAAAAAATGCATTGGTTCTTGAAACATTTAAATAAGGATGTTGGGACATCTCATATGAGTTATCAACCCTCTACAAGATAATGTATTGCTTCTAGTAAGGGAATGTCATCAAGGAGAGAAATTTGCATCACTTTATTTTATTCTTAAGATTTTTTTTTTCAAACCAATAATCTTCATTAGTAAAAAAATTAAATATTTAAAAAATTATGAGGATGGTTAGTAAGAGTACTCTATGGGTCATCCCTCCACATGGGAGTCATCTTATAGAATGTGAAAAGCCTTATCTATGGAGGATCCCTACACATGAGTGCCATCTCCTAGAATGTTAAAGGCCTTACCTATGGAGGATCCATTTCAATGACTTCCATCTCATAGAATGCTAAAGGCCTTATGGAAACTTCCTATGATTTTTTTGCATGAGTTGCATGTTGACAATTGGGTCTATTTAACATAGTCTACCTATAACATCAAATTTATAGAATTTTTTCTTCAAATAAGTTGAGATTTGTTAAACTCAATACTTTTAAATTGCCACATCCCGAGGATGGGAATTATGGAATGCACATGTTTTTTATTAGATAAGTAGGGAAGGGCCCTGACCCTTACAAAATGGAAAAAATAGAGCCAAACAGCTTAGCAAAATAGACTGGTTCAACACAGCTAAACCGAGAGAAACAACAACCAACACAAGACTAGTCAGAAATAGAAAACAATGAGAAACAGTTCAAGGAGCAGCGCTTAAACCAAAAAAAGCCTCAGAAGGTGAGTTAAATGAAACCATAACTTTCTTAGAAGAATGCTTCTTCTTTCTGTGAACCGTTGTCCAAGGAAAGTTTGAAATTGAGAAATTTTGAACAGAGGGAGAAGATTCCCCTCCAAAATAGCATACAAGAGGAATAGTTGATACTTTAGGTGAAGCATCTAAAACCATGTCTGAAACTATAGGATTAATAACATCATTTTCCAAAACAAGAGCATCCCAAGAAGTAGTATTAATAGCATTAGGAATAGCCAGAGATTTCCTCGAAGTATCCACAATAAGGACAACATCCACCATAACCAAATCATTGATATTATTTTTTATTACCAGAAGGAGAAGGAGGCCTTGAGTCTTAATCAGAAGAAGAAGAATCTATAGTAGGGTGAACTATTAAGTGCTCACAGAGTGAATTCTTCCACCAGGTAGAAGAAAAAAATTGGGAGCCATGACAACAGTCATAGGCCAAGTGACCTACAACAAAACAGTGTCTGCAGCGAAATGGAAGACCTTCATAATCCACCATTTGAGACCATGACCAATCATTAACCTGGAAAACTACCTCACTAGGTAGAGCCTTCGAAAGGTCAACCTCCACTAGGATGCTAAAAAATGAGGTATAAGTAAAATTATCGAAAGCCTTATCCACTCTCAAGAACCTGCCAATAGCATTACCAATGTCCTCATGGGAAAAGGAAGCGTGAACTATAAGGAAGATGGAGACGAATTAGATGCTTGCGAGGAGCACCTAGGAAATCTTAGGCATTTAGGAAGTCTAGGTTGTTTTTCTTATGTTTTGTTGTTTATCAAGAAGGTCATGTTGACCATTGAGTTGAGGATATGGTTAATGGATGTAGTTGTTCTCTAGGATAGAATTTGGGGAAGGGAGAATGAGTTACAAACCCATTTTTTACTTAGTTTTCTAATTTTTGGCAAAAGTTGAAAAACACGGTGCGTTTTACAACTTTGCCATATTTATCCCTTACTTGATCGACCAAATGAGCTTAACTACTTTAGAGGAAATATTTAAAGGGAACCTTGACATGGAATTGAGGTTGGAATCATTAGAGTTTGTAATTAGCTTGAAAACAAGAAAATAGTGATAGTTGAGTGTGCATTTTCTATTTTTGTTCTTGTTTCTGAATCAGTAGGTAAATGGATTGATCAAGGAATTTTGTATAGATTAGAATGTAGTGAAATTGTCTTGAAGCATTGTTTGGTATAGTAGATAGTTGGTTACTCGCTTCCAAGTGTTCTTGTAAATTCTTTGTTCTTTCTTCAATTCCAGTTTTGACTAGTAAACTGTGAAAAATGGGGTTTTAGTTTACATTTCCACTATACCTAAAGTACGAGCTTGTTGGGAATGTGGCTAAGCTCCATGTTTGTACATAAGGTAGAGGTAGGAGTTCTTAGGAGTCAGAAAACCATGGCAAAAGACTGTTCCTAGGCGAGCTTGGCAGTGCCCAAATAGGACAGTCAAAAAGTGCAGAGCACTAAGGTTGCAGGGGTGCCAATCTCCTGGTGAAGCACAGTGTGGAGAGGTTGTGGATTGCCTTGTAGAGGCTTGGTAATAGGAAGGAGGTTTCACATAGACCGGGAGGTGGCAAACAAACTGATTGTTCCCAAGGAGGTCAGAAACTGGCTTAAAACAAGCCTAAAATTGCTAAGGGTTGGAGCAGCGTACGGATAGTGGAGGCTCCAAACCCCAAAAATATTTGAGGTGTGGGAAAGGGTACCACAAATTCCAAGAAAAGATTTGGGGTCATTTGGAAAACTTGGGCACAATCTCCATTTTTCTCGGGTTAGGAGGCCTAATTGGGGGCTCTAGGGATTGTAGCCTTTTCTAACCCTAGGAGAGGTTTTGGTGGAAGCGATGGAGAATTGGAGTCTAGTGATTGAAAAAGAACCCTAATAGGTTGCTATGAAGATTTTTACTACAACTTTACACCCCTGCAAGAACCTAACTGAAAGTTGAGGGTAATTGGCCTTTAGGGAAGAGTAAGGGTCAAGGGTGAGATAGTGGCAAGGTACCAAGATTGGCTTGGTGGAATGAAAGAATGATGATAGTGGGGTTGGCCAGTAGGACCAGGGGTACCTATACCTAAGATAGGACCTAAAGGTTAAGGTGGGAGGGCCACCTAGGAGTTCTTGAGAACAAGGACCCAAAGCATGGGACAGTGAGTGTTCCATCCAGCCCTATCTTATTAGATTGGTATCAGAGCAAGTAAAATATTTGGGATAGAATAATATATGTCAGAGGTTGAGTCTAGTGATTCTTCCATCATGGTGACAAATGCATAACTAGCCAAGATGGTTGAAGAGCAGGAGGAAGACAATAAATTATTGAGGGAAAGAATAGCCCAACTTGAACAAGCAAT